>JAJDFG010000355.1:0-230000 GCA_021039105.1 Scomber colias
CCTTCTTCCTCCCTTCCTTCCCTTCCTCCCTCCTTTCCTTCCTTCTTCCCTCCTTTCCTTCCTACCTTCCTTCCTCCCTCCTTCTTTTCCTTCCTTCCTCTCCCTTCCTTCCCTTCCTCCCTCCTTTCCTTCCTTCTTCCCTTCCTCCCTCCTTCCTTTCCTTCCTTCTTCCTCCCTTGCTTCCCTTCCTTCCTCCTTTCCTTCCTTCCTTCTTTCCTTCATTCCTTCCTTACTTGAGGTGCAAATGACATAACTAGTAAGGTCTGTTTAAGGGTTAAACTAGTAATCTGCAACCTTTTACATTTGCACAGTAACCTTCCCGAACCGTGCCTCAGACAGATCGATGCTTTGAGGGAGCAGTAAAGGTTTCCTCTCGCCTCTTCACCACCAGTATTTTTCTACATCTTCAACGTCGATTACACCCCAACCTTTTGTTCCCCCCGTGGCAAACCTGCTGCTAAAATATGCATGGATTATCTGCTCTGCTTGTACTACTCAACTTTCAGAGCACTTAGAGCTGTTAGTGCGTTTATATGACACATTCCTCCTCCTCCTCCTCCTCCTCCTCCTCCTCCTCCCTGCTGCTGCTGAGTTGTGCCTTCTGGATAAAACACCTCATTACTCACTTTACCTCCAGCAGCTGGAAGAAATAAAAGCCGATATGAATGTGAGAGTCCAGTTATGGGCCATTATACGGTTGCAGGCCTCACAGGGAGACGGGTCAGTGTGTGTAAATCAAACGGCGGGTTGTGTTAACGTAGCAGAGATGTTGTGCACATGAAGCGGCGGGCCGAGCCACTCTGCAGGCACGCAGCCGTGAAATGGAAGCAACGCTATAAATATGTAGATTCACTATAAAGAAATAAAAAATAAAAAAAAAAAGTGCTGCAAAGTCCTGCAAATGCACTTATAAGTTTAGGAGACTTTAGAAGAGTTGGAGATTGTTAGAAGCTCTAATGATGAGTCCTCATGTTCTCTTTTATTATCTTTATATCTGAGAAAGAGAAATCTAAATAAGATTTTGGAGTTTAAAGACTGTGTAAAGTGAATTCAGACATTTTCTTCTAAACACATTAAATAGGTCATAAATGTATTTCTAAAAAAGGTGTAAAAAGCATTTCAACCATTAAGATTTGAATTGTGGAGCTAGGCTTCACAAACTGTGTTTCAACATTTCTGTGTTCAGGATTTAGTGATTAGCATAAACCCGCCCCTGCTGCTGTAGAGGTAGAAATACATTCAGCACACACTACTACTACTACAGTCTACAGTTAGCCAGTTAGCTGAGTTAGCCGCCGAGCTAGCAGCCGAGTTAGCAGCAGAAAGCTCTCAGACCAAGCATCCATGTTTCTGGTAGAGATGGTGACTTTGATTGACAGGTGACACTTGCTAGGGGGCGTGGTTTCAGCGGACTCGGAGGCCACGCCCACAGGAGCAGAGAAAGAGGCTGATTTTTACACAACTTTGAAGCCTAATTTAATATATTTGACCTTTTTTTAATCATTCACTTTTGGCAGGGTGGTTAACAACACACTTCTCTGTGGTATGTCAAACTCAGAACACATATTTATTCTTACTTTACACAGACTTTAAATATGAATCAATTAAAATAAAATGACAGTAAATTAGGACTCGACTGATACTGGATGTTTGAGGTAGATACTGATATCAGCCAATAATCTGATGAAAACACTGATTTATTTTGCTTTTTTTGCCATGATTCCTCAAATGTGGTTTCTAACACTTGTGATAAAGATACAGTATGTAATGAAGGTATGATATTTTACTCTTTAAGAATGAACCCTATTGTATAAAATGACATCAGAGCTCTGAAACAGATGATAAGTATAAGATAAGTATAAGATGTGTTTATGGATCCAGCTTGAGAGAAATTCAAACTGACACAAGTTTAAGTAGCAGGAAGAATAAAAGTGTCTTTAAAAATAGCTTCAATAAAACTCCAGCTTCCTCCCACAGACCAAAAACATGCAACAGGTTACTGAGGTTAATTGGAGACTCTAAATTGCTTGTTGCTGTGAGTAGTTGTCTATCTTTATATGTGAGACCTTGTGACCTCACTGCCTCTCGCCCAATCACAGCTGGGATTGGCTCCGACTCTCTAGAGAGGATAAGCGGTTTGGAAAAAGAATGAAAAATGGATGAATCAATGAGACAAAAATAGGATCAAATAAATAAAAGTATAAATGGAGTACACTGGAACTTTGTGAAGATAAATCTGTAATATATAAATGTGAAATATACAGAAAGTCCTGTGATTTACAGACATAATAAACCCTCATACAGATAAAAAATCAATTAAATTTTTAGATTGAATGAATGATGAATGTCACTGGGAATTAAATAATCATAAATAACTATAAATAAAAACTGATTTAATTAAGAAAAAAGGCACATATCAGTCAACATAAACGCTGATACCCATATCTGCAGATGACGGTCGAGCTCTACTGCCAATAAACCTTTTTAGATTTTATTGGCAGTAACCTCTAATATCTCTGATGGTCACATGACTCTCCTTCTATTAGACGACTGATTGATTGATTGATTGATTGATCTTTATTGTCTCAGATTACAGTCACACTTAACTCTTTGCGTAAACATAAAACCATAGACTGTATAGAAGAAATGGACGTAACATCCGTGACGTCAACCATTGGTTTGTGGACTGCTGCTCGGAAGCCAATAGTTTCTAATCTAGGCAGCGCCATCTTGAAAATTTCAAGTGCATGCTGGGAAAAATAAAAACACAGATTCTACTTATATGGGCATGAGGCGGGGCCATGGGTGGAGCGGGGAGGTTGCTATGGTTGCGAGGGCTGGATCTCGAGGACATTGGTCAATCAACCTGTCAATCAGGACGTAGCCACGCCCTAATGCATACCCTGCTTTATCGTCACATATAAAATCAGGGAAGCCAAAATGTCCCAAATGAACATCATACTGCATTGAAGAAGGCTTTAAACTAGCGATTGAGACCATAAACACATTTTGAAAACGTTTACTGAGGTTAGAAATCAAGTGAGAAGTTGGTGAATTCTCCATTGACTTGTATAGAGACGGTCGCCCCCTGGTGGCCTTTTGATAGAATGCAGCTCTAAGTTACTTCTCCATTGACTTGTATAGAGACCGTCGCCCCCTGGTGGCCTTTTGATAGAATGCAGTTCCAATACACACACAAACACTACAATATAAATAAATACATGAATAATATTTGATTCAAACTTCGTGTCAAAGCTGCTCTGATGCTTTTATATGACGGCTCACTTCCCTAAATATGTTAGTTTACTATTTTGGATCATTTTTTATGACTGAAACAGAGCAGAAACAGGTCGCTTCATAAGGTTATGTTGACTAATACACTCATAAACACTTCTAATAATATTGAAATGATGATGTAATTTGCACACTGGGTAGAACTGCAAAGCCTCTAATAAACAGCCAACAAGTGGAATTTAAATATTAATAACAAAATACAAGTTTAAATATTCATGTTCTGACTCAACGGGCTCGTCATCATAAAAGAGCTTTCTGGATGTTAGCTTGTTTGCAGATCTGTGATCCACTTGGAGCGATGACTGACTGACGGCGTTGTTAGGGACACACACACACACACACACACACACACACACACACACACACACACACACACACACACACACACACACACACACACATACACACACACACACACACACACACACACACACACACACACACACAGAGTTTGAGGCCTGAGTGATGCTTCTTGGCTCACACACACTTGGACACGGCAGCGTTTCCAACCGAGGAGAAGTGATTTCATGTTCTCTTCCTTCCTCTTCTTCATTCTGCTCGTGTTTTTCTCCTTCTGTCCATCTTTAATCTTTGTGTCGTCCTCCCGGGTCAAATTGACCCCGTCTGTCCTCCCTCCCTCCCTCCCTCCCTCCTTCCTTCCTTCTGTCCTTCCTTCCTTCTGTCCTTCCTTCTTTCCTCCCTCCCTCCTTTTCTCTTTCCTCCCTCCCTCCTTTCCTCCCTCCATCCCCTTTTCTTTCTTCCCTCTGTCCTTCCTTCCTCCCTTCCTCTTTTCCTTTCTCCCTTCCTTCTTTCCTCCTTTCCTTCCTTCTTTCCTCCCTCCCTCCTTCCTTCCTTCTTTCCTCCCTCCTTCTTTCCTCCTTCCCTCCTTCTCTCTTTCCTCCCTTCCTTCTTTCCTCCCTCCCTCCTTCTGTCTTTCCTCTCTTCCTTCTCTCTTTCCTCCCTTCCTTCTTTCCTCCCTCCATCCCCTTTTCTTCCTTCCTTCTGTCCTTCCTCCCTCCCTCCTTCTTCTTTCCTTCCTTCATTTTTTCCTTTCTCCCTTCCTTCTTTCCTCCTTTCCTTTCTTCCTTCCTTCTCTCCTTCCTTCCTTCCTTGACTCGAGGACAACATGAGGGTTGAGCATCTCTGTCCATCATCTCTTCTCCTCCTCTTTCTCTCTTATTTTCTTTATATTTCTACTATTATTCTTCTTTCTCATACTTATTTATTGTTCTTTATTATTTCTTATTGATGCTATACTGTCCACTTGCTGCTGTAATACTGCAAATAAAGGAATAAATAAAGGAATATATGACCTTATCTTATCTTAAATAACAGAGGATTACATTTTAATTTAGCCATGATGATTATTTATGTAACAGTAAAGACTCACCTGACTGTGACTGGTATGTTTCTGTCACTTAATTCAGCAAGACTCACAAAAATATACTGCTTCCGACTTCTCAAGTGTTATAATGTCCTGCTTTTTGTGTTTTATATTATTTTAACTGGTGAGTAGTCTGAACATGTAACAGGCCGTTTTTACTCTTATGAGATGTTTCATAGATCAGGAGGTAGAGGAAGTCAAAAGCAGCTTTATATTATATTATATTTGCTGGTATCACATTTGTATTATAATCCTTAGAGTGCAGGATGATAAAAAAAATACATTAATTAGAGTCTAAAGGTCATTTTTAAGCATTTAGAGCTACTGAACACGCATGTTAACATTAACTAGAAATGACATTCTCTGCTGAAAATGTCCTACAGGCTGATAAAATAAAATACATTCAAGTAGAAAACAGATAAGAATACAAAGTCAGAATTAAGGGAAATTAAATTACACTTCAGTCTGATTATCAGCCAACTAGTTACCTTCATGGTCATGAAAAATGACCCCAATTTGAGTGAAATTAAGGAGTTTCTCAACATAATTATCTTTCACTTTGTTATAAAATTGAAAAAGCTGGAAAGATTAGCCTAAAATATATTATTAATTTTTTGTTAAATACAGAAATGTCAGGTAATTATGAAAAGATTACCACAAATGTGCTTTAATTCCCTTCATGCAGTTTCACCTCCAGCTTTCATTTTAACGTCTCTCACTGATTCTCTCACTGAGTCAGCTCCCAAAACTTTACTTGTTGGTATTAAAATATATTTTTTGAACATTCTTGAAAAAGGTTTATGAGCAATAGTCAGTATTAATCACCAACTATTTTGATAATTAATTAATTCTTCGTTTACACACTAGCACAACCTGTATCTATAGCAACCATAACACAACCTGTGTCTATAGCATATTCTACTACTACTACAGTCTACGGTTAGCCAGTTAGCTGAGCTAGCCGCCGAGCTAGCTGCTAACCTAGCCGTCAAGCTAGCAGCGGAGCTAGTAGCCGAGGTAGCCACTGAGCTAGTAGCCGAGTTAGCTGCCAAGCTAGCAGCTGAGCTAGTAGCCGAGTTAGCCGCTGAGCTATTAGCCAAGATAGCCGCCGAGCTAGTAGCCGAGTTAGCCGCCGAGCTAGCAGCTGAGCTAGCAGCAGAAAGAGCCAGAGCATTTGGGAGCAAAAAAAGAGGCTGCTTTTTACACAACTTTGAAGCCTAATTTTACATATTTGGCAATTTTTTTAATCATTCAAATTTGGCAGGGTGGTTAACAACACACTTTTCTGTGGTATGTCAAACTCAGAACACATTTGTTCTTACTTTACACAGACTTTAAGGTTATTGTTGTTGTATACATTTTTTTTATTGTGTTTCTCATATCACTATCCTTTTTAGCTGCTGTAGCAGTGAATTGACCTCTATGTGGGATCAATAAAAGTTTATATTTATCTTATTACATTTTTTGTTGAGCTTCACATTGTGAAAAATATTCAAAATTAGCCGCAGACGCCTCCCAAAGTTCATAATGAGTTAATAAGATGTAAACATCTGCTCAGACAGATGAAGCTGCTGAAGACAAACAGGAGCAGTTTGTGTTTGTTAGGAGGAGTTGATGACTTCACTTTCTTTAAATGTCACTTTTGAAAAACTGACTGAAGAGAAAAAGATCATTTTACTTCCATCTGACTCAAACAGCTGCTGTAAACTTTTTATCAACATAAACATGAGTTTGTATTGGTTTATTTGTTTTGTTGTTGACTCTGCACAGCTGTTCACATGTTAATCTTTATTATTTTAAATGATGAGAATACTTTGTTAGAATCAGAAATAGCTTTATTGTCATTGTTCAACACCACAAAGTTATATTGCTGCAACACCTATCATTGATAAAAAAAAGCAAAACTGCAACATCAAAAGTTTAAATGAAATAAAAATACAAACAGCATGAAAATAAAAAGAAAGAAAAAACTGAAAATCAAAACAAATAGTCATGTGAAAAAATTAGGACACCCTGTTAAACATTCAGTTCTTTATTAAGAAATCTTCACATATCAATGTCTAATCTCGTTGATATTTATCTCTGGAAAAGAAAGTTATTCAATTGCGGATAAACAACAATAAATAACCTTGTTTTACTCATTAAACAAAAGATAAACAAAAATATGTATTCTAATTGAGGAAAAAGTTAGGACACCCTACCCCCTAATAGCTAGTGTTACCCCCTTTGGCTGAAATAACTTCAATGAGACGCTTCTTGTAGCCATCTACCAGTCTCTGACATCGGTCTGAGGAAATTTTGCCCCACTCCTCAACACAGAATTCTTTCAGCTGTGAGATGTTTGAGGGGTTTCTTGCATGCACAGCCCGTTTCAAGTCACCCCACAGCATCTCAATGGGATTAAGATCTGGGCTTTGACTCGGCCATTCCAGGACTCTCCATTTCTTACTTTTCAGCCAGTCCTTGGTGGATTTACTGGTATGTTTTGGGTCATTGTCATGTTGCAGGGTCCAGTTCCGCTTCAGCTTTAATTTTTTTTTACAGATGGTCTCACATGTTCCTCAAGCACCCTCTGATACACAGTAGAATTCATAGTGGATTCTATGATGGTGAGTCGGCCACGTCCTGCTACAGCAAAGCACCCCCAAACCATGACACTTCCACCTCCATGCTTCACAGTTGGTATGAGGTTCTTTTCCTGGAATGCTGTATTTGATTTACGCCAAACATGTCCTCTGTTCTGGTGTCCAAATAATTCAATTTTAGACTCATCTGTCCAAAGAACATTATTCCAGAAGTCCTGGTCTTTGTCTAAGTTCTCTCTGGCAAACTTCAGTCTGGCCTTCACATTTTTCTTAGACAGCAAAGGTTTCCTCCTTGCACACCTCCCATGAAAATTGAACTTGTGTAGTCTTTTTCTGATTGTAGAGGCATGCACTTTCACATCAGCAGTAGCAAGAGTGTGCTGTAGGTCCCGTGATGACATTTTAGGGTTGTTGGTGATTTCTTTAAGCATCTTGTGATCTGCTCTCGGGGTGAACTTGCTTGGACGGCCAGACCTGGGCATGTTAGCAGTTGTTTTGAATGTCCTCCACTTGTAAATTATTTTCCGGACAGTGGAATGGCTGATTTCAAATTCTTTGGAGATCTTTTTAAATCCCTTACCAGACTCATAAACTGCTACAATCTTCTTTCTGAAGGCCTCAGACAGTTCTTTCGATCTCACCATGGTGCTCACTCTCATTTCAACACACAGGGGCACACCAAACTAAATGTTTGAGGTTTAAATAGTAGAGTAACAATGTTCTGATCATTTGCACTTGATGTGTGATTTTAGCCATTTTAAGTGGGAATGAATGTGGGGGTGTCCTAATTTATTCCTCACCAGAAATTGCATTTTTTTTAAATTACATTTTACAGAAAGTTTTAAAAAGTATTTTCTTCAGTTTTAATTGTTTAGTTATATTACTTTTACTTGAATGTGTCAGTATTGTTAAAATTGATATTAAATATCCATATGTCCAAATATGTTAAAAAACTCACAGGCTTTCATAGGGTGTCCTAATTTCACATGACTGTAAATATGCATTTTTTTTCTGACATCACTCATGTATTGATCCTGTTCAGATATACAGTCTGCTGCACATAGACATCAATGCAAATCCTGCACACAGTCATAAATGATGATGTGGGAAACTCTACTCTCTCATTTTTTTGCAGCTTTGCAGTTTAGGTTGCTCTTATATTTTCCTTTACTTTTCAGAATGAAGACCTTCTCACATTCAGGCATAGGTTTATATTTACCCTTACCTTCAATAATTTTGGTTATCTTGAATATTTCATAGGGGGGGATAAGCACCTCTTGCTCTGTTTCTAGGCTTGAATAATCCTTCAGGTAGGCTCCTAAGCAGGTCTCAATTTCAAAGCAGGTCTCGTTACCAAACTCTGTAAGATCTGTACGTTTAGAGCTGGAGGCAAACGTACCAAACCGAATGGTTTTGCCAAGTTTGCCGGTAAAACTATCTTCAGTTCTTCTATAAGAAGTTTGACACTTTTGTTTTTTATTCAGGATTTGTATGGCAGTAGTCAGCCAGAAATGGAAAGAGTGGAATTTGAATTTGAAGGAGCTGGTGTAGGTTTTCTTACCGGTGCGGACTGCGTTATTGAATTCTTTATAAATTCTGCTAATGTCAGCTGTATAAACACAGATTGCCTGCATGTGGTCTTGGGTGAGATCCTCATCCTCTGGATGAGTTTGGGTTGAACATCCTTCTGCTTTTTCCCAGGCGTCTTTAAATGTTCCCACTAACTCTTTTTTGAAGTATGTCTTGATGACCTTCTTCTCCATTTTCTCTCTGCAGCCTTTGTACATGTCATCAACGGAATCAGGAGTCATGTTGAGTTTAATTGACTGAGAGACCTGAGGGGCAGAGGTCTGGAGCACAGAGGTCTGGAGGCGAAAGGTCTGGAGCACAGAGGTCTGGAGGGAAGAGGTCTGGAGCACAGAGGTCTGGAGGGAAGTGGTCTGGAACACAGAAGAAGGAAAGAACAGGTGATGTTACACAAGAAAGATTTTATCCATCCATCCATCCATCTTCTTCCGCTTATCCGGAGTCGGGTCGCGGGGGCAGCAGCCTAAGCAGGGAAGCCCAGACTTCCCTCTCCCCAGCCACTTCGTCCAGCTCTTCCCGGGGGACCCCGAGGCGTTCCCAGGCCAGCCGAGAGACATAGTCTCTCCAGCGTGTCCTGGGTCTTCCCCGAGGTCTCCTACCGGTGGGACGTGCCCTGAACACCTCACCAGGGAGGCGTCCGGGAGGCATCCTGATGAGATGCCCGAACCACCTCATCTGGCTCCTCTCGACGCGGAGGAGCAGCGGGTCTACTCCGAGCTCCCTCCGGATAACTGAGCTTCTCACCCTATCTCTAAGGGAGAGCCCAGCCACCCTACGGAGGAAGCTCATTTCGGCCGCTTGTACCCGCGATCTTGTTCTTTCGGTCACTACCCAAAGCTCATTACCATAGGTGAGGGTAGGAACGAAGATCGACTGGTAAATTGAGAGCTTCGCCTTTCGGCTCAGCTCTCTCTTCACCACGACGGATCTGTGCAGAGTCCGCATTACTGCAGACGCCGCACCGATCCGCTTGTCGATCTCCCGTTCCATCCTTCCCTCACTCGTGAACAAGACCCCGAGGTACTTGAACTCCTCCACTTGAGGCAGAATCTCATCCCCGACCCGAAGAGTCGCATCACACTCGGCTGCGAACCGATCCAGTGAGAGTTGGAGGTCACGGTCTGATGAAGCCAACAGGACCACATCATCTGCAAAAAGCAGTGACCCAATCCTGAGGTCACCAAACCGGACCCCCTCTACACCCTGGCTGCGCCTAGAAATCCTGTCCATAAAAATTATGAATAGGATCGGTGACAAAGGGCAGCCCTGGCGGAGTCCAACCCTCACTGGAAACAAGTCCGACTTATTGCCGGAAATGCGGACCAAGCTCTGACACCGGTCATACAGGGAACGGACGGCCCTTATCAGGGAGTTCGATACCCCGTATTCCCGGAGAACCCCCCACAGAATCCCCCGAGGGACACGGTCAAATGCCTTCTCCAAGTCCACAAAACACATGTGGACTGGTTGGGCAAACTCCCATGCACCCTCAAGGATCCTGCAGAGGGTGTAGAGCTGGTCCACTGTTCCACGGCCCGGACGAAAACCACACTGCTCCTCCTGAATCCGAGATTCGACTATCCGACGGACCCTCCTCTCCAGCACCCCCGAATAGACCTTACCAGGGAGGCTGAGGAGTGTGATTCCCCTGTAATTGGAACACACCCTCCGGTCCCCCTTCTTAAAAAGAGGGACCACCACCCCAGTCTGCCAATCCAGAGGCACTGCCCCTGATGTCCCCGCGATGCTGCAGAGTCGTGTCAACCATGACAGCCCCACAGCATCCAGGGCCTTGAGGAACTCGGGGCGGATCTCATCCCCCCCGGGGCCCTGCCACCGAGGAGCTTTTTAACAACCTCGGCGACCTCCACCCCAGAGATAGGAGAGCCCACACCCGAGCCCCCAGGCCCTGCTTCCTTACCAGAAGGCGTGTTGGTGGGATTGAGGAGGTCTTCGAAGTATTCCTTCCACCGATCCACAACGTCGCGAGTCGAGGTCAGCAGCACACCGTCCCCACCGTACACAGTGTTTACGGTGCACTGCTTCCCCCTCCTGAGACGCCGGATGGTGGTCCAGAATCTCTTCGAAGCCGTCTGGAAGTCTTTTTCCATGGCCTCACCGAACTCCTCCCATGTCCGGGTTTTTGCCTCAGCGACCGCCCTAGCTGCATTCCGCTGGCCTGCCTACAGGCCAAAAAGGCCCTATAGGACTCCTTCTTCAGCTTGACGGCATCCCTCACTGCCGGTGTCCACCAGCGGGTTCGGGGATTGCCGCCCCGACAGGCACCGACCACCTTGCGGCCACAGCTCCGGTCGGCCGCCTTAACAATGGAGGCACGGAACATGGCCCACTCGGACTCAATGTCCCCCGCCTCCCCCGGTACGTGGTTGAAGCTCTCCCGGAGGTGTGAGTTGAAACTCTCTCTGACAGGAGACTCTGCCAGACGTTCCCAGCAGACCCTCACAATGCGTTTGGGTCTGTCAGGTCTGCCCGGCATCCTCCCCCACCATCGGAGCCAACTCACCACCAGGTGGTGATCAGTTGACAGCTCCGCCCCTCTCTTCACCCGAGTGTCCAAGACATGCGGCCGCAAGTCCGACGACACGACTACAAAGTCAATCATTGAACTGCGGCCTAGGGTGTCCTGGTGCCAAGAGCACATATGGACACCCTTATGCTTGAACATGGTGTTCGTTATGGACAATCCGTGACGAGCACAGAAGTCCAACAACAGAACACCGCTCGGGTTCAGATCAGGGGAGCCGTTCCTCCCAATCACACCCTTCCAGGTCTCACTGTCGCTACCAACATGGGCGTTGAAGTCCCCCAGCAGAACGAGGGAATCCCCAGGGGGAGTGTTTTCCAGCACCCCCTCCAAGGAGTCCAAAAAGGCTGGATACTCTGAACTGCTGTTTGGACCATAGGCACAAACAACAGTCAGGATCCGTCCCCCCACCCAAAGGCGGAGGGAGGCCACCCTCTCGTCTACCGGGGTAAACTCCAACATACAGGCACCAAGCCGGGGGGCAATAAGTATTGCCACCCCTGCCCGGCGCCTGACACCAGTGGCAACTCCAGAGTGGACGAGAGTCCAACCCCTCTCGAGGAGACTGGTTCCAGAGCCCTTGCTGTGCGTCGAGGTGAGGCCGACTATATCTAGCCAGAACTTCTCAACCTCACGCACCAGCTCAGGCTCCTTCCCCACCAGAGAGGTGATGTTCCACGTCCCTAGAGCTAGCTTCTGCAGCCGAGGATCGGACCGCCAAGGTCCCCGCCTTCGGCCACTGCCCAGCTCACAGCGCACCCGACCCCTTTGGCCCCTCTCACTGGTGGTGGGTCTGTGGGAGAGGGGTCCCATGTCCCTTCTTCGGGCTATGCCCGGCCGGGCCCCATGGGGGAAGGCCCGGCCACCAGGCGCTCGCCTCCGAGCCCCGCCCCCAGGCCTGGCTCCAGGGGGGGGCCCCGGTGACCCGCGTCCGGGCAAGGGACACGAAAAACCAATAGTCTTATTCATCATCGGGGTTTTCTGAGCTACCTTTTGTCTGGCCCCTCCCCCCGGACCTGTTTGCCTGAAAGATTTTATGATTTATTCAAAGTAGGGCTGGACTATATATCGTTATTGTATCTACATGTAGTTATGAACATGCAAGATATTGATATCGCAAAAAACAACAATATGGACGATATCAAATGTAGAGATATCAGGGATATAGGACGAGACGTTGTCTTCTTTCATGTTACGACTCTCCACCTGTACGTCCGTGTCTGCTGCACGGAGGACTGAGTCAGATCAATAAAACGTTATTTTCTGATAGTTTCACAGCGGTTACACCTTCACTCAACCCTGCAGCTCAGCCTCAAACCTCTGAATATGAAACGCTGGCATGTACATGCTTCAGCTTTAGCTTTAGTGTAAAAAGCAAAGGCTTCATGAGAGATCTTTATTTCTTTATTGATTTGTGAAATAAATCAACTCTGATCCTGATCCAGTTCTAAGTTATCTAGAATTTTAGTCTTTTATTGATAAGAACCGTTAGTTTAGTTATTAGAAGAAACTAAATGTAGAAAAAGATATGTTTGGTTTAATACAGGCATGTCCAAACTATTCCACAAAGGGCCATGTGGCTGCAGGTTTTAGTTCCAACCAATCAAGATGACAACTTTTGTCCAATCAGACTGAGATCAGCTGATTAAATGAATCAAGTCTGGTGTGCTCCTGCTTGGTTGGAATGAAAACCTGCAGCCACATGGCCCTTTGTGGAATAGTTTGGACACCCCTTGTTTAATAAGTCCAATAAGCCTTAAACATTTTTTTATAGCCATAACCTCTTAATTTTGCACCAGAACGATGCATTTGACTTAAAAATGTACATGCTATGCCCTAACTATGACTGTGGTATTATTCTGCTGTTAAATTTAAAATTTCAACAAGTGTGAAATCATATCGCATTGATAAAGATGTTTGGTTTCAATATGGAAATATGATCATTTGTCCATATCGTGCAGCCCTAATTCAAAGTAACTTGTAGAAAAGACAGTCACATAAAGTGCAGCAGTAAATCCAGGTTGAAGTCTGAATGTTTTTTGTCAGCATGATGAGAAATGCTGCTACTGAACGTGTCAGTTAAACATGTTTCATTGTTTCGCAGTCTAAAGTCTTTCTGACTGTGGTTAAAGTAGAAAGATCCTGTTGCATGTTGAACATTGAAGTGCAAGCTGCACGTTTTACTAACTGTAAGCAAACACTTCACACAGGACTGAAGGTGTGAACTGTGCACGTTGAGTCGTGCTTTAACAGTTTCTGTGGGTTAGACTAAATTAAAACCTCTCTCGCACACAGTCACACGATGTTGGAGTGGAAACTAAATGTAAAACCGTCTTCACTGTTAGCAGAATGTGCTACTCACCATAAGCCACCACATGAGGCCTGAAAGTCCTACAATAAGAACAAGTCCTCCAGTGATTAGGTATGGACGCTTCATCTCTGCAGTACGACCAACTCCTCCAGCGGTTAGGTATGGACGCTTCATCTCTGCAGTAAGGCCAACTCCTCCAGCGGTTTGGTATGGACGCTTCATCTCTGCAGTAAGACCAACTCCGCCAGCGGTTAGGTATGAATACTTCATCTCTGCAGTCAGGAGAACAGCTGTACAACAGGAACACACACAGTTAAATAAAGAAGTATAACATGCTGAAAGAGCTTTGGTTAGACAGCAGGTCTGTAATATTTCTACGGGACTCATGGTTTCATGGTCACCTCTTCTATATATGCACCACAGACTCACACATTGTCACACCCTCTGACCATAGTGACACACACAAATACATCAGGTTTGTACACACACTGTAAAAGTGTGAAAATGTAACTTTATTACCTAAGAATTAACCTAAAACGATCTTCACGTTAGAAGTGTCATACCAATAGGCTGTCCAGGGAACAACAGACTGTCCGGGGAACTACAGACTGTCCAGGGAACAAAAGACTGTCCAGGGAACGACAGATTGTCCAAGGAAGAAAAGACTGTCCGGAGAACAACAGACTGTCCAAGGAACGACAGACTGTCCAGGGAACGACAGACTGTCCGAGGGGACGACAGACTGTCCAGGGAACCACAGACTTCTCCAGGGAATGACAGGGAACAACAAACTGTCCAGGGAGCAACAGACTGTCCAAGGGAACGACAGATTGTCCAGGGCACAAAAGACTGTCCAGGGAACGACAAATTGTCCAAGGAAGAAAAGACTGTCCGGAGAACAAAAGACTGATCAAGGGAACGACAGACTGTCCAGGGAACAACAGACTGTCCGAGGGGACGACAGACTGTCCAGGGAACCACAGACTTCTCCAGGGAACGACAGACTGTCCAGGGAACAACAAACTGTCCAGGGAGCAACAGACTGTCCAGGGAACGACAGACTGCCCAGGGAACAACAGGAAATAGCCGATCGACGATGTTGAAAGCAAAACAACGTGAAGGCCGATGGCATCGGTGGGGATTGGGGGGGGGGGGGGTATGCGGTGTTGTTGTTACGTACTTTATTATTTTTGCTTCATGTTTTATACACGTTGTTGTCTGACTCGTCCATAGGAGAGAACGGGAGAATTCGCTCAGTAGCTAAGTTTTAATTCAAAGTTTTCCAATACAAGACGTACAATGACAGGTCCCAACGAGGTAGATTACTCCAGTAAAAGTCAGACTTTGTTTAATGACTTAGAAGTCGCCAAATGACTTACTTTAACGAATTTCGTTAGTTTATATAATGCAGATTTGTAAAATATTATTTTATGAGGGTCACAGTCACAGACAATAAACTTAGCATTTGATAATTGTGGTAGCAGCGGTGCAGCAGATGTAATGAAGTCCACTCAGCAAGCTGGATGCAAACTAATATTAAGCCTATAGCCGATTCATTATAATGTCGATGGACATAAATTCAGTTATTTTGCCTTAATAATGATAAAATAATACACAAAAAATGGTCGGATTGGAAACCCATATGCATAATGTCTCCACGTTGCATTTAGTGTTGCTTGAAATGACCCTAACCCGAACCCAGGGCTCAGCTAGTGTTGCCTTTTAAAAAATCGTCGATGGATTCCCTGGAAAATTGGCTTCTTTTCCCTCAAGCAGGGTACACTTGCACTCACACTAGCCAAATAATCCGGACTTTAGGGGGCAATCGTGCTTGGGCACGGTACGATTGTTCTGAGATCCGAGTGGTTCCAACAATTTAAAAAAAATAATGTGCCCGAACCCTAACGGATCCGAGGAATTTCGTTCCGAGATCCGAGTGGCTCTGACTCTTCCGAGATGTTATGGACCCGTGAAATGTGTTCCGATGTCCGAGTAGTTCTGAGATAATTTATGCCCGACCCCGAAAAAAGGATGAATAATTGTTGTAACTGTACCTTGTCTGAAATCATTTCAGTTTTGTGCGACACACTCTTAAAACAAATGTGTTGGAAATCAACACATTTTTTGTGCAATGGTGATTTCAACAAATGTTGTGTTAAATCTCAGTATTTCCCTGAGGGGAAAGTTCTACACAGAGTTCAAAGTTCTACACAAAATGTTAAAATTAACGCAAGTTGTGTTGTCCTTATCTGGACATAGAGATGTGTTAAAAACCAACAAAAATGGTGTTATTTTCAACACATTGGTTTTAAGAGTGCACCCATAGCTCTTCAAATCATGAATTTACCCTTTTCAAAAACAAATGCGCAAATAGCCCAACATTTAAGGAAACCCTATTTTTAAATAATTGAATGTGCAGACTATAACTAATAATACACTTTATTGTATTTCATGTAGTTAACATAGGCAGACGATTACTTTGATCATCAAAGTCTTTATTGACTAAACATTCATATTTTATCTGGCCGTGATCTCACTGACCCGAGTCAGACCCGTACTCGGTGTCTCTCGGTTTTTCTCAGTTTTACACATTTTAGCGAACAGATCCGGGACCCGAGGTTGTAAAATCCAATCCGACCCGGACCCTAGTTGACTACAGAAAGTATAGACCCGGGCCCGTATGGGTCTCGGGTCGGGGCAGGGTAATTTCGGTCGGCCCGATCTGAGTTAACCTCTACTTCACATTATAGACACACCTGACCAGGGGCAGATTTAGGAGTTGACGAGATCCAGGTTTAAGCCCAGAACCAGGGAAACATTTTAACTTGCGCAGATTTTACTGCATTGTATGATTACTGCAAACAATAGTCATTAACAATGTTCCAAAAACATAGCATGAAGAACCATAGTTGTTATAAACTCACTCAGATTCAGTCAACAGCTGGGTGTCACTGATCAGAAAAAGTTAATTTAACCAGATTTCTTTTTAAATACATGTGGCTTTTGAGAAATCATTCAGGACTGAAGCCCCAAACGATTGTTCAGACAGGACTGGAGAAAGAAATCTTCCCAAATTCAACCAAAATGAAGACAAAGATAATTACTTTTATGATTCAAAGAAGAGATGTTATACTTGAGCAAAGCATTTATATTGAATACACTCACCAATCAGGATTCAGTGTTCAGATTCAGAGTTCTTCAGATGTAGAAAGATGAACAGAGTTAGTTTTATTAAGTTTCCAGATGATGTTTCTGCTCTTTACTCACAAACAGATAGATGCTGTTTGACCTCAGCTCGCTCGCTTCCTCCTGTTCAGTTGTTCCCCTTAAAACCACAAACCACCACCTTCTTGCCATCTTTCAGCCCCTCCCCCCCCGATTAGTTCCTACATTCAGTTACAGTCTACGTGAGCACAGACAGGAAGTGAGACCTCCAAAAGTGCTTTGGCACAACTACAAGCAGAAAACAGAACGTAATTCTCATGAATGGAGGGAGACAGGCTTCCTTCTGCTTCAGCAATATAAACCTTCTTCATCTTAATTATTACTAGTTATAGAAGCAGGGAGTTATGAAGTTAATCTCATTTTTATGTCTACATCTGATCTTTGATAGGTGAAAGAGTGAAATATAGCACACTGTGAAAACCACATGACTGATGCTGATAAAGTGCAGAGAAAAGATGTGCCTTCAGTTTGCAAAGTGTGACTTTCTTATGAGAGTGTTGGCAGGTGTTTACCACACACGTTTAGTACGTGCACTTTCTGCCTGTCACACCATCATTGTTGTTAGGGGCCTACATTTCCTGTAAAAACAAATTCACACTTTATTTTCATTATGATTCTTGTGTGAGAGGCGACAGTAAATGCATGCAGGAAGTTAACAGACAGAGGCTGGACACACATTATACCATCAGTTGTTGTAATATAGAGCAGATCTAACAACAAGCAACAACCAAAGTTATCTAACATATCATTTATGGATACTCTGAAGTCTAAAAGCTTCTGACTCATAAGGACTGTATGAGTGAAACACAAAAGTACTGAAAAAATATAATAAGTAAAATTAAAGCTGCAAGCAGCTATGGACGATCGGCAGGTTCACACAGCGGGCACGTAATTGTCTTAGCACCCGGGCTTTTCTTGACCATTTTGTGAAAGGGTTAAACAACACTTCTTGTGTCCACTAGGTGGTGCTAAAGATCACCCATCAATTATATGTCATGTTGTAGTGTATGATGTGGAGAACTCACCCAGTAAATCTGATGCAGAGCTTCAGTCAGGTCCCTAAACTTCACTAACAAAATATATATTTTTAACATTCTTGAAAAAGGTTTAGGATACAATAGTCAGCTGATATAAAATGAATCACTATCAACTATAAGAAGAAATGTCAAAATTCTCTAGTTTCAACGTCTCAAATGTGAATGTTTTTAAAATGTCTTTAGTTTTCTGGTCACAAGGAGAGCTGACCCAAAGGCAAAGACTGAAAACCAAAAACAAGACTGATGAGAAAAAGTCTTTATTATGAGAGATGCTGGCCAAAAACAATCACAGAGACAAAGCAGAACAGAAAACTGAACTTAAAATACACAAGAGATGATTAGAAACTGGACGCATGTGAAACACAGGAAGTAAAAAAAACACAAGGAGAATAGATTTCAAAATAAAACGGGGACTAAACTAAGAGTCCGTCCACACTAAGAACTATAACTATAAAGAAAAAGATGTGATGAACTATAACATCCTTATTGATCTCCCTAGGGAACAATTCTAATTTTAACTCAACAGTGAAAGTGATAAAATAAAAATTAAAGCTGCAAGCAGCGATGAACGGGCCCTCGCCCCCCATGCATGTCGGTTTACAGATACAATAGGTCTTTGCGCTGGTCAGCACTAAGGCCCTAATAAACAAACTCTATGTGAAATAATATGCAATTATATAAATCTAAAATGTAGATAAATTCCTGATACTACATACTACGTACAAATGTACACTGTAATATATTGCAAAAAATAGTTATATACTGCAAAAATACTTATATATCGCAAAAATATGGTTATATACTGCAAAACATACTATGTTGTATATTGCAAAAGTACTGTTGTATACTGTTTAAAAATACTGTATTTCCGATTTGATACAATATTGATTAATTGAGATATTTTCCATACCATTTTTCCTTTGTCATGAAAGAGAATTTAAACACAAATAAATCTGCATTTTTTCTGATATCACTCGTGTATTGATCCTGTTCAGATATACAGTCTGCTGCACATAGACATCAATGTAAATCCTGCACAGTCATAAATGATGATGTGAGGAAACTCTGCTCTCTCATTACTTTGCAGCTTTGCAGTTGAGGTGACTGACTATTCCTTCACTTTTCAGAATGAAGACCGTCTCACAGTCAGGCATAGGTTCATATTCACCCTTACCTTCAATAATATTGGTTATGTTGAATATTTCATAGGGGGGTATAAGCACCTCTTCTTCCCATTTGTTTAATCTTGAATAATCCTTCAGGTAGGCTCCTAAACAGGTCTCAATTTCAAAGCAGGTCTTGCTACCAAAAGATTCACGATCTGTACGTTTAGAGCTGGAGGCAAACGTACCAAACCGAATGGACTCGTGAAGTTTGCCACTGAACCCAACATTAGTTCTTCTATAAGAAGTTTGACACTGTTCTTTTTCTTTTTCATTCAGGATTTGTATGGCAGAAGTCAGCCAGAAATGTAAAGAGTGGAATTTAAAGGAGCTTGTGTAGTCATTCTTACCGGTGCGGACTGCTTCATTGAATTCTTTATAAATGTTGGGTTTTTCAGCTGTGTAAACACAGATTGCCTTCCTGTGGTTTTTGGTGAGAGCCTTATCCTCTGGATGAGGTTTGTTTGAACATGTTTCTGCATTTTTCCAGGCTATTTTAAATTTTCCCACTAACTCTTCTTCAAAGTATTTGTTATTGACCTTCTTCTCCATTTTCTCTCTGCAGCCTTCGTACATGTCATCAACGGCATCAGGAGCCATGTTGAGTGGAAATGATTGAGAGGTCTGGAGCACAGAGGTCTGGAGGGAAGAGGTCTGGAGGGCAGAAGATGGAAAGAACAGGTGATGTTACACAACAAAGATTTTATGATTTATTCAAAGTAACTTGTAGAAACGACAGTCATATAAAGTGCAGCAGTAAATCCAGGTTGAAGTCTGAATGTTTTTTGTCAGCATGATGAGAAATGCTGCTACTGAACGTGTCAGTTAAACATGTTTCGGTAACTCTTTACTTGAAGGTATCGTCATAAGAGTGACATGACACAGTCATAACTGTTACATGACACAGTCATGAATGCGTCATAAACATTATGTCAATGTCATAAATGTTTATGACTGTTGTCATTAAGTGTCATTCGGTTTTGGTAATAACAAGTTGACATTAAATTTGTTTGGGTTGTCTTGATTATGACAACTTCAATCAATCAGTAAATCTTTATTTGTATAGCGCCAAATCACAACAGAGTCAACTCAAGGCACTTCACACATAGAGCAGGTTCTAAACCGAACTCTTCAGGTTTTAACTTTAAAGAGACCCAACATTCCCACATGAGACACAGTGGAGAGAAAAAACTCCCTTTTAACAGGAAGAACCCTCAGAACCAGACTCAGAGTGGGAGAACATCTGCCTGGACCGGTTGGAGTAGAGAGGAGAGAGAGGAAGGAGAGAGAGGGAGGAGAGGAGAGAGGAGAGAGAGAGGAAGGAGAGGAGAGAGAAGCACATTGAAGGTCCAGGACTGGAATCTGTCATCCGGACGTCTACAGGCCCAGATTACCTGTGAGACCAGAAAGCACAGACAACTCCGGGGAAGAAGTTTAGCTTATTGATGCATTAATAGAACATGAATGTTAATGGATATAGATGGATGGATAGAGAGAGAGAGGGAGGAGGAGAGAGGAGCTCAGTGCATCATGGGGGTCCCCCGGCGGTCTAAGCCTATAGCAGCATAAGCTAAGAGCTCGAAGAGCCCTAACTATAAGCTTTATCACAAAGGAAAGTTTTAAGCCTACTCTTAAATATAGGGAGGGTGTCTGCCCCCCCAGACCCAATCTGGAAGATGGTTCCATAGGAAAGGAACCTGATAGCTGAAGGCTCTGCATCCAGTTCTACTTTTAGAGATACTAGGAACCACAAGTAGACCTGCATGCTGGGAGCGCAGTGTTCTAGTAGGTACATAGGGTACTATCAGTTCTTTAAGATATGATGGAGCCTGACCATTGAGAGCTTTGAAGGTGAGGAGAAGGATTTTGAATTCTATTCTGAATTTTACGGGAAGCCGATGCAGTGAAGCCAAGATGGGAGTAATATGATCTCTCTTTCTAGTTTTTGTCAGAACACGAGCAGCTGCATTCTGGACCAGCTCAAGAGTCTTTAGAGACTTGTTAGGACAGCCTGATAATAATGAATTACAGTAGTCCAGCCTAGAAGTAACAAATGCATGGATGTGATGATCATGATATGTTAATGTCAAATCAAAATGCTACCACTTTACTTGAGGTCAAATCATTTATTAATTAAACTGTCATAGTGGAGTCATGAGTCAGTTTTGGGTTTCCTGTCCGTATCCTGTCAAACATCTATGACCAAGTGCTAGAATTGGTCTGTAACCTTGCACATCTAATTATAATAATCATTATGTCAACTTGCCATAAACACAAAAATAGGTGCATGTTTGATTAATGTCAAGAAGATCTTGAAGATGAAAAATTATCAAAATCTTTCGCCTCCGTTCTTCTTGGTGGGTGCGGCAGCACGGACAATGTCGATGCTTCTCCATAAAACAGGAAGTTTTTTAATCATTCAAATTTGGCAGGATGGTTAACAACACACTTTTCTGTGGTATGTCAAACTCAGAACACATATTTATTCTTACTTTATACAGACTTTAAGATCACTCTGACTGGAGACATTCTGATTAATATGTTTATTCACTGCTGCAGTTCAAAGACTAAATTAAAACCTCTCCACTTGTTTCTTATCGTCTTTTTTCTACCACAACATTAAATTACACAATGGCACACACACACACACAGTATTGGAATAGAAACTAAGTGTAAAACGGTCCTCACTGTTATCAGAATGTGCTACTCACCACAAGCCACCACACGAGGCCTGAAAGTCCTACAATAAGGACAATTCCTCCAATGATTAGGTATGGACGCTTCATCTCTGCAGTATGACCAACTCCTCCAGCGGTTAGGTATGGACGCTTCATCTCTGCAGTATGACCAACTCCTCCAGCGGTTAGGTATGAATACTTCATCTCTGCAGTCAGGAGAACAGCTGTACAACAGGAACACACACAGTTAAATAATTATAACATGCTGAAAAAGCTTTGGTTAGACAGCAGGTCTGTAATATTTCTACGGGACTCATGGTTTCATGGTTGTCTCTTCTATATATGTATCACAGACACACACACATTGTCACACCCTCTGACCATAGTGACACACACAAATACATCAGGTTTGTACACACACTGTAAAAGTGTGAAAATGTAACGTTATTACCTAAGAATTAACCTAAAACGATCTTCACGTGTTAAAGTCAGACCAACAGACTGTCCGGGGAACGACAGACTGTTGGAGACTAGGGTTGGGCGTTGTCCAGGAAATAGCCGATCGACCATGTTGAAAGCAAAACAACGTGATGGCCGATGAATTTGATTTTACTGCATTGGATGATTACTGCAAACAATAGTTGTTCACAATGTTCCAAAAAACATAGCATGAAGAACCATAGTTGTTATAAACTCTCTCAGATTCAGTCAACAGCTGGGTAAAGTCACTGATCAGAAAAAGTTAATTTAACCAGATTTCTTTTTAATACATGTAGCTTTTGAGAAATCATTCAGGACTGAAGCCCCAAACGATTGTTCAGACAGGACTGGAGAAAGAAATCTTCCCAAATTCAACCAAAATGAAGACAATGATAATTACTTTTATGATTTAAAGAAGAGATTTTATACTTGAGCAAAGCATTTATATTGAATAAACTCACCAATCAGGATTCAGAGTTCTTCAGATGTAGAAAGATGAACAGTTAGTTTTATTAAGTTTCCAGATGATGTTTCTGCTCTTTACTCACAAACAGATAGATGCTGTTTGACCTCAGCTCGCTCGCTTCCTCCTGTTCAGTTGCCCCCCTTAAAACCACAAACCCCCACCTTCTTGTCATCTTTCAGCCCCTCCCCCCCGATTACTTCCTACATTCAGTCTACGTGAGCACAGACAGGAAGTGAGACCTCCAAAACTGCTTTGACACAACTACAAGCAGAAAACAGAACGTAATTCTCATGAATGGAGGGAGACAGGCTTCCTTCTGCTTCAGCAACATAAACCTTCTTCATCTTAATTATTACTACAGTTATAGAAGCAGGAAGTTATGAAGTTAATCTAATTTTTATGTCTGCATCTGATCTTTGATAGGTGAAAGAGTGAAATACAGCACACTGTGAAAACCACGTGACTAATGCTGATAAAGTGCAGAGAAAAGATGTGCCTTCAGTTTGCAGAGTGTGACTTTCTTATGAGGTGTTTACCACACACGTTTAGTACGTGTACTTTCTGCCTGTCACACCATCATTGTTGTTAGGGGCCTACACTTCCTGTAAAAACTAACTCAAACTTTATTAGTGCCACGGGGTTCTAGCTCCGAGGCAACTATTAATCTTCTCCATACTTAATATTATTATTCTTCCGCCGTTTTTCGGCGCGTAACTCCTCCCACAGCTTTGAGAAAACCCCGACAATATATACATCAAAACGTGCGGCTCGATCGGGGGAGGGGTGCTATGACTTTTGGTGTTGAAATTCCAAAGTTTCCCAAAGTTATTCCCAAAAAACCGGGAATATTTCTCCATTGAAAATGAATGAGAATTTTTTGAAAACCCCCCAAAATTTCAACTTTTTTCACCTTTTTTCAGAGTCACGTAGCTCGCTCATACGTGCACGTAGAAACGTGATTCAAACTTTAAAACGGAGGAAAACTTGTCCTTTCTGGAAAAATACCAAACTATTTTCCATGAAATGTAAACTTTTCAAACTATGAGCAGTCAAACGAGGAGTGGAAATCACTTTTTCGTCAAAGTTAGAGTGGAAGCGGCAGTTAGCTAGAGTGTGAGAAGCAGTAAAGAATAACCTTCATTTTTATTTTTAACTCGAGCTCACGGCCAAACCGTAAAAAGGAGACAAATAATTATTGGTCAAAATGTAGACATAGGTGTTGGGATTCATAAAATGTGACGTTGACAGGCGGGGGCGGCACAAAATTTAAACGGGGGGGCCGAGACTGGCGGCAATCCCTGTCTCGCTCCCCACTGACTCTAATGTAATTGTCTTTCTTTTTTCAAAAGAATCTCACTCTGTGTTCACACTGAGCTTACTCGCTCATTTTAAGGAATATCTGAATAAAATAAACACTGTCAGAATCTGCCGGCTTCTGTGTCTCTCACGGTGTTTTCAGTTTTTGGACAGGAGTTACGGTTTTCTCACAGTATACAATTGTTCGGGACCTTGTCAGAAGCCAAATTCTTCAGAATTTTGAGACGTTTTTTCAAGGCAGATCCTGAAATCGCCGTAGCAACCGCAGGGCCTTAGCTGACCTTGGCGAACCTGTTGCTGGGCAGAATCTGACCTACTTTTTTGTGATTGGCTGAAGTGACCTACCTTTTTGTGATTGGCTAATTCTACCAGTTAACTGAGCTAATTCATTTGAATGGAGAGATTAATTCATGTTTACTGAGGACAAAATAAATAGTTGTATTGTTTTGTATTGTAGTTATATGATTTGTGGTATATAAAAAGATTCAACATTTATCAATAGAAGATGAACAAAATGTACATAATATAATTTCATACAACCAAGAAATTTAAAATAAAAAGTATAATAAAATCTACTCTATAAATGGTTTGAAGATTTACTTAATAATTTCATAACAGTGATGTTCCTGTCTTTGGAAAAAATGAAGTAGACTTTAATTAATAAGTTTAAATAAATATTATTTATGCTTAAATATGATCATAATCATTACTTAATATTTTCAGGAATGTTAAGTTGAGAATAAAGTACGTTCATGAGGAAAAAATAAATCGTGTACTCGTCCCGGCAGTAGCCCCGTGGCACTCAAAATTTCCCTGGAATTTTCTAGTTCTCATTATGATTCTTGTGTGAGAGGCGACAGTAAATGCATGCAGGAAGTTAACAGACAGAGGCTGGACACACATTATACCATCAGTTGTTGTAATATAGAGCAGATCTGACAACAAGCAACAACCAAAGCTAACTAACATATCATTTATGTTTAAATTAGGAAGAGTTGGATACTCTGAAGTCTAAAACCTTTGACTCATAAGGACTGTATGAGTGAAACACAAAAGTACAGAAAAAATATAATAAGTAAAATTAAAGCTGCAAGCATCGATGAACGGACACAGCAGGCACGCAATTGTCTTAGCACCCGGGCTTTTCTTGACCATTTCGTGAAAGGGTTAAACAACACTTCTTGTGTCCACTAGGTGGTGCTAAAGATCACCCATCAATTATATGTCATGTTGTAGTGTATGATGTGGAGAACTCACCCTGGAAATCTGATTCAGAGCTTCAGTCAGCTCCCTAAACTTCACTTGTCGGTAACAAAATATATATTTTTAACATTCTTGAAAAAGGTTTAGGGTACAATAGTCAGCAGATATAAAATGAATCACTGTCAAATGTCAAAATTCTCTGCTTTCAACGTCTCAAATGTGAATGTTTTTAAAATGTCTTTAGTTTTCTGGTCACAAGGAGAGCTGACCCAAAGGCAAAGACTGAAAACCAAAAACAAGACTGATGAAAACAAGTCTTTATTATGAGAGCTGCAGGCCAAAACAATCACAGAAAACTGAACTTAAAATACACAAGAGATGATTAGAAACGCATGTAAAACACAGGAAGTTAAAAAAAACACAAGGAGAATAGATTTCAAAATAAAACGGGGACTAAACTAAAAGTCCATCCACACAAAGAACTATAACTATAAAGAAAAAGATGTGATGAACTATGACATCCTGTAACATGTCGTTTTACAGATACAATAGGTCTTTGCGCTGGTCAGCACTGAGGCCCTAATAAACAATCTGTGTGAAATAATCTGCAATAATCATAATCTAAAATATAGATAAATTCCTGATACTACATACTACGTACAAATGTACACTGTAATATATTGCAAAAAATAGTTATATACTGCAAAACATACTCTATTATATATTGCAAAAGTACTGTTGTATACTGTTTAAAAATACTGTATTTCCGATTTGATACAATATCGATTAATTGAGATATTTTCCATACCATTTTTCCTTTGTCATGAAAGAGATTTTCACAGAACTAATGTTATTGCTTTAACACGTATCATTGATTAAAAACAACAAATTGCAACAACAATCAAAAGTTTAAATGAAATAAAATAAAAAGAAAAACTGAAAATCTAAATTTAAACACAAATAAATCTGCATTTTTTTTGATATCACTCATGTATTGATCCTGTTCAGATATACAGTCTGCTTCACATAGACATCAATGTAAATCCTGCACAGTCATAAATGATGATGTGAGGAAACTCTGCTCTCTCATTACTTTGCAGCTTTGCAATTGAGGTGACTGACTATTCCTTCACTTTTCAGAATGAAGACCTTCTCACAGTCAGGCATAGGTTTATATTTACCCTCACCTTCAATAATATTGGTTATGTTGAATTTTTCATAGGGGGGGATAAGCACCTCTTGCTCTGCTTCTCTGCTTGAATAATCCATCAGGTAGGCTCCTAAACAGGTCTCAATTTCAAAGCAGGTCTTTTTACCAAAAGATTCACGATCTGTACGTTTAGAGCTGGAGGTAAACGTTCCAAACCGAATGGACTCGTGAAGTTTGCCACTGAACCCAACTTTAGTTCTTCTATAAGAAGTTTGACACTGTTCTTTTTCTTTTTCATTCAGGATTCGTATGGCAGAAGTCAGCCAGAAAAGTAAAGAGTGGAATTTGAAGGAGCTGGTGTATTCTTTCCCCTTCTCGTTGCGGACTGCTTTATTGAATTCTTCATAAATGACATAAGATGTATAAGCACAGATTGCCTGCATGTGGTTTTTGGTGAGACCCTCATCCCCTGAATGAGTTTTGTTTAAACATTTTCCTGTTCTTAACCAAGCTGTTCTAAATTTTCCCACTAACTCTTTTTTGAGGTATGTGTTGATGACCTTCTCCTCCATTTTCTCTCTGCAGCCTTCGTACATGTCATCAACGGCATCAGGAGCCATGTTGAGTGGAAATGATTGAGAGGTCTGGAGGGAAGAGGTCTGGAGGGAAGAGGTCTGGAGGGCAGAAGAAGGAAAGAACAGGTGATGTTACACAACAAAGATTTTATGATTTATTCAAAGTAACATGAAAAGAAACGACAGTCATATAAAGTGCAGCAGTAAATCCAGGTTGAAGTCTGAATGTTTTTTGTCAGCATGATGAGAAAATGCTGCTACTGAACGTGTCAGTTAAACATGTTTCGTTAACACTTTACTTGAAGGTATCGTTACATGACACAGTCATAACTGTTACATGACACAGTCATGAATGCGTCATAAACATTATGTCAATGTCATAAATGTTTATGACTGTTGTCATTAAGTGTCATTCGGTTTTGGTAATAACAAGTTGACATTAAATTTGTTTGGGTTGTCTTGATTATGACATGTTACGATATCGATATAATGTCAATATATTGCGCAACCCTAGTTTTGTGTCAATAAATCCTCCAAATTAGACAACCAATCAATCAATATTTATTTGTAAAGCGCCAAATCACAACAGAGGCACTTTACACATAGAGCAGGTTCTAAACCGAACTCTTCAGGTTTTAACTTTAAAGAGACCCAACATTCCCACATGAGACACAGTGGAAAGAAAAAACTCCCTTTTAACAGGAAGAACCCTCAGAACCAGACTCAGAGTGGGAGAACATCTGCCTCTACTGGTTGGAGTAGAGAGGAGAGAGAGGAAGGATAGAGGAGAGAGGAGAGAGAGAGGAAGGAGCGGAGAGAGGAGGAGAGGAGAGAGAGGAAGGATAGAGGAGAGAGAGGAAGGATAGGAGAGAGGAGAGAGAGAGGAAGGAGAGGAAAGAGAAGCACATTGAAGGTCCGGGACTGGAATCCGTCATCCGGACGTCTACAGGCCCAGATTACCTGTGAGACCAGAAAGCACAGGCAACTCCAGGGAAGAAGTTTAGGTTATTGAATGCATTAATAGAACATGAATGTTAATGGATATAGATAGATAGATAGAGAGAGAGAGGGAGGGAGGAGGAGAGAGGAGCTCAGTGCATCATGGGGGTCCCCCGGCAGTCTAAGCCTATAGCAGCATAAGCTAAGAGTTCTAAGAGCCCTAACTATAAGCTTTATCAAAAAGGAACGTTTTAAGCCTACTCTTAAATGTAGGGAGGGTGTCTGCCCCCTGGACCAAATCTGGAAGATGGTTCCACAGGAGAGGAGCCTGATAGCTGAAGGCGCTGCCTCCCATTCTACTTTTAGAGATACTAGGAACCACAAGTAGACCTGCATGCTGGGAGCGCAGTGTTCTAGTAGGTACATAAGGTACTATCAGCTCTTTAAGATATGATGGAGCCTGACCATGAAGAGCTTTGAAGGTGAGGAGAAGGATTTTGAATTCTATTCTGAATTTTACAGGAAGCCAATGCAGTGAAGCCAAGATGGGAGTAATATGATCTCTCTTTCTAGTTTTTGTCAGAACACGAGCAGCTGCATTCTGGACCAGCTGGAGAGTCTTTAGAGACTTGATTAGGACAGCCTGATAATAATGAATTACAGTAGTCCAGCCTAGAAGTAACAAATGCATGGATGTGATGATCATGATATGTTAATGTCAAATCATTTATTAATTAAACTGTCATAGTGGAGTCATGAGTCGGTTTTGGGTTTCCTGTCCGTATCCTGTCAAACATCTATGACCAAGTGCTAGAATTGGTCTGTAACCTTGGACATCTAATTATAATAATCATTATGTCAACTTGCCATAAACACAAATATAGGTGCATGTTTGATTAATGTCAAGAAGACCTTGAAGATGAAGAATTATCAAAATCTTTAGCCTCCGTTCTTCCTGGTGGGTGCGGCAGCACGGACAATGTCAATGCTTCGCCATCAAACAGGAAGTTTTTTAATCATTCAAATTTGGCAGGATGGTTAACAACACACTTTTCTGTGGTATGTCAAACTCAGAACACATATTTATTCTTACTTTACAGACTTTAAGATCACTCTGAGACATTCTGATTAACATGTTTATTCACTGCTGCAGTTCAAAGACTAAAGTAAAACCTCTCTACTTGTTTCTTATCATCCTTTTTCTACCACAACATTAAATTACACAATGACACACACACACACACACACACACAGACACACACACAGACACAGTATTGGAATAGAAACTAAGTGTAAAACCATTCTCACTGTTAGCAGAATGTGCTACTCACCACAAGCCACCACATGAGGCCTGAAAGTCCTACAATAAGAACAATTCCTCCAGCGGTTAGGTATGGACGCTTCATCTCTGCAGTAAGACCAACTCCTCCAGCGGTTAGGTATGGACGCTTCATCTCTGCAGTAAGACCAACTCCTCCAGTGATTAGGTATGGACGCTTCATCTCTGCAGTATGACCAACTCCTCCAGCGGTTTGGTATGAATACTTCATCTCTGCAGTCAGGAGAACAGCTGTACAACAGCAACACACACAGTTAAATAAAGAAGTATAACATGCTGAAAAAGGTTTGGTTAGACAGCAGGTCTGTAATATTTCTACGGGACTCATGGTTTCATGGTCACCTCTTCTATATATGCACCACAGACACACACATTGTCACACCCTCTGACCATAGTGACACACACAAATACATCAGGTTTGTACACACACTGTAAAAGTGTGAAAATGTAACGTTATTACCAAAGAATTAACCTAAAATGATCTTCACGTGTTAAAGTCAGACCGACAGACTGTCCAGGGAACGACAGACTGTTGGAGACTAGGCTTGGGCGTTGTCCAGGAAATAGCCGATCGACGATGTTGAATGCAAAACAACGTGATGGCCGATGAATTTGATTTTACTGCATTGTATGATTACTGCAAACAATAGTCGTTAACAATGTTCCAAAAAACAACAATACCTCAACCATAGTTGTTATAAACTCACCAAGATTCAGTCAACATCTGGGTGAAGTCACTGATCAGAAAAAGTTACTTTAACCAGATTACTTTTTAATACATGTGGCTTTTGAGAAATCATTCAGGACTGAAGCCCCAAAGGATTGTTCAGACAGGACTGGAGAAAGAAATCTTCCCAAATTCAACCAAAACGAAGACAAAGATAATTACTTTTATGATTTAAAGAAGAGATTTTATACTTGAGCAAAGCATTTATATTGAATAAACTCACCAATCAGGATTCAGAGTTCTTCAGATGTAGAAAGATGAACAGTTAGTTTTATTAAGTTTCCAGATGATGTTTCTGCTCTTTACTCACAAACAGATAGATGCTGTTTGACCTCAGCTCGCTCGCTTCCTCCTGTTCAGTTGCCCCCCTTAAAACCACAAACCACCACCTTCTTGTCATCTTTCAGCCCCTCCCCCCCGATTAGTTCCTACATTCAGTCTACGTGAGCACAGACAGGAAGTGAGACCTCCAAAACTGCTTTGACACAACTACAAGCAGAAAACAGAACGTAATTCTCATGAATGGAGGGAGACAGGCTTCCTTCTGCTTCAGCAACATAAACCTTCTTCATCTTAATTATTACTACAGTTATAGAAGCAGGAAGTTATGAAGTTAATCTAATTTTTATGTCTGCATCTGATCTTTGATAGGTGAAAGAGTGAAATACAGCACACTGTGAAAACCACATGACTGATGCTGATAAAGTGCAGAGAAAAGATGTGCCTTCAGTTTGCAGAGTGTGACTTTCTTATGAGGTGTTTACCACACACGTTTAGTACGTGTACTTTCTGCCTGTCACACCATCATTGTTGTTAGGGGCCTACACTTCCTGTAAAAACTAACTCAAACTTTATTAGTGCCACGGGGTTCTAGCTCCGAGGCAACTATTAATCTTCTCCATACTTAATTAGTGCCACGGGGTTCAAGCTCCGAGGCAACTATTAATCTTCTCCATACTTATTAGTGCCACGGGGTTCAAGCTCCGAGGCACTCCACTCCAGAAGCTGGAGAGGAGTACTTATTATTTTTCTTACATCTTCTTCCGCCGTTTTTCGGCGCGTAACTCCTCCCACAGCTTTGAGAAAACCCCGACAATATATACATCAAAACGTGCGGCTCGATCGGGGGATGGGTGCTATGACTTTTGGTGTTGAAATTCCAAAGTTTCCCAAAGTTATTCCCAAAAAACCGGGAATATTTCTCCATTGAAAATGAATGGGAATTTTTTTTTAAAAGCACAAAAATTCACCTTTTTTCAGAGTCACCTAGTTCGCTCATACGTGCACATAGAAACGTCATTCAAACTTTAAAACGAAGGAAAATTTGTCCTCTATGGAAAAATACCAAATTATTTTACATAACATGTAAACTTTTAAAACTATGAGCAGTCAAACGAGGAGTGGAAATCACTTTTTCGTCAAAGTTAGAGTGGAAGCGGCAGTTAGCTAGAGTGTGAGAGGCAGTAATTCATAACCTTCATTTTTATTTTTAACTCGAGCTCACGACCAAACCGTAAAAAGGAGACAAATAATTTTTTGTCAAAATGTAGACATAGGTGTTGGGATTCATAAAATGTGAAGTTGACAGGCGGGGTCTGCACAAAATTTAAACGGGGGGGCCGAGACCGGAAGCAATCCCTGTCTCGCTCCCCATTAAACCTAATGTAATTTTCTTTTTTTTTCAAAAGAATCTCACTCTGTGTTCGCACTGAGCTTACTCGCTCATTTTAAGGAATATCTGAATAAAATAAACACTGTCAGAATCTGCCGGCTTCTGTGTCTCTCACGGTGTTTTCGGTTTTTGGACAGGAGTTACGGTTTTCTCACAGTTTGCAATTGTTCGGAACCTTGTCAGAAGCCAAACTTTTTAGAATTTTGAGACATTTTTCAAGGCAGATCCTGAAATCGCCATAGCAACCGCAGGGCCTTAGCTGACCTTGGCAACCTGTTGCTGGGCAGAATCTGACCTACTTTTTTGTGATTGGCTAAACTGATCTACCTTTTTGTGATTGGCTAATTCTACCTGTCTGTCTGCCTGCCAGTTAACTGAGGTAGCAGCCGAGCTAGTATTGATACTCTCTCTATATATACATATGAATTATATTGACAGTCTTACTGCTCAAATGCAGGCTGGTGTGTGTGTGTGTGTGTGTGTGTGTGTGTGAGTACACACTGTGTTGTAGTGCTTAGAGTTAGTGCATGTTGCTACTGCCTTGTGCTCTGTGTGCTACTCTCTGCTTACATCTACTGTTACACTTGATACTGACCAGTAAGATGTTCTTAATACTGCCACAGTAAAAGTTAATTAGTGTTATATGATCAGGGTGACTTTCGAACACTGGAAATAAATGGTCTACTCGTCCCGGCAGTAGCCCCGTGGCACTCAAAATTTCCCTGGAATTTTCTAGTTTTTAGTGCCACGGGGTTCAAGCTCCGAGGCATTCCACTCCAGAAGCTGGAGAGGAATGCCTCGGGGCGAAGCCCCGAGGCAACTATTAATCTTCTCCATACTTAATATTATTATTAGTGCCACGGGGTTCTAGCTCCGAGGCCTTCCACTCCAGAAGCTGGAGAGGAAGGCCTCGGGGCGAAGCCCCGAGGCAACTATTAATCTTCTCCATACTTAATATTATTATTTTTTTTATTCTTCCGCCGTTTTTCGGCGCGTAACTCCTCCCACAGCTTTGAGAAAACCCCGACAATATATACATCAAAACGTGCGTCTCGATCGGGGGAGGGGTGCTATGACTTTTGGTGTTGAAATTCCAAAGTTTCCCAAAGTTATTCCCAAAAAACCGGGAATATTTCTCCATTGAAAATGAATGGGAATTTTTTTTTAAAAACACAAAATTTCACCTTTTTTCAGAGTCACCTAGCTCTCTCATACGTGCACGTAGAAACATGATTTAAACTTTTAAACGGAGGAAAACATGTTCTCTCTGGAAAAATACAAACTATTTTAACATAACATGTAAACTTTTCAAACTATGAGCAGTCAAACGAGGAGTGGAAATCACTTTTTCGTCAAAGTTAGAGTGGAAGCGGCAGTTAGCTAGAGTGTGAGAAGCAGTAATGATGAACCTTCATTTTTATTTTTAACTCGAGCTCACGGCCAAACCGTAAAAAGGAGTCAAATAATTTTTGGTCAAAATATAGACATAGGTGTTGGGGTTCATAAAATGTGACTTTGACCGGCGGGATCTGCACAAAATTTAAACGGGGGCGCCGAGACCGGCGGCAATACCTGTCTCGCTCCCCATTAAACCTAATGTAATCGTCTTCTTATTTCAAAAGAATCTCACTCTGTGTTCGCACTGAGCTTACTCGCTCATTTTAAGGAATATCTGAATAAAATAAACACTGTCAGAATCTGCCGGCTTCTGTGTCTCTCACGGTGTTTTCGGTTTTTGGACAGGAGTTACGGTTTTCTCACAGTTTGCAATTGTTCGGGACCTTGTCAGAAGCCAAATCCTTTAGAATGTTGAGACATTTTTCAAGGCAGATCCTGAAATCGCCGTAGCAACCGCAGGGCCTTAGCTGACCTTGGCAGCCTGTTGCTGGGCAGAATCTGACCTACTTTTTTGTGATTGGCTGAACTGACCTACCTTTTTGTGATTGGCTAATTCTACCTGTCTGTCTGTTTTACCAGTATCTATCTATCTATCTATCTATCTATCTATCTATCTATCTTATCTATCAATGTATCTATCTATCTATCTATCTGTCTGTCTGTCTATCTATCTATCTATCTATCTATCTATCTATCTATCTATCTATCTATCTATCTTATCTATCTATCTATCTATCTATCTATCTATCTATCTATCTGTCTATCTATCTTATCTATCTATCTATCTATCTATCTATCTTATCTATCTTATCTATCTTATCTATCTATCGATGTATCTATCGATGTATCTATCTATCTATCTATCTATCTATCTATCTATCTATCTATCTGTCTGTCTGTCTGTCTGTCTGTCTGTCTGTCTGTCTATCTATCTATCTATCTATCTATCTATCTATCTATCTTTTAACATAACATGTAAACTTTTCAAACTATGAGCAGTCAAACGAGGAGTGGAAATCACTTTTTCTTCAAAGTTAGAGTGGAAGTGTCAGTTATTGACAGTCTTACTGCTCAAATGCAGGACAGGCAGGTATGGTGTGTGTGTGTGTGTGTGTGTGTGGGTGCGTGTGCGTGTGTGTGTGTGCTGTGTTGTAGTGCTTAGAGTTAGTGCATGTTCCTACTGCCTTGTGCTCTGTGTGCTACTCTCTGCTGTACTCGTCCCGGCAGTAGCCCCGTGGCACTCAAAATTTCCCTGGAATTTTCTAGTTATTTTTTTTATTCTTCCGCCGTTTTTCGGCGCGTAACTCCTCCCACAGCTTTGAGAAAACCCCGACAATATATACATCAAAACGTGCGGCTCGATCGGGGGAGGGGTGCTATGACTTTTGGTGTTGAAATTCCAAAGTTTCCCAAAGTTATTCCCAAAAAACCGGGAATATTTCTCCATTGAAAATGAATGGGAATTTTTTTTTTTAAACACAAAATTTCACCTTTTTTCAGAGTCACCTAGCTCTCTCATACGTGCACGTAGAAACATGATTTAAACTTTTAAACGGAGGAAAACTTGTTCTCTCTGGAAAAATACAAACTATTTTAACATAACATGTAAACTTTTCAAACTATGAGCAGTCAAACGAGGAGTGGAAATCACTTTTTCGTCAAAGTTAGAGTGGAAGCGGCAGTTAGCTAGAGTGTGAGAAGCAGTAATGCATAACCTTAATTTTTATTTTTAACTCGAGCTCACGGCCAAACCGTAAAAAGGAGACAAATAATTTTTTGTCAAAATATAGACATAGGTGTTGGGATTCATAAAATGTGAAGTTGACAGGCGGGGTCTGCACAAAATTTAAACGGGGGGGCCGAGACCGGCGGCAATCCCTGTCTCGCTCCCCATTAAACCTAATGTAATCGTCTTCTCTTTTCAAATGAATCTCACTCTGTGTTCGCACTGAGCTTACTCGCTCATTTTAAGGAATATCTGAATAAAATAAACACTGTCAGAATCTGCCGGCTTCTGTGTCTCTCACGGTGTTTTCGGTTTTTGGACAGGAGTTACGGTTTTCTCACAGTTTGCAATTGTTCGGGACCTCGTCAGAAGCCTAATTCTTTAGAATTTTGAGACATTTTTCAAGGCAGATCCTGAAATCGCCGTAGCAACCGCAGGGCCTTAGCTGACCTTAGCAACCTGTCGCTGGGCAGAATCTGATCTACCCTTTTGTGATTGGCTGAACTGACCTACCTTTTTGTGATTGGCTAATTCTACCTGTCTGTCTGTTTTACCAGTTAACTGAGGTAGTGGCCAAGCTAGTATTGATACTCTCTCTATATATACATATGAATTATATTGACAGTCTTACTGCTCAAATGCAGGCTGGTGTGTGTGTGTGTGTGTGTGTGTGTGTGTGTGTGTGTGTGTGTGTGTGTGTGTGTGCGTGCGTGCGTGCGTGCGTGCGTGTGTGTGTGTGTGTGTGAGTACATACTGTGTTGTAGTGCTTAGAGTTAGTGCATGTTGCTACTGCCTTGTGCTCTATGTGCTACTCTCTGCTTACATCTACTGTTACACTTGTTACTGAACAGCAAGATGTACTTAATACTGCCACAGTAAAACTTACTTAGTGTTATATGATCAGGGTGACTTTTGTATACTGGAAATAAATCGTGTACTCGTCCCGGCAGTAGCCCCGTGGCACTCAAAATTTCCCTGGAATTTTCTAGTATTATTAGTGCCACGGGGTTCAAGCTCCGAGGCCTTCCACTCCAGAATCTGGAGAGGAAGGCCTCGGGGCAAAGCCCCGAGGCAACTATTAATCTTCTCCATACTTAATATTTTTCTTCTTATTCTTCTTCCGCCGTTTTTCGGCGCGTAACTCCTCCCGCAGCTTTGAGAAAACCCCGACAATATATACATCAAAACGTGCGGCTCGATCGGGGGATGGGTGCTATGACTTTTGGTGTTGAAATTCCAAAGTTTCCCAAAGTTATTCCCAAAAAACCGGGAATATTTCTCCATTGGAAATGAATGGGAATTTTTTGAAAAACCCCAAAAATTTCACCTTTTTTCAGAGTCACATAGCTCTCCCATACGTGCAGGTAGAAACGTCATTCAAACTTTAAAACGGAGGAAAACTTGTTCTCTCTGGAAAAATACAAACTATTGTAACATAACATGTAAACTTTTCAAACTATGAGCAGTCAAACGAGGAGTGGAAATCACTTTTTCGTCAAAGTTAGAGTGGAAGCGGCAGTTAGCTAGAGTGTGAGAAGCAGTAATGATGAACCTTCATTTTTATTTTTAACTCGAGCTCACGGCCAAACCGTAAAAAGGAGTCAAATAATTTTTGGTCAAAATATAGACATAGGTGTTGGGATTCATAAAATGTGACTTTGACCGGCGGGATCTGCACAAAATTTAAACGGGGGCGCCGAGACCGGCGGCAATACCTGTCTCGCTCCCCATTAAACCTAATGTAATCGTCTTCTTATTTCAAAAGAATCTCACTCTGTGTTCGCACTGAGCTTACTCGCTCATTTTAAGGAATATCTGAATAAAATAAACACTGTCAGAATCTGCCGGCTTCTGTGTCTCTCACGGTGTTCTCGGTTTTTGGACAGGAGTTACGGTTTTCTCACAGTTTGCAATTGTTCGGAACCTTGTCAGAAGCCAAATCTTTTAGAATTTTGAGACATTTTTCAAGGCAGATCCTGAAATCGCCATAGCAACCGCAGGGCCTTAGCTGACCATGGCAACCTGTTGCTGGGCAGAATCTGATCTACCTTTTTGTGATTGGCTGAACTGACCTACCTTTTTGTGATTGGCTAATTCTACCTGTCTGTCTGTTTTACCAGTATCTATCTATCTATCTATCTATCTATCTGTCTATCTGTCTATCTATCTATCTATCTATCTATCTATCTATCTATCTATCTGTCTATCTATCTATTGATGTATCTATCTATCTATCTATCTATCTATCTATCTGTCTATCTGTCTGTCTGTCTGTCTGTCTGTCTGTCTGTCTGTCTGTCTGTCTATCTATCTATCTATCTATCTATCTATCTATCTATCTATCTATCTATCTATCGTCCCGGCAGTAGCCCCGTGGCACTCAAAATTTCCCTGGAATTTTCTAGTTAGTGCCACGGGGTTCAAGCTCCGAGGCACTCCACTCCAGAAGCTGGAGAGGAGTGCCTCGGGGCAAAGCCCCGAGGCAACTATTAATCTTCTCCATACTTAATATTCCGCATTATTCTTCCGCCGTTTTTCGGCGCGTAACTCCTCCTGCAGCTTTGAGAAAACCCCGACAATATATACATCAAAACGTGCGGCTCGATCGGGGGAGGGGTGCTATGACTTTTGGTGTTGAAATTCCAAAGTTTCCCAAAGTTATTCCCAAAAAACCGGGAGATTTCTCCATTGGAAATGAATGGGAATTTTTTGAAAAACCTTAAAAATTTCATCTTTTTTCACCTTTTTTCAGAGTCACCTAGCTCTCTCATACGTGCACATAGAAACGTGATTCAAACTTTAAAACGGAGGAAAACTTGTCCTCTCTGGAAAAATACCAAACTATTTTCACATAAAATGTAAACTTTTCAAACTATGAGCAGTCTAACGAGGAGTGGAAATCACTTTTTCTTCAAAGTTAGAGTGGAAGCGGCAGTTAGCTAGAGTGCGAGAAGCAGTAAAACATAACCTTAATTTTTATTTTTAACTCGAGCTCACGGCCAAACCGTAAAAAGGAGACAAATAATTTTTTGGTCAAAATGAAGACATAGGTGTTGGGATTCATAAAATGTGACGTTGACAGGCGGGGTCTGCACAAAATTTAAACGGGGGGGCCGAGACCGGCAGCAATACCTGTTTCGCTCCCCATTAAACCTAATGTAATCGTCTTCTTTTTTCAAAAGAATCTCACTCTGTGTTCGCACTGAGCTTACTCGCTCATTTTAAGGAATATCTGAATAAAATAAACACTGTCAGAATTTGCCGGCTTCTGTGTCTCTCACGGTGTTTTCGGTTTTTGGACAGGAGTTACGGTTTTCTCACAGTTTGCAATTGTTCGGGACCTTGTTAGAAGCCTAATTCTTTAGAATTTTGAGACATTTTTCAAGGCAGATCCTGAAATCGCCGTAGCAACCGCAGGGCCTTAGCTGACCTTAGCAACCTGTTGCTGGGCAGAATCTGACCTACTTTTTTGTGATTGGCTGAACTGACCTACCTTTTTGTGATTGGCTAATTCCACCTGTCTGTCTGTTTTGCCAGTTAACTGAGGTAGCGGCCGAGCTAGTATTGATACTCTCTCTATATTTATACATATGAATTATATTGACAGTCTTACTGCTCAAATGCAGGTGTGTGTGTGTGTGTGTGTGTGTGAGTACATACTGTGTTGTAGTGCTTAGAGTTAGTGCATGTTGCTACTGCCTTGTGCTCTGTGTGCTACTCTCTGCTTACATCTACTGTTACACTTGATACTGACCAGTAAGATGTACTTAATACTGCCACAGTAAGAGTTAATGAGTGTTATATGATCAGGGTGACTTTTGAACACTGGAAATAAATCGTGTAGTCGTCCCGGCAGCAGCTCCGTGGCACTCAAAATTTCCCTGGAATTTTCTAGTTAGTGCCACGGGGTTCAAGCTCCGAGGCACTCCACTCCAGAAGCTGGAGAGGAGTGCCTCGGGGCTTCTCCATACTTAATATTATTCTTCCGCTTCTTCCGCCGTTTTTCGGCGCGTAACTCCTCCCGCAGCTTTGAGAAAACCCCGACAATATATACATCAAAACGTGCGGCTCGATCGGGGGAGGGGTGCTATGACTTTTGGTGTTGAAATTCCAAAGTTTCCCAAAGTTATTCCCAAAAAACCGGGAATATTTCTCCATTGAAAATGAATGGGAATTTTTTTTTAAAAACACAAAATTTCACCTTTTTTCAGAGTCACCTAGCTCTCTCATACGTGCACGTAGAAACATGATTTAAACTTTTAAACGGAGGAAAACATGTTCTCTCTGGAAAAATACAAACTATTTTAACATAACATGTAAACTTTTCAAACTATGAGCAGTCAAACGAGGAGTGGAAATCACTTTTTCGTCAAAGTTAGAGTGGAAGCGGCAGTTAGCTAGAGTGTGAGAAGCAGTAATGATGAACCTTCATTTTTATTTTTAACTCGAGCTCACGGCCAAACCGTAAAAAGGAGTCAAATAATTTTTGGTCAAAATATAGACATAGGTGTTGGGGTTCATAAAATGTGACTTTGACCGGCGGGATCTGCACAAAATTTAAACGGGGGCGCCGAGACCGGCGGCAATACCTGTCTCGCTCCCCATTAAACCTAATGTAATCGTCTTCTTATTTCAAAAGAATCTCACTCTGTGTTCGCACTGAGCTTACTCGCTCATTTTAAGGAATATCTGAATAAAATAAACACTGTCAGAATCTGCCGGCTTCTGTGTCTCTCACGGTGTTTTCGGTTTTTGGACAGGAGTTACGGTTTTCTCACAGTTTGCAATTGTTCGGGACCTTGTCAGAAGCCAAATCCTTTAGAATGTTGAGACATTTTTCAAGGCAGATCCTGAAATCGCCGTAGCAACCGCAGGGCCTTAGCTGACCTTGGCAGCCTGTTGCTGGGCAGAATCTGACCTACTTTTTTGTGATTGGCTGAACTGACCTACCTTTTTGTGATTGGCTAATTCTACCTGTCTGTCTGTTTTACCAGTATCTATCTATCTATCTATCTATCTATCTATCTATCTATCTTATCTATCAATGTATCTATCTATCTATCTATCTGTCTGTCTGTCTATCTATCTATCTATCTATCTATCTATCTATCTATCTATCTATCTATCTATCTTATCTATCTATCTATCTATCTATCTATCTATCTATCTATCTGTCTATCTATCTTATCTATCTATCTATCTATCTATCTATCTTATCTATCTTATCTATCTATCTTATCTATCGATGTATCTATCGATGTATCTATCTATCTATCTATCTATCTATCTATCTATCTATCTATCTGTCTGTCTGTCTGTCTGTCTGTCTGTCTGTCTGTCTATCTATCTATCTATCTATCTATCTATCTATCTATCTTTTAACATAACATGTAAACTTTTCAAACTATGAGCAGTCAAACGAGGAGTGGAAATCACTTTTTCTTCAAAGTTAGAGTGGAAGTGTCAGTTATTGACAGTCTTACTGCTCAAATGCAGGACAGGCAGGTATGGTGTGTGTGTGTGTGTGTGTGTGTGGGTGCGTGTGCGTGTGTGTGTGTGCTGTGTTGTAGTGCTTAGAGTTAGTGCATGTTCCTACTGCCTTGTGCTCTGTGTGCTACTCTCTGCTGTACTCGTCCCGGCAGTAGCCCCGTGGCACTCAAAATTTCCCTGGAATTTTCTAGTTATTTTTTTTATTCTTCCGCCGTTTTTCGGCGCGTAACTCCTCCCACAGCTTTGAGAAAACCCCGACAATATATACATCAAAACGTGCGGCTCGATCGGGGGAGGGGTGCTATGACTTTTGGTGTTGAAATTCCAAAGTTTCCCAAAGTTATTCCCAAAAAACCGGGAGATTTCTCCATTGGAAATGAATGGGAATTTTTTGAAAAACCCCAAAAATTTCACCTTTTTTCAGAGTCACATAGCTCTCCCATACGTGCAGGTAGAAACGTCATTCAAACTTTAAAACGGAGGAAAACTTGTTCTCTCTGGAAAAATACAAACTATTGTAACATAACATGTAAACTTTTCAAACTATGAGCAGTCAAACGAGGAGTGGAAATCACTTTTTCGTCAAAGTTAGAGTGGAAGCGGCAGTTAGCTAGAGTGTGAGAAGCAGTAATGATGAACCTTCATTTTTATTTTTAACTCGAGCTCACGGCCAAACCGTAAAAAGGAGTCAAATAATTTTTGGTCAAAATATAGACATAGGTGTTGGGATTCATAAAATGTGACTTTGACCGGCGGGATCTGCACAAAATTTAAACGGGGGCGCCGAGACCGGCGGCAATACCTGTCTCGCTCCCCATTAAACCTAATGTAATCGTCTTCTTATTTCAAAAGAATCTCACTCTGTGTTCGCACTGAGCTTACTCGCTCATTTTAAGGAATATCTGAATAAAATAAACACTGTCAGAATCTGCCGGCTTCTGTGTCTCTCACGGTGTTCTCGGTTTTTGGACAGGAGTTACGGTTTTCTCACAGTTTGCAATTGTTCGGAACCTTGTCAGAAGCCAAATCTTTTAGAATTTTGAGACATTTTTCAAGGCAGATCCTGAAATCGCCATAGCAACCGCAGGGCCTTAGCTGACCATGGCAACCTGTTGCTGGGCAGAATCTGATCTACCTTTTTGTGATTGGCTGAACTGACCTACCTTTTTGTGATTGGCTAATTCTACCTGTCTGTCTGTTTTACCAGTATCTATCTATCTATCTATCTATCTATCTGTCTATCTGTCTATCTATCTATCTATCTATCTATCTATCTATCTATCTATCTGTCTATCTATCTATTGATGTATCTATCTATCTATCTATCTATCTATCTATCTGTCTATCTGTCTGTCTGTCTGTCTGTCTGTCTGTCTGTCTGTCTGTCTGTCTATCTATCTATCTATCTATCTATCTATCTATCTATCTATCTATCTATCTATCGTCCCGGCAGTAGCCCCGTGGCACTCAAAATTTCCCTGGAATTTTCTAGTTAGTGCCACGGGGTTCAAGCTCCGAGGCACTCCACTCCAGAAGCTGGAGAGGAGTGCCTCGGGGCAAAGCCCCGAGGCAACTATTAATCTTCTCCATACTTAATATTCCGCATTATTCTTCCGCCGTTTTTCGGCGCGTAACTCCTCCTGCAGCTTTGAGAAAACCCCGACAATATATACATCAAAACGTGCGGCTCGATCGGGGGAGGGGTGCTATGACTTTTGGTGTTGAAATTCCAAAGTTTCCCAAAGTTATTCCCAAAAAACCGGGAGATTTCTCCATTGGAAATGAATGGGAATTTTTTGAAAAACCTTAAAAATTTCATCTTTTTTCACCTTTTTTCAGAGTCACCTAGCTCTCTCATACGTGCACATAGAAACGTGATTCAAACTTTAAAACGGAGGAAAACTTGTCCTCTCTGGAAAAATACCAAACTATTTTCACATAAAATGTAAACTTTTCAAACTATGAGCAGTCTAACGAGGAGTGGAAATCACTTTTTCTTCAAAGTTAGAGTGGAAGCGGCAGTTAGCTAGAGTGCGAGAAGCAGTAAAACATAACCTTAATTTTTATTTTTAACTCGAGCTCACGGCCAAACCGTAAAAAGGAGACAAATAATTTTTTGGTCAAAATGAAGACATAGGTGTTGGGATTCATAAAATGTGACGTTGACAGGCGGGGTCTGCACAAAATTTAAACGGGGGGGCCGAGACCGGCAGCAATACCTGTTTCGCTCCCCATTAAACCTAATGTAATCGTCTTCTTTTTTCAAAAGAATCTCACTCTGTGTTCGCACTGAGCTTACTCGCTCATTTTAAGGAATATCTGAATAAAATAAACACTGTCAGAATTTGCCGGCTTCTGTGTCTCTCACGGTGTTTTCGGTTTTTGGACAGGAGTTACGGTTTTCTCACAGTTTGCAATTGTTCGGGACCTTGTTAGAAGCCTAATTCTTTAGAATTTTGAGACATTTTTCAAGGCAGATCCTGAAATCGCCGTAGCAACCGCAGGGCCTTAGCTGACCTTAGCAACCTGTTGCTGGGCAGAATCTGACCTACTTTTTTGTGATTGGCTGAACTGACCTACCTTTTTGTGATTGGCTAATTCCACCTGTCTGTCTGTTTTGCCAGTTAACTGAGGTAGCGGCCGAGCTAGTATTGATACTCTCTCTATATTTATACATATGAATTATATTGACAGTCTTACTGCTCAAATGCAGGTGTGTGTGTGTGTGTGTGTGTGTGAGTACATACTGTGTTGTAGTGCTTAGAGTTAGTGCATGTTGCTACTGCCTTGTGCTCTGTGTGCTACTCTCTGCTTACATCTACTGTTACACTTGATACTGACCAGTAAGATGTACTTAATACTGCCACAGTAAGAGTTAATGAGTGTTATATGATCAGGGTGACTTTTGAACACTGGAAATAAATCGTGTAGTCGTCCCGGCAGCAGCTCCGTGGCACTCAAAATTTCCCTGGAATTTTCTAGTTAGTGCCACGGGGTTCAAGCTCCGAGGCACTCCACTCCAGAAGCTGGAGAGGAGTGCCTCGGGGCTTCTCCATACTTAATATTATTCTTCCGCTTCTTCCGCCGTTTTTCGGCGCGTAACTCCTCCCGCAGCTTTGAGAAAACCCCGACAATATATACATCAAAACGTGCGGCTCGATCGGGGGAGGGGTGCTATGACTTTTGGTGTTGAAATTCCAAAGTTTCCCAAAGTTATTCCCAAAAAACCGGGAGATTTCTCCATTGGAAATGAATGGGAATTTTTTGAAAAACCCCAAAAATTTCACCTTTTTTCACCTTTTTTCAGAGTCACGTAGCTCGCTCATACGTGCACATAGAAACGTCATTCAAACTTTAAAACGAAGGAAAATTTGTCCTCTCTGGAAAAATACCAAATTATTTTACATAACATGTAAACTTTTCAAACTATGAGCAGTCAAACAAGGAGTGGAAATCACTTTTTCGTCAAAGTTAGAGTGGAAGCGGCAGTTAGCTAGAGTGTGAGAAGCAGTAATGCATAACCTTAATTTTTATTTTTAACTCGAGCTCACGGCCAAACCGTAAAAAGGAGACAAATAATTTTTGGTCAAAATATAGACATAGGTGTTGGGATTCATAAAATGTGACTTTGACAGGCGGAGTCTGCACAAAATTTAAACGGGGGGGCCGAGACCGGCGGCAATACCTGTCTCGCTCCCCATTAAACCTAATGTAATCATCTTCTTTTTTCAAAAGAATCTCACTCTGTGTTCACACTGAGCTTACTCGCTCATTTTAAGGAATATCTGAATAAAATAAAAACTGTCAGAATCTGCCGGCTTCTGTGTCTCTCACGGTGTTTTCGGTTTTTGGACAGGAGTTACGGTTTTCTCACAGTTTGCAATTGTTCGGGACCTTGTCAGAAGCCAAATCCTTTAGAACTTTGAGACATTTTTCAAGGCAGATCCTGAAATCGCCGTAGCAACCGCAGGGCCTTAGCTGACCTTGGCAACCTGTCGCTGGGCAGAATCTGATCTACTTTTTTGTGATTGGCTGAACTGACCTACCTTTTTGTGATTGGCTAATTCTACCTGTCTGTCTGTTTTGCCAGTTAACTGAGGTAGCGGCCGAGCTAGTATTGATACTCTCTCTATATATATACATATGAATTATACTGACAGTCTTACTGCTCAAATGCAGGCTGGTGTGTGTGTGTGTGTGTGTGTGTGTGTGTGTGTGTGTGTGTGTGTGTGAGTACATACTGTGTTGTAGTGCTTAGAGTTAGTGCATGTTGCTACTGCCTTGTGCTCTGTGTGCTACTCTCTGCTTACATCTACTGTTACACTTGATACTGAACCAGTAAGATGTACTTAATACTGCCACAGTAAAAGTTACTTAGTGTTATATGATCAGGGTGACTTTTCAACACTGGAAATAATCATGTACTCGTCCCGGCAGTTTACTTTACAATTCTCTTTTGCCAAATTTCGGCGCGTAACTCCTCCCGCAGCTTTGAGAAAACCCCGACAATATATACATCAAAACGTGCGGCTCGATCGGGGGAGGGGTGCTATGACTTTTGGTGTTGAAATTCCAAAGTTTCCCAAAGTTATTCCCAAAACAAAACAGGCATAATTCTCCATTGGAAATGAATGGGAATTTCTTTTTAAACACAAAATTTCATCTTTTTTCAGTCACCTAGCTCTCTCATACCTGCACATAGAAATGTGATTCAAACTTTAAAACAAAGGAAAACTTGTGCTCTCTCCACAACACTAAACTGTTTTTACATGACATGTAAACTTTTCAAACTATGAGCAGTCAAACGAGGAGTGGAAATCACTTTTTCTTCAAAGTTAGAGTGGAAGCATCAGTTATTGACAGTCTTACTGCTCAAATGCAGGCCAGACAGGTCTGTGTGTGTGTGTGTGTGTGTGTGTGTGTGTGTGTGTGTGTCTTTGTCTGTGTGTGAGTGTTTGTACACACTGTGTTGTGTGCTATAACAGGGTATGTGTGAAGTGTAAAGTGCTGTAGTGTAGTGCTTAGAGTTAGTGCATGTTGCTACTGCCTTGTGCTCTGTGTGCTACTCTCTGCTTACATCTACTGTTACACTTGATACTGACCAGTAAGATGTACTTAATGCTGCCACAGTAAAAGTTTCTTAGTGTTATATGATCAGGGTGACTTTTGAACACTGGAAATAAATCGTGTACTCGTCCCGGCAGTAGCCCCGTGGCACTCAAAATTTCCCTGGAATTTTCTAGTGTTTACTTTACAATTCTCTTTTGCCAAATTTCGGCGCGTAACTCCTCCCACAGCTTTGAGTAAACCCCGACAATATATACATCAAAACGTGCGTCTCGATCGGGGGAGGGGTGCTATGACTTTTGGTGTTGAAATTCCAAAGTTTCCCAAAGTTATTCCCAAAACAAAACAGGCATAATTCTCCATTGGAAATGAATGGGAATTTCTTTTTAAACACAAAATTTCATCTTTTTTCAGTCACCTAGCTCTCTCATACCTGCACATAGAAATGTGATTCAAACTTTAAAACAAAGGAAAACTTGTGCTCTCTTCACAACACTAAACTGTTTTTACATAACATGTAAACTTTTCAAACTACGAGCTGTCAAACGAGGAGTGGAAATCACTTTTTCTTCAATGTTAGAGTGGAAGCGTCAGTTATTGACACTCTTACTGCTCAAATGCAGGCCAGGCAGGTGTGTGTGTGTGTGTGTGTGTGTGTCTTTGTCTGTGTGTGAGTGTTTGCACACACTGTGTTGTGTGCTATCACAGAGTATATGTGAAGTGTAAAGTGCTGTAGTGTAGTGCTTAGAGTTAGTGCATGTTGCTACTGCCTTGTGCTCTGTGTGCTACTCTCTGCTTACATCTACTGTTACACTTGATACTGACCAGTAAGATGTACTTAATACTGCCACAGTAAAAGTTACTTAGTGTTATATGATCAGGGTGACTTTTTAACACTGGAAATAAATCATGTACTCGTCCCGGCAGTAGCCCCGTGGCACTCAAAATTTCCCTGGAATTTTCTAGTATTATTATTATTCTTCTTACATCTTCTTCCGCCGTTTTTCGGCGCGTAACTCCTCCCGCAGCTTTGAGAAAACCCCGACAATATATACATCAAAACGTGCGGCTCGATCGGGGGAGGGGTGCTATGACTTTTGGTGTTGAAATTCCAAAGTTTCCCAAAGTTATTCCCAGAAAACCGGGAGATTTCTCCATTGGAAATGAATGGGAATTTTTTGAAAACCACCAAAAATTTCACCTTTTTTCACCTTTTTTCAGAGTCACCTAGCTCACTCATACCTGAACGTAGAAACGTGATTCAAACTTTAAAACAGAGGAAAACTTGTCCTCTCTCGAAAAATACCTAATTATTTTCCATACCATGTAAACTTTTCAAACTATGAGCAGTCAAACGAGGAGTGGAAATCACTTTTTCGTCAAAGTTAGAGTGGAAGCGGCAGTTAGCTAGAGTGTGAGAAGCAGTAATGATGAACCTTCATTTTTATTTTTAACTCGAGCTCACGGCCAAACCGTAAAAAGGAGACAAATAATTTTTGGTCAAAATATAGACATAGGTGTTGGGATTCATAAAATGTGACTTTGACCGGCGGGATCTGCACAAAATTTAAACGGGGGGGCCGAGACCGGCGGCAATCCCTGTCTCACTCCCCATTAAACCTAATGTAATCGTCTTCTTATTTCAAAAGAATCTCACTCTGTGTTCGCACTGAGCTTACTCGCTCATTTTACGGAATATCTGAATAAAATAAACACTGTCAGAATCTGCCGGCTTCTGTGTCTCTCACGGTGTTTTCGGTTTTTGGACAGGAGTTACGGTTTTCTCACAGTTTGCAATTGTTCGGGACCTTGTCAGAAGCCAAATCCTTTAGAATTTTGAGACATTTTTCAAGGCAGATCCTGAAATCGCCGTAGCAACCGCAGGGCCTTAGCTGACCTTGGCAACCTGTTGCTGGGCAGAATCTGACCTACTTTTTTGTGATTGGCTAAACTGATCTAGCTTTTTGTGATTGGCTAATTCTACCTGTCTGTCTGTTTTGCCAGTTAACTGAGGTAGCAGCCGAGCTAGTATTGATACTCTGTCTCTATATATACATATGAATTATACTGACAGTCTTACTGCTCAAATGCAGGCTGGTGTGTGTGTGTGTGTGTGTGTGTGTGTGTGTGTGTGTGTGTGTGCGTGCGTGCGTGCGTGCGTGTGTGTGTGTGAGTACATACTGTGTTGTAGTGCTTAGAGTTAGTGCATGTTGCTTCTGCCTTGTGCTCTGTGTGCTACTCTCTGCTTACATCTACTGTTACACTTGATACTGACCAGTAAGATGTACTTAATACTGCCACAGTAAAAGTTACTTAGTGTTATATGATCAGGGTGACTTTTGAACACTGGAAATAAATCGTGTACTCATCCCGGCAGTAGCCCCGTGGCACTCAAAATTTCCCTGGAATTTTCTAGTATTATTATTATTCTTCCGCCGTTTTTCGGCGCGTAACTCCTCCCGCAGCTTTGAGAAAACCCCGACAATATATACATCAAAACGTGCGGCTCGATCGGGGGAGGGGTGCTATGACTTTTGGTGTTGAAATTCCAATTTTTCCCAAAGTTATTCCCAAAAAACCGGGAGATTTCTCCATTGAAAATGAATGGGAATTTTTTGAAAACCCCCAAAAATTTCACCTTTTTTCACCTTTTTTCAGAGTCACGTAGCTCGCTCATACGTGCACGTAGAAACGTGATTCAAACTTTAAAACGGAAGAAAATTTGTCCTCTCTGGAAAAATACCAAACTATTTTAACATAACATGTAAACTTTTCAAACTATGAGCAGTCAAACGAGGAGTAGAAATCACTTTTTCTTCAAAGTTAGAGTGGAAGCGGCAGTTAGCTAGAGTGTGAGAAGCAGTAATGATGAACCTTAATTTTTATATTTAACTCGAGCTCACGGCCAAACCGTAAAAAGGAGACAAATAATTTTTTGTCAAAATGTAGACATAGGTGTTGGGATTCATAAAATGTGACTTTGACCGGCGGGATCTGCACAAAATTTAAACGAGGGGGCCGAGACCGGCGGCAATACCCGTCTCGCTCCCCATTAAACCTAATGTAATCGTGTTCTTTTTTCAAAATAATCTCACTCTGTGTTCGCACTGAGCTTACTCGCTCATTTTAAGGAATATCTGAATAAAATAAACACTGTCAGAATCTGCCGGCTTCTGTGTCTCTCACGGTGTTTTCAGTTTTTGGACAGGAGTTACGGTTTTCTCACAGTTTGCAATTGTTCGGAACCTTGTCAGAAGCCAAATCCTTTAGAATTTTGAGACATTTTTCAAGGCAGATCCTGATATCGCCGTAGCAACCGCAGGGCCTTAGCTGACCATGGCAACCTGTTGCTGGGCAGAATCTGACCTACTTTTTTGTGATTGGCTGATTCTACCTGTCTGTCTGTTTTACCAGTTAACTGAGGTAGCAGCCGAGCTAGTATTGATACTCTCTCTATATATACATATGAATTATATTGACAGTCTTACTGCTCAAATGCAGGTGTGTGTGTGTGTGTGTGTGTGTGTGTGTGTGTGTGTGTGTGTGTGTGAGTACACACTGTGTTGTAGTGCTTAGAGTTAGTGCATGTTGCTACTGCCTTGTGCTCTGTGTGCTACTCTCTGCTTACATCTACTGTTACACTTGATACTGACTAGTAAGATGTACTTAATACTGCCACAGTAAAAGTTACTTAGTGTTATATGATCAGGGTGACTTTTGAACACTGGAAATAAATCTTGTACTCGTCCCGGCAGTAGCCCCGTGGCACTCAAAATTTCCCTGGAATTTTCTAGTGTTTACTTTACAATTCTCTTTTGCCAAATTTCGGCGCGTAACTCCTCCCACAGCTTTGAGAAAACCCCAACAATATATACATCAAAACGTGCGTCTCGATCGGGGGAGGGGTGCTATGACTTTTGGTGTTGAAATTCCAATTTTTCCCAAAGTTATTCCCAAAACAAAACAGGCATAATTCTCCATTGGAAATGAATGGGAATTTCTTTGTGAACACAAAATTTCATCTTTTTTCAGAATCACCTAGCTCTCTTATACGTGCACGTAGAAACATGATTTAAACTTTTAAACGGAGGAAAAACTTGTCCTCTCTGGAAAAATACAAACTATTTTAACATAACATGTAAACTTTTCAAACTATGAGCAGTCAAACGAGGAGTGGAAAACACTTTTTCGTCAAAGTTAGAGTGGAAGCGGCAGTTAGCTAGAGTGTGAGAAGCAGTAATGCATAACCTTAATTTTTATTTTTAACTCGAGCTCACGGCCAAACCGTAAAAAGGAGACAAATAATTTTTTGTCAAAATATAGACATAGGTGTTGGGATTCATAAAATGTGAAGTTGACAGGCGGGGTCTGCACTAAATTTAAATAGGGGGGCCGAGACCGGAAGCAATACCTGTCTCGCTCCCCATTAAACCTAATGTAATCGTCTTCTCTTTTCAAATGAATCTCACTCTGTGTTCGCACTGAGCTTACTCGCTCATTTTAAGGAATATCTGAATAAAATAAACACTGTCAGAATCTGCCGGCTTCTGTGTCTCTCACGGTGTTTTCGGTTTTTGGACAGGAGTTACGGTTTTCTCACAGTTTGCAATTGTTCGGAACCTTGTCAGAAGCCAAACTTTTTAGAATTTTGAGACATTTTTCAAGGCAGATCCTGAAATCGCCATAGCAACCGCAGGGCCTTAACTGACCTTAGCAACCTGTTGCTGAGCAGAATCTGACCTACTTTTTTGTGATTGGCTAATTCTACCTGTCTGTCTGTTTTACCAGTTAACTGAGCTAGTATTGATACTCTCTCTCTATATATACATATGAATTATATTGACAGTCTTACTGCTCAAATGCAGGCTGGTGTGTGTGTGTGTGTGTGTGTGCGTGCGTGCGTGCGTACGTGCGTGTGTGTGTGTGTGTGTGAGTACATACTGTGTTGTAGTGCTTAGAGTTAGTGCATGTTGCTACTGCCTTGTGCTCTGTGTGCTACTCTCTGCTTACATCTACTGTTACACTTGATACTGACTAGTAAGATGTTCTTAATACTGCCACAGTAAAAGTTACTTAGTGTTATATGATCATGGTGACTTTTGAACACTGGAAATAAATCGTGTACTCGTCCCGGCAGTAGCCCCGTGGCACTCAAAATTTCCCTGGAATTTTCTAGTGTTTACTTTATAATTCTCTTTTGCCATATTTCGGCGCGTAACTAGTCCCGCGGCTTTGAGAAAACCCCAACAATATATACATCAAAACGTGCGGCTCGATCGGGGGATGGGTGCTATGACTTTTGGTGTTGAAATTCCTATTTTTCCCAAAGTTATTCCCAAAACAAAATAGGCATGATTCTCCATTGGAAATGAATGGGAATTTCTTTTTCAACACAAAATTTCATCTTTTTTCAGAGTCACCTAGCTCTCTCATACTTGCACATAGAAATGTGATTCAAACTTTAAAACGGAGGAAAACTTGTGCTCTCTTCACAACACTAAACTGTTTTTACATAACATGTAAACTTTTCAAACTATGAGCATTCAAACGAGGAGTGGAAATCACTTTTTCTTCAAAGTTAGAGTGGAAGTGTCACTTATTGACACTCTTACTGCTCAAATGCAGGCCAGGCAGGTGTGTGTGTGTGTGTGTGTTTGTGTGTGTGTGTCTTTGTCTGTGTGTGAGTGTTTGTACACACTGTGTTGTGTGCTATAACAGAGTATATGTGAAGTGTAAAGTGCTGTGTTGTAGTGCATAGAGTTAGTGCATGTTGCTACTGCCTTGTGCTCTGTGTGCTACTCTCTGCTTACATCTACTGTTACACTTGCTACTGACCAGTAAGATGTTCTTAATACTGCCACAGTAAAAGTTACTTAGTGTTATATGATCAGGGTGACTTTTGAACACTGGAAATAAATCGTGTACTCGTCCCGGCAGTAGCCCCGTGGCACTCAAAATTTCCCTGGAATTTTCTAGTTATTATTTTTCTTCTTCCGCCGTTTTTCGGCGCGTAACTCCTCCCACAGCTTTGAGAAAACCCCGACAATATATACATCAAAACGTGCAGCTCGATCGGGAAAGAGGTGCTATGACTTTTGGTGTTGAAATTCCAAAGTTTCCCAAAGTTATTCCCAAAAAACCGGGAATATTTCTCCATTGAAAATGAATGGGAATTTTTTTTAAAAAACACAAAATTTCACCTTTTTTCAGAGTCACCTAGCTCGCTCATACGTGCACGTAGAAATGTGATTTAAACTTTTAAACGGAGGAAAACTTGTCCTCTCTGGAAAAATACAAACTATTTTAACATAACATGTAAACTTTTCAAACTATGAGCAGTCAAACGAGGAGTGGAAATCACTTTTTCTTCAAAGTTAGAGTGGAAGCGGCAGTTAGCTAGAGTGTGAGAAGCTGTAAACCATAACCTTAATTTTTATTTTTAACTCGAGCTCACGGCCAAACCGTAAAAAGGAGACAAATAATTTTTTGTCAAAATGCAGACATAGGTGTTGGGATTCATAAACTGTGACCTTGACAGGAGGGGTCTGCACAAAATTTAAACGGGGGGGCCGAGACTGGCGGCAATACCCGTCTCGCTCCCCATTAAACCTAATGTAATCGTCTTCTTTTTTCAAAAGAGTCTCACTCTGTGTTCACACTGAGCTTACTCGCTCATTTTAAGGAATATCTGAATAAAATAAACACTGTCAGAATCTGCCGGCTTCTGTGTCTCTCACGGTGTTTTCGGTTTTTGGACAGGAGTTACGGTTTTCTCACAGTTTGCAATTGTTCGGGACCTTGTCAGAAGCCAAACTTTTTAGAATTTTGAGACATTTTTCATGGCAGATCCTGAAATCGCCATAGCAACCGCAGGGCCTTAGCTGACCTTAGCAACCTGTCGCTGGGCAGAATCTGATCTACCTTTTTGTGATTGGCTGAACTGACCTACCTTTTTGTGATTGGCTAATTCTACCTGTCTGTCTGTTTTACCAGTTAACTGAGCTAGTATTGATACTCTCTCTCTATATATACATATGAATTATATTGACAGTCTTACTGCTCAAATGCAGGCTGGTGTGTGTGTGTGTGTGTGTGTGTGTGTGTGCGTGTGTGTGCGTGTGCGTGTGCGTGTGTGTGTGTGTGTGAGTACATACTGTGTTGTAGTGCTTAGAGTTAGTGCATGTTGCTACTGCCTTGTGCTCTGTGTGCTACTCTCTGCTTACAACTACTGTTACACTTGCTACTGACCAGTAAGATGTACTTAATACTGCCACAGTAAAAGTTACTTAGTGTGATATGATCAGGGTGACTTTTGAACACTGGAAATAAATCGTGTACTCGTCCCGGCAGTAGCCCCGTGGCACTCAAAATTTCCCTGGAATTTTCTAGTTAGTGCCACGGGGTTCAAGCTCCGAGGCACTCCACTCCAGAAGCTGGAGAGGAGTGCCTCGGGGCAAAGCCCCGAGGCAACTATTAATCTTCTCCATACTTATTCTTCTTATTCTTCCGCCGTTTTTCGGCGCGTAACTCCTCCCACAGCTTTGAGAAAACCCCGACAATATATACATCAAAACGTGCGTCTCGATCGGGGGATGGGTGCTATGACTTTTGGTGTTGAAATTCCAAAGTTTCCCAAAGTTATTCCCAAAAAACCGGGAGATTTCTCCATTGGAAATGAATGGGAATTTTTTGAAAAACCCCAAAAATTTCACCTTTTTTCACCTTTTTTCAGAGTCACGTAGCTCTCTCATACGTGCACGTAGAAACGTCATTCAAACTTTAAAACGGAGGAAAATTTGTGCTCTCTGGAAAAATACCAAACTATTTTCACATAAAATGTAAACTTTTCAAACTATGATCAGTCAAACGAGGAGTGGAAATCACTTTTTCGTCAAAGTTAGAGTGGAAGCGGCAGTTAGCTAGAGTGTAAGAAGCAGTAAACCATAACCTTCATTTTTATTTTTAACTCGAGCTCAAGGCCAAACCGTAAAAAGGAGACAAATAATTTTTTGTCAAAATGTAGACATAGGTGTTGGGATTCATAAAATGTGAAGTTGACAGGCGGGGTCTGCACAAAATTTAAACGGGGGGGCCGAGACCGGAAGCAATACCTGTCTCGCTCCCCATTAAACCTAATGTAATCGTCTTCTTTTTTCAAAAGAATCTCACTCTGTGTTCACACTGAGCTTACGCGCTCATTTTAAGGAATATCTGAATAAAATAAACACTGTCAGAATCTGCCGGCTTCTGTGTCTCTCACGGTGTTTTCAGTTTTTGGACAGGAGTTACGGTTTTCTCACAGTTTGCAATTGTTTGGGACCTTGTCAGAAGCCAAATCCTTTAGAATTTTGAGACATTTTTCAAGGCAGATCCTGAAATCGCCGTAGCAACCGCAGGGCCTTAGCTGACCTTGGCAACCTGTTGCTGGGCAGAATCTGACCTACTTTTTTGTGATTGGCTGAACTGACCTACCTTTTTGTGATTGGCTAATTCTACCTGTCTGTCTGTTTTACCAGTTAACTGAGGTAGTGGCCGAGCTAGTATTGATACTCTCTCTCTGTATATACATATGAATTATATTGACAGTCTTACTGCTCAAATGCAGGTGTGTGTGTGTGTGTGTGTGTGTGTGTGTGTGTGTGAGTACATACTGTGTTGTAGTGCTTAGAGTTAGTGCATGTTGCTACTGCCTTGTGCTCTGTGTGCTACTCTCTGCTTACATCTACTGTTACACTTGATACTGACCAGTAAGATGTACTTAATACTGCCACAGTAAAAGTTACTTAGTGTGATATGATCAGGATGACTTTTGAACACTGGAAATAAATCGTGTACTCGTCCCGGCAGCAGCCCCGTGGCACTCAAAATTTCCCTGGAATTTTCTAGTTAGTGCCACGGGGTTCTAGCTCCGAGGCCTTCCACTCCAGAAGCTGGAGAGGAAGGCCTCGGGGCGAAGCCCCGAGGCAACTATTAATCTTCTCCATACTTATTCTTTTTATTCTTCCGCCGTTTTTCGGCGCGTAACTCCTCCCGCAGCTTTGAGAAAACCCCGACAATATATACATCAAAACGTGCGGCTCGATCGGGGGATGGGTGCTATGACTTTTGGTGTTGAAATTCCAATGTTTCCCAAAGTTATTCCCAAAAAACCGGGAAATTTCTCCATTGGAAATGAATGGGAATTTTTTGAAAAACCCCAAAAATTTCACCTTTTTTCACCTTTTTTCAGAGTCACCTAGCTCGCTCATACGTTCACGTAGAAACGTGATTCAAACTTTAAAACGGAGGAAAATTTGTGCTCTCTGGAAAAATACCAAACTATTTTGACATAACATGTAAACTTTTCAAACTATGAGCAGTCAAACGAGGAGTGGAAATCACTTTTTCGTCAAAGTTAGAGTGGAAGCGGCAGTTAGCTAGAGTGTGAGAAGCAGTAATGATTAACCTTCATTTTTATTTTTAACTCGAGCTCACGGCCAAACCGTAAAAAGGAGACAAATAATTTTTGGTCAAAATATAGACATAGGTGTTGGGATTCATAAAATGTCAAGTTGACAGGCAGGGTCTGCACAAAATTTAAACGGGGGGGCCGAGACCGGCGGCAATCCCTGTCTCGCTCCCCACTGACTCTAATGTAATTTTCCTTTTTTCCCAAAAGAATCTCACTCTGTGTTCGCACTGAGCTTACTCGCTCATTTTAAGTAATATCTGAATAAAATAAACACTGTCAGAATCTGCCGGCTTCTGTGTCTCTCACGGTGTTCTCGGTTTTTGGACAGGAGTTACGGTTTTCTCACAGTTTGCAATTGTTCGGGACCTTGTCAGAAGCCAAATTTCTCAGAATTTTGAGACATTTTTCAAGGCAGATCCTGAAATCGCCGTAGCAACCGCAGGGCCTTAGCTGACCTTGGCAACCTGTTGCTGGGCAGAATCTGACCTACTTTATTGTGATTGGCTAATTCTACCTGTCTGTCTGCTTTGCCAGTTAACCGGGTTAGAATGGCTGCTAGCTCGGCCGCGAGAGCGGCCGAAAGCTCTCAGCAATAGTATAGCTGATGACTTTGATTGACAGGTGACACTTGGTAGGGGGCGGGGTTTCAGCGAACTCAGCAGGCATGCCCACAGAGGCTGATTTTTACACAACTTTGAAGCCTAATTTCACATATTTGGTGATTTTTTTAATCATTCACATTTGGCAACAACACACCTTTCTGTGGTATGTCAAACTCAGAACACACATTTATTTATTTATACTTACTTTACACCGACCTTAAGACTAATTATTATCTTAAGACTTAAGACTTATTACCGCCCACCACATTAACATATGGAAACAGACATAACAAAATGTAGAAATTTAGAAATACAGATGTAAAATAAAAAAATAAATAAATAAATAAATGTAGAACTAAATAAATAAATAAATGTGACTGTGTCAGGTCATTTGAATGGAGTGATTAATTCATTCATGTTTACTGTGGACAAAATATTGTATTGTTTTGTGTTGTAGGGCAAAACTATGAGAAAAGTTGTTGATATTTCAGTGATCTATTTATAGTAGTATATTTCTAAGTTAGTAGTATATTTCTAAGTTTACAGATAATATGTCTGATTTCATTTATGTGTCATTACTATCATTGGGGGGGGTCTCATCAGCTGCCTATCTGTCTTCATCACCTGGAGACCTACAGCATCACCTCAGCCTGTCTTCATCACCTGGAGACCTACAGCATCACCCTGTCTTCATCACCTGGAGACCTACAGCATCACCTCACCCTGTCTTCATCACCTGGAGACCTACAGCATCACCTCACCCTGTCTTCATCACCTGGAGACCTACAGCATCACCTCACCCTGTCTTCATCACCTGGAGACCTACAGCATCACCTCAGCCTGTCTTCATCACCTGGAGACCTACAGCATCACCTCACCCTGTCTTCATCACCTGGAGACCTACAGCATCACCTCAGCCTGTCTTCATCACCTGGAGACCTACAGCATCACCTCACCCTGTCTTCATCACCTGGAGACATACATCATCACCTCAGCCTGTCCAGGGTCAGCCAGCCTGGTGTTTCTGCCAGAGATGCAGATTCCCTCCAACATGAAGCACTTAGAGACAGAAGAGTACTGATACCAAGCTGCTGTGTGTGGAGATCTGTCACTCACACTGTATTAAAATAAATAAGTAAAATAACACATGGGTGTTTGTAATAGAGTAAAATGACTATCTATGTATTATTATCAGTATAAAACAGAACAATCACAATATCAGTAGAAATAATAAACATGTACACAAACATATTTATAAATGACATAGTTAGTTAGTCTTATATAGTTAGATACTCAGTTGTTAGTAGAAGCGTGTTACTCTAAGTGTGTGACACAGAGGACAGGAGGCATGACTGAAGGGAAATACATTTATTGAGGGGAATAGAAATGAGATATTGAACTGAGAGCTGGGGCAGGGGAACTGCTGTGAGGAGCATGGTCCAGGTCTGAGGAGCAGGGTCCAGGTCTGAGGAGCAGGGTCCAGGTGTGAGGAGCAGGGTCTGGGATGCCTTTAAAAAGAATAAATACAGAGCCATTATTAGTCTCATGTCATTGTTACTGGATAACTGAGAAGACTGATGTGATGCTACAGTAATGTGTAATGTTAAACATTCATATACAGTCACAATGTAACAACTGTGGAGAAAATAATAATAATAATAATAATTAATAATAAAATAATAATAATAATAATAATAACAATATTAATAACAATCAATAACAATAATAATGATAATTATGATTATTAATAATAATAATAATAATAATAATAAATAATAATAATAATAATTTAAAAATAATAATAATAATAAATAAATAATAATAATAATTAATAATAATAATAATAATAAAATAATAATAATAATAATTTAGTAATAATAATAATAATAATCATCATCATCATCATCATAAATAATAATAATAGAAAAAAAATAATAATAATAGAAAAAATGTGCTGATTTTAGTTTAGTTTAGGAAATGAGCAGACTTTGATCTGAATGAAACAAACATCATATTATAGATACTGATAACATGCTGCTCTAAATCAAATCTGGGATGAATAAAGTCAATGTGTTTATCTGTGTATTAATCTGTTTATGTAATAAAACTAGCAGTAGTTAACGACTGTAAATAATCATATTGTGATAGCAAACCTGTGTTTCTATGTCTTCATGTCAGTAAACAAACATATAACATATAGTACTGACTAACTAGACAGTGAGCTGAATGTCAGCAGGTAACGTTATAACACTTTATGTGAAGCAGCGCTGATGTTACTCACCTGTCCGGCAGAGCAGGCAGAGCAGCGTCTGCTGCCTTCACTCTCCGCTCCTCCGCTGGGTATCCTCTGTCCCTCCCGAGTCTCCTCTGTCCTTCCCGGGTATCCTCTGTCCCTCCCGGGTGTCCTCTGTCCCTTTGCCGGGTCTTCTCCGCTCCTCCGCCGTAATAAAGCGACACTGATGTGTCAGCTGATGTGTGTGTGTGCGTGTATGTGTGTGTGTGTGTGTGCGTGCGTGCGTACGTGAGCGCGCAGCATCGCTGTTTTGGAACTTGAATTTGAAGGATGCTTATCAACTGTAGCCTGGCAACCGGAGGAGGACTCTGATTGGCTACGTCATTCTCCTTAAAAGCGGATTGGCGGCGGCAAAACTTTCCCTTTGATCTTTCTCTTGAGGTAAGAAGCCGTCTTCTTCATTATAGCTCCTAACTTTTATGTTTAAAAAGTCTTAAAAGTGTCTTTATGTTCCATATTAAGTCTTAAATATGTAAGTCCATTACCGCTTCCTTCGTTGCTTTGTTGTTAAATGAGTGAGCGGAGGCTCTCCTTTGATCCTTCGGTAAGAAGCTCTGCTAGCTTCACATTAGCTGCTTATAGAAGGACTATTCTTAAAGAGTCTTAACAGCGTCCATATGTTGTATTAGAGCTTACATTACATTTAGTTAGGTATTAAATATATAAGTCCATTTACCGCTTGCTTCATTGCTTTGTTGGTTGTGTTAAATGAGCAGCGGCTCTCCTCTTCATCCTTCTCTCCGGGTCTTCTTCATTAAGCTCCGCGGGCTTTACATTAGCTGCTCACTCATTTCATTTCATAGCTATTTATTTCAATCAGTGAAAACATATAAAAACAGTATTAACGTGTATCAGTGGCGAGCGGTGACATTTTACTGTGGTCATGCTGAAGTGTTAATACCATGCGCACCGTAAGGAGGGTATTTATTTATTAATAAAAAATATAATATGGTTTTTAACTACTATATATATATCTATATATATACTATATATAACAACAGTGTGTTGGAGTTTACAGTGTATGTAGGCCAAATGAAAGCAGTAATATTCAGCTCTGACATGACGCTTGACAGCAGCGGATCCACGGTAACCATGGTAACCATACAAACAAAGAAAAACAAGTTACACCCCCCGGGAAATTTAGAGGCGTGTCATTGGACAATAACTGCAATGACGTCATACATGTCGGACCCTGAGCATAGCTGCCCTCAGTGTCACAGTGCGCATGCGCGAAACAAGCTGTCAGCTTTCCAGCTGACCAAAACAGTAGAACTAAGATATTGTATTATTGAACACATTATTCTGTTAATATTATAACATTATTCTGTTAATATTATAACTTTATTCTGTTAATATTATAACTCTGTTAATATTATAACATTATTCTGTTAATATTATAACTTTATTCTGTTAATATTATAACTTTATTCTGTTTATATTATAACATTATTCTGTTAATATTATAACTTTATTCTGTTAATATTATAACTTTATTCTGTTAATATTATAACTGTTAATATTATAACTTTATTCTGTTAATATTATAACTCTGTTAATATTATAACTTTATTCTGTTAATATTATAACTTTATTCTGTTAATATTATAACTCTGTTAATATTATAACTTTATTCTGTTAATATTATAACTTTATTCTGTTAATATTATAACTCTGTTAATATTATAACTCTGTTAATATTATAACTTTATTCTGTTAATATTATAACTCTGTTAATATTATAACTTTATTCTGTTAATATTATAACATTATTCTGTTAATATTATAACTCTGTTAATATTATAACTTTATTCTGTTAATATTATAACTCTGTTAATATTATAACTTTATTCTGTTAATATTATAACATTATTCTGTTAATATTATAACTCTGTTAATATTATAACTTTATTCTGTTAATATTATAACTCTGTTAATATTATAACTTTATTCTGTTAATATTATAACTTTATTCTGTTAATATTATAACTCTGTTAATATTATAACTCTGTTAATATTATAACTTTATTCTGTTAATATTATAACATTATTCTGTTAATATTATAACTTTATTCTGTTAATATTATAACTCTGTTAATATTATAACTCTGTTAATATTATAACTCTGTTAATATTATAACTCTGTTAATATTATAACTTTATTCTGTTAATATTATAACTCTGTTAATATTATAACTTTATTCTGTTAATATTATAACTCTGTTAATATTATAACTTTATTTTGTTAATATTATAACTCTGTTAATATTATAACTCTGTTAATATTATAACTTTATTCTGTTAATATTATAACTCTGTTAATATTATAACTTTATTCTGTTAATATTATAACTTTATTCTGTTAATATTATAACTCTGTTAATATTATAACTCTGTTAATATTATAACTCTGTTAATATTATAACTTTATTCTGTTAATATTATAACTCTGTTAATATTATAACTTTATTCTGTTAATATTATAACTTTATTCTGTTAATATTATAACTTTATTCTGTTAATATTATAACTCTGTTAATATTATAACTCTGTTAATATTATAACTTTATTCTGTTAATATTATAACTCTGTTAATATTATAACTCTGTTAATATTATAACTTTATTCTGTTAATATTATAACTCTGTTAATATTATAACTTTATTCTGTTAATATTATAACTCTGTTAATATTATAACTTTATTCTGTTAATATTATAACTCTGTTAATATTATAACTCTGTTAATATTATAACTTTATTCTGTTAATATTATAACTTTATTCTGTTAATATTATAACTCTGTTAATATTATAACTTTATTCTGTTAATATTATAACTTTATTCTGTTTATATTATAACATTATTCTGTTAATATTATAACTTTATTCTGTTAATATTATAACTCTGTTAATATTATAACTCTGTTAATATTATAACTCTGTTAATATTATAACTCTGTTAATATTATAACTCTGTTAATATTATAACTCTGTTAATATTATAACTCTGTTAATATTATAACTTTATTCTGTTAATATTATAACTCTGTTAATATTATAACTCTGTTAATATTATAACTTTATTCTGTTATTCTGTTAATATTATAACTTTATTCTGTTAATATTATAACTTTATTCTGTTAATATTATAACTTTATTCTGTTAATATTATAACTTTATTCTGTTAATATTATAACTTTATTCTGTTAATATTATAACTTTATTCTGTTAATATTATAACTCTGTTAATATTATAACTTTATTCTGTTAATATTATAACTTTATTCTGTTAATATTATAACTCTGTTAATATTATAACTTTATTCTGTTAATATTATAACTTTATTCTGTTAATATTATAACTTTATTCTGTTAATATTATAACTATGTTAATAGTATAACTTTATTCTGTTAATATTATAACTTTATTCTGTTAATATTATAACTCTGTTAATATTATAACTCTGTTAATATTATAACTTTATTCTGTTAATATTATAACTCTGTTAATATTATAACTTTATTCTGTTAATATTATAACTCTGTTAATATTATAACTCTGTTAATATTATAACTCTGTTAATATTATAACTTTATTCTGTTAATATTATAACTTTATTCTGTTAATATTATAACTCTGTTAATATTATAACTTTATTCTGTTAATATTATAACTTTATTCTGTTAATATTATAACTTTATTCTGTTAATATTATAACTTTATTCTGTTAATATTATAACTTTATTCTGTTAATATTATAACTCTGTTAATATTTTATTATTCTGTTAATATTATAACTTTATTCTGTTAATATTATGCCAGATTAATATTTTCAGTTATTTTTATTGAAGGCCATGCACTGCATTTATAGCTTATTATGACCGCTAGTCCATGACGTGTATACTCACTATGTGACAACTGTTATTTAACGGGGAGTTAACTATCATTCAAATTGGATGTGTGTGTGTGTGTGTGTGTGTGTTTGTGTGTGTGTGTGTGTGTGTGTGTGTGTGTGTGTGTGTGTGTGTGTGTGTGTGTGTGTATCGGTTTATCGACTGTCAATGATGTGCCTGAAATAGCCATGTTTACAGCCACTAATGTTAACTTTAGCACCGACAAAAACATACTAGTGGTAATTTAAATAGCGGTTCATGAGATTTATTAATGTATGACTCATAATATGATTTTATCTACTATATATATATATATCATAATATCCTACTGCGCTTACACTGCTGCTATTACGGTAATAAGTCTTATCTGCTGGGAGGACATGAGGCTGTCATGCTTTGTTAAATTAGCTTCATTAAATACATTTGCTTGGGAGACGCTTTCCTATGCAGACTTTGTTCTTAGTCTTATTCAATTATAAATATTATACACCCAAATATGTTAAAACTTATTTAAAATACTCCACTGTGTAATGAAGCAATAAAGCCCATTTCAATATATTATACAATAATATATGTTAGAAAAATAATATAGTTGCTATTTGTTATTGCTAGCTGAGTGCTAATACTTGTGAATGATTGACTGCCACCCTGCTACCTATGGACACAGGCATTACATGTTATAGGTGTGTAATATTGCTGCTCATATTTTTGGTAGCTATCTAACTCATTTACATTTGTCTTTTAATTCCAGTTTGATCAAAGTTTTGAGCGGTTTTGCTGCTTCCTGAGCTTGACTTGCCTTGGATTGCCTCACCTCACCTCACCTCACCTCACCTCACCTCACCTGACCTCACCTCACCTCACCTCACTTCACCTGACCTCACCTCACCTCACCTCACCTCACCTCACCTCACCTCACCTCACCTGACTTCACCTCACCTGACCTCACCTCACCTCACCTCACCTCACCTGACCTCACTTCACCTCACCTCACCTCACCTCACCTCACCTCACTTCACCTCACCTCACCTGACCTCACCTCACCTCACCTCACCTGACCTCACTTCACCTCACCTCACCTCACCTCACCTCACCTGACCTCACCTCACCTCACCTCACCTGACCTCACTTCACCTCACCTCACCTCACCTCACCTCACCTCACTTCACCTCACCTCACCTCACCTCACCTGACCTGACCTCACTTCACCTCACCTGACCTCACTTCACCTCACCTCACCTCACCTCACCTCACTTCACCTCACCTCACCTCACCTCACTTCACCTCACCTCACCTCACCTCACCTCACCTCACCTCACTTGCATATTTGATTGTTGATATTTTACTGATTCATTTCTATTTTAGATTTCATATATTTAGGATAAATTGTTTAGGTTAGGTTTTAGTTTAGGCTTAACGCCCTTTTGTTTGGAGGGATTTTTTTTGTGTGTAGTGTTTTTCAGGATGCCGCGGAAGGGAAGGCGATCCCAGGCCCAGAAGCAGCGCTGGAGCACGGTCCAGGACCCTGACCGCCCCCCCTGCACCCTCTCTCCAGTCAACAACGTATGTATGACCAGAAATGAAACGCACACTCATTTAAATGACTCATAGTCTCCTCACTGAGACACGTTTACACCATCCGTACCATGTTAAGTTAAATCTGTTTATCATTTGTCATCAGGTGGTTGGAGCCACCCTGCCAGCCAGACCGTTCTGGGGTGAGGATGAAGTGCGTGCGGAGTTTTATGCACGTGAGTATTCAGCTGTTTTATTTGTTTTTATGTATTTGTGTTTACTATACACTTCTGCTAAGAGCTTGTTAACTGGTTTTCTTTCTTGCACTTTTTCAATGCTAATAAAGGGTTAGTCATTATTACTCATTAATCTTATGTTCCATCCTTTTTTAAACAGGCCGTGGCACCGGGAGGCGCCACAAAGTGTTGAAATGGCCAGTTTCCCTCGTCACTGGGCGCAGCCACAAGCTGACCATCCCGCCTGAGTCTCCTGACAAGAAGGTATTATTGTTGTCCATTGTTGGAAGAGAATAATTGATCGTATGATGTCTTCATTGTATTCTTAAACTGTATTTATTTTTGCAGTTTGTTCTGATTGTCGGGGACTCCCATCTACGCGCTATTGTAGATGGCATTGTCCCGATGCCAAAGTCCGACACCCTCTGCTTTGGCCTCATGTCGACTCCGGGAGCCAGTGCGTCTCAGATCCGTACTGAGGTTCTACACGCCGTAGTTCCTCGTACTCCTGAGGCCGTCTGTGTGCTGGCTCCCAGCAACAACCTGACTGCCAGCAGGACCGTCGATGAGGCTGCCATCGACTTCGCCAACCTCCTGCAGTCCGTTGGCAACCGCTGGCCTAAGGTAAGCTATTCTTTCATATCTTATTATTGTTGATTTGACGTTTTAATGATATTGACTGTGTGGGATTTTTAGTTAAAGAGTAGTCTTTTTATTAATGGTCAGGTTTTGTTTTCTTCAGGTTTTTGTCGTCGACTTCCCTCCCCGCCTGACTTGTGACCTCGACTACCAGGATCACATGCGTCAGGCATATCGCCGTGTGGCTGCTCGTATGGGTATGTGGAAAAGATTTAAGTTTCATACTAATTGAGAAAATATCTATTGCTTAAAAAGCAATTCATATGAAGTCACAATACAGTATATCATGATGACTCATGCTTTTGTCCCTCTTTTTCAAGGCGTGAGGTACTTCTTTAGAGCTACGGAGGACTTCCCCACGAGCAATTTGGCGTTGTGGAGCAAGGATGGTGTAAGTACAATATCTGTGTGTGAAACTAAAGTCTGATTTGTAGTTCTTTGTTGTTGCCATTAAGACTTCAGTACATGGCAGACGCTAACTGACAGTAAAACTCTTTTCTTATTTTTGCAGGTCCACCTGAGTGATAGTGAGGGGATGGCTATCCTCGCTCGGTTGCTCTCCTCTGCTGCTACAGAGCAACTGAGGACACCACCAGCCCCGCGGGTCTCTCCCAGGCCATCACCTCCAGTTAGGAAGATCCTTCCTAAACTGGTTGTGAGGGAGAGTTCCCCTGCTCCACCTGCACCTGACCCCTCTCAGTGGAGAACCGTTGGTCAGGGCGGCAAGGTAATTGATGCATATTATAATGTGTGATGTGATTATAAAATGTTGAATGTGATGTTTGTGAAACGTTTTATGTAGGTTACAATGGTTTAATACCATGTGATGCTTTTTGTCATTGCAGACGAGCCAGCCTGGGGAACCACCCATGTCCAGTGGTTCACCTGAGCCCAGGATGGCTCAACCGCAGGTTTGTCATTCCTTTCTGGATTTCTATTATTACTCTAGGATGTGTTATTCTTTGGGTTGTGTTTCTGACAGGCATGATTGTAATCAGAACACTTTGTGTTTTGTGTTTTTACAGGAGGAGGAGTGCTTCTTGCCACTGAACCCCGTCTGGTTCAGCAGCACCGCCCTACGTGCTATGGAAGAAGTCTCTCCTTCTCACCTGTCTTGCCTGGCGGACTTCAAGCCGTCTCCTAAACCCAAGAAGGTCAGTTTCAAACTTGTATCTCTGGACGCTTTTATCTAGAGTCTTATCTTTATTACTGAACGTTAACTTTACTTATATAATGTATATATTTAAAAAGTTATATAAACTATAATAATAGTCTTTAAGTGAACTTTGCTATCCATAAATATAATTGTAATGTATATTGTTGTGTAACTATAACGATGTGACTTAAAGTATTTGTTTTTATGTTTTATTTGAAGTCAAAGGTTGCGTCCCGGTCCCGAGCCAAGACCCGACCTCCTCGTCGCCGCCGTTCTCCAGTGAACAAGGTATGCTACTACTTATGACAACTGACACATGCTGGAGATTTGTAGCTCACTCACTTCAGAGAGTTTAATATCAGGGTTCCCACAGGTCCTTAAAATACTGGAAAGACTTTGAAAAAGTCCAGGCCTTGGAAAGTGTTTGAAAATAAGAGACAAAGGTCATTAAAAATGCTTGAATATATACTTTACCCACCAAGTTGTGTGATTATTGTTTATCCTGATTAACGCTGCTTGCATTGGATCATCATATGGTCCTTGAATTTGTGGGAATTGGACCTGGAACGTCCTTGAAAGGTCCTTGAATTTGATGTTAACCAAAGAGTGTGAACCCTGTAATATGTATGTTATATATTCTCAGACGGTTGGAACACCCCCAGCCAGATTGTCCTGGAGTTCGGACGAGGGCGCACCTTTAGGCCCAGCCTCCTCTGCTGTGACGGTATGCCCCCCCCCCCCCCCTCTTCTATCCATTTATAATTTGTTAATAGTGCTAATGTTTGCCAAAGGGTGCAGTAATATTTATAATAATTATTTAGATGCTTTAACAGCAGCAGTACCACTATGGTTCCTCTCATATAACTTTATATCAAGAGTGCATTTTGTAATTTTAATGATTCAAGTTGAATTGATATTTTATTTAATGATGCAGATTACACTTAAAACACTTAAAATACATTTTCATTGGTAACAATGAAAGGCTTCCCCTTTGGTTGATACAATGTGATGCTTTTTGTCATTACAGGCTCACCAGCCTAGGGAACCTCGGGAGTCCACAGGTTCACCTCAGCCCAGGATGGCTCACCAGCAGGTTTGTTGTTATAATAATATTTAAATATAATATTCCTTTAGGGTGTATTTATCATTCTTTGGTTTCTGTTTCTGACAGGACAGATTGTAATCAGAAGTCAACCTGTGTTTTGTTTTTCAGGAGGAGTGCTCCCCCCCGCTGAACACCGTCCGGTTCAGCAGTGTGGACTACAAGCTTGCTCCTGAGCCTAACACGGTAAGTTACCTGACTCAGATTTCATTCATCTGTATAACACTGAACATTTGCAACTCTCTCATTTACTAAATACACAGCTAAATTGTCCACAGTTTAATTCACTATGTTTCCTCTCATCTATCATCAGCTGGTTGGATCACCTCTGACCAGAGTGTTCTGCTCAGATGAGACAGAAACCCCCTGCTGTTCCCCGCCTGCAAAAGTAAGGTTTAGTCCCTTTCAGTAACATGCATCATCTCACTAAACGTCTTCCTCCTACTAAAATGTTGCTGCTTTATGTATTCAGATGGCCAGAGGTCTGATGTCATCACCAGATGGACAGGTCTGGACCATCAAGGATGCAGGCTGCCATTCTGCTTTACCTGATGAGGTATATTAAGTCTCCACAATCGACTCATACTGAATATTTACAGAACATTCAACTGCATCAAAACCACTACTTTTTATGTCCGTGTGGTTTACCTCAATTCAAAAGCATAAAAAGAGAATGGCCAATTTTAGAATGAGTGCAAAATGTAAATACAAGGAATCTTGATTCATACGTGGGATTTTGTTAAATAAAGTAATTTGACATAATCTCACAAATTATTCTGACATTAATAATGGTGATGGGGGGTTGAGCATAGCTGAGTGGGTAGAGCACCCGCCCCATATGTTGAGGCTACAGTCCTCGCTGTAGGTGACCTCGGTTCAATCCCGCACTGAGCGGTCCTATCCTGCGTGTCATTCCCCCCTCTCTGCCTCCTGTTTCCTGTCTCGCTCTACTAACCTGTACAATACAGGCAAAAAGCCCAAAAAATATACATTAAAAAAAATAATAATAATAATGGTGATGGAACAAAGTTTTTCTCAGTGTAATGATGGTGGTGAATTTTTTCTAAATCTTGAAATATCAGTGCTATGAAGACTCAGCATGTGAAAATCTCTTCATAAAGGTGACTGTCCATAGGAAACTGATGTCAAAACATGGATAGTTCAAGATACTGCTAAGCCTTGTCCGCTAACAAATGTTAGAAGGAGGTAACCATAGACTGTATATAAGAAATGGACGTAACATCCGTGACGTCACCCATTGGTTTGTGGACTGCTGCTCGGAAGCCAATAGTTTCGAATCTAGGCAGCGCCATCTTGAAAATTTCAGGTGCATGCTGGGAAAAAAAGAACACGGATTCTACTTATATGGGCATGAGGCGGAGTCATGGACGGAAGTATGGGCGGGACTAACGGCGGAGCGGGGAGGCTGCGATTGGTTGCGAGGGCTGGATCTCAAGGACATTGGTCAATCACCCTGTCAATCACAGCGTAGCCACGTAGCCTGCTTTATCGTCAAATATAAAATTGGGGAGGCCAAAATTTCACAAATGAACATCATACTGCATTGAAGAAGGCTTTAAACTAGCGATTGAGACCATAAACACATTTTGAAAACGTTTACTGAGGTTAGAAATCAAGTGAGAAGTTGGTGAATTCTCCATTGACTTGTATAGAGACGGTCGCCCCCTGGTGGCCTTTTGATAGAATGCAGCTCTAAGTTACTTCCGCATTGGCTTCTTTTCAGAGGATAGGTACTCCCCGCCTGGAGCTAACGCATGTTTAACAGAATAAAACAATTAAAATAATGATAATGATAATTGTTATGATTCATGATGATAGTAATAATGATGTAACGGTCAGCTCTAAAAGCAATTTGTTTATCAATTAAAATGATGAAAAATTACAACATTCTTTCATAAAATAATTTCAGGATTCCGTCATGGGACCAGGTCAGCACATTCAATCTGTGAGGGCGTCTCATTCCCAGGGAGATAACAGGTATGGACTCTTTTCTCGCAACAGTCAGTGCACTTGCATGGCTCTCACCTTTCTGGCCTACCACAATGAGGGGTTGCATTTCGACACAATTTCCCTCGACAGAGTGCTAGAACAGGGTAATGCACTCTACGTCGGCGTTAAACGGCAGCTTTTGTTGGACGGAACATTCCAGAGCGACCACTTGACCATAGAGGAGATGCCCAAACAGGTCTTGACGGAGAGACATGTTTACAGTGTAAACATGAACGAGTCAGATCTGATGGTCGGTCGCCTGAGAGTGGAAGAAGACAGTGGTCTACTGTCCCTTGCCACACACCTGGAATGCCTGTCACAAGATGTCCGCCATGCTGTCCTCTTGGTAACTCCGGAGTGCTTTGCGGTTTTCCGAACGAGATCTGGACGCTATGGATTGTTTGATTCCCACTCAAGATCTCAGACAGGTTTGCCACAGCCTGGAGGAACTGCAATTATGAAGACCTTCAGTGACCTGACTGACTTGGCCCAGCACTTGAATGAGCTTTTCAAAGAACGTGGTCCACATGCAAGCTTTGAATTGATGCCCGTTTCCTTTCAAAGTGAGCATGGTTCAAGTGAGACCCCTGGGCAGTCAGTGGATGCCAACATCCCTAGGAGTACGACTGATGACCGACAACCAGAGGATTTGGACTTCAATCAAGCAGTCAACATCACACATCGTACTCCAACAGCAACGCAGGATTTTTCAAAACTGAGGAAGGAAAAGCGAAGACGAGCGATGCGTAAAGCAAGTGTACCACCCGGACACAATGGTACAAGAACGACTAAAAGCCAACACGAGAAGAAGAAATATGTCATTAGTTTGGAATTTCGGCTGAAGAAAATGCAGGCAATGAAAAGGAAATATGCACAAGACCATCATCACAGAAAACAAAAGAAGCAATACATCACCAGACGATACAGCGCCAATCCTGATTTTCAGAGCAGACAGAAAATGTACATGAGGGAGAGGTACAGCACCAATCCTGCTGTTCAGAGCAGGCAGAAGATGTATCTGAGGGAGAGGTACAGCACCGATCCTGCTTATCAGAGCAAGAAGAAAATGTACATAACTACAAAATATCACCGCAACCCACAATTCAGGCTGCATCATATACAACGCTGCAGTCAGAATAAAAAGGATAGACTGGCCAGAAATGTCGTCCTTCGTATTCGTCACAAGTTGCAGTGTGCAATGAGAATACGGAGGAAATATAGAGACATTGAGAGCCACCACCCGGAGACTCCACAGCCTGCAGTCAATCCTGGAATGCAAGCTGCTATAGCTTCATTTCGGCATAGGATTCGACGTGGACCCACCCATGCTTGCACAGCGTGCCACAGAGCTCTCTTCCCGGATCAGGTGAAGAATTGCAACAGATCAAAATATGTTAAAAACCTTGGCGTGGTGGCTGCTTGCTTGACAGGTAAGTATATCCATGTCTGCGACGGTGAATGCTTAGCCCCTTGCACCGTACCACAAGACAGGATGCAGGAGTGGATCTGCCACACCTGCGACAGCCACCTGATGAGAGGACAGACGCCGCCCATTGCAGTCGCTAATAACCTGGAGCTAGCATCCATTCCCGCGGAGCTAGACAGGTTAAATGTCCTGGAAAGGCAGCTGATCGCGAAAATCTTGCCATTCGCGAAAATCGTCGCACTGCCGAAAGGACAGCAACGGGCAGTACATGGCGCTGTTGTGTGTGTACCATCAGAGATGGAAGCCACAGTTAACTCTCTGCCAAGGCCTAGCGCAGAAGCTCAGCTGTTGCAAGTGAAGCTGAAGAGGAACATCAAATTCAAGGGACATCAGCACTTCTACACAGTTGACATGAAGAATGTGCTAGCAGGACTCAGGAAATTGAAAGCAACGCATCCGGAATACAGCGACATAACCATAGACGAGGACGCTACATTTGAAAGTCTACATGGTGATCAGTCAGAAGAGAACAACGCAGATGCTGCACAGCCTGAGGAGCCGGAGGAAATGACAAACATGGCTAATGCAAGAGATCAAGAAAAGGAGGACCTTAGGCCTGGCCTGACATTGGACTCTTGCATGCAGCCTCCTGACATAGCACAGGAAGTGCTCTCATACGGAGATGGGATTTTCAGCGTCGCTCCTGCACAAGGAAACAAACCGGTCAGCTTCTTCGCCGTGCCAAAACTAGAAGCAATGGCCTTTCCTGTGCAGTTCCCAACTGGACACAACACGTTGGATGAAGTCAGGGAAATCAAATTGTCCCCAACCAAGTATTTCAACGCGAGGCTACTATGTGTGGATACCCGGTTTGCGAAGGACCAAACCTACCTGTTCTTCTCGCAATTTGTAACCGAGACACACATAGCTACTAACAGCATGTCGATCCAGACACGGAAGGGAAAGAAGAGGACCAAGGATGGACGGAAAATTTCTAATCAGATGCTCCAGGACAAAGAAGAGTTGGAGAAACTCATCCAAAATAAGGAAGCGACGCGTTTTATGCAACCCCTTAGAGGCACTCCGGCCTACTGGGAAAAAACGCTGAGAGACCTTCACGCCATGGTCAGACAGATAGGAAAGCCAACGTTTTTTATCACCTTTTCCGCTGCTGAAATGAGATGGCCTGAAGTAATTGAGGTCATAAAAGCGCAGCAAGGTGAGGAAGTGGACTTTTCGGACCTCGACTGGAATGAAAAATGCGAGATTCTCCGGAGCAACCCCGTCACTGTCATGCGCATGTTCGAGAAGAGAGTGGATGCGCTCATGACAGATCTGATCCTGTCACCTGCTCAGCCCATTGGGCCGGTGGAGGATTACTTTTATCGGGTGGAGTTTCAAGCAAGAGGAAGTCCACATATTCATATGCTGGTTTGGATCAAGGATGCACCAGTAATTGATGATGTAGAGGACGCGGTTCAGATGGAAAAACTCGTCAACTTCATCGACCGCTACATCAGCTGCCAGATGCCGGACAAGGAAGCAGACCCCGAGCTCCACAAGACTGTGTCTGAAGTTCAGATTCACAGCCGGAACCATTCAAAATCGTGCAGGAAAGGAAATGTAGCCTGCAGATTTGGTTTCCCGAAGCTCCCCATGGAGAAAACTAGGATCACCTCCCCTCCCTGCGACCCCTCTGATGATGAAGACGACGACGAAGAAAAAGATGGCCAGAAAAAGAAATGTGGCAAGGATTCCAAAAGGAAGTCCAAGAAGAAATTTGAGCTTCAAAAATGGGCCAAGGACAAATTAAAACCGTTGAGAGATTTTCTCATGGACCCAAAAGAAACATTCAAAGATTTGTCAGAGTTGCTGGCGAAATGCAACCTGACCCACCAGAACTATCAAGACTGCGTCGATGCCCTCACTTACGGAATGGTCGTCATGATGAAGCGTGACCCTAAGGACAGCTGGGTAAATGGATACAACGCTGATCTGCTGCGAGCTTGGAATGCGAACATGGACATACAGTATGTACTTGATGACTACAGTTGCATCATGTACATGATGTCCTATGTGTCTAAGCCGGAGCATGAGATGACGCAGTTCCTCAACACCGTCATTCGCGACGTGAAGGCATCGAATATTAACGAACGCGACGAAATGAAGAAGATCATGCAGGCATACGCGAAGCACAGGGAGGTCAGTGCTCAGGAATCTGTGGCACGAGTATGCAGCCTCCCACTTAAAAAGTGCACGCGTTCCGTCATTTTCATACAGACTGATGAGGATGGTATGAAAATGAGCCTGCCAATGAGCAAACTGATGACCATGCAGCCAGATGAAGTGGATGTGTGGATGCCAGGATTTCCGGAGAAGTATGCACACAGACCTGCAACACATGAATTTCAATTCATGTGTTTGGCTGATTTTGTGTCTCAGTACAGAGTTCTCTATGGACATCAAATTGAAGGACCGAACGCCATTCCCCTCCAGAATGACAAGGGATTCATTCAGAAGAGGACGACGGGGAAACAGGCCATCATCCGGTTTACTCGCTTCTCCGAGAAGAAACAACCGGAAAAGTTTTACAGACGGCTGTTGAAACTCTATTACCCTCACAGAGACGATTGTGAGCTAAAAAGTGGAGATAACAAATACGAGGACTTTTACAGATGTGGCCTTAACGGATCGGTCAAACGCATCGTAGATTTGTACAGAAAACTCTACGAGGGACAGGGAAAACAACTGGACAAAGCATTGAAAAAACTTCAAGAGGAAGGACCGATCATCAACGCGTGGAACACGTTTGCGCCAGAGGTGGAAGTGGATCGTGTGGAGTGCATGGCAGAACTCCAAGAGGTAAACCCCCATGATGCCGGAGAACAAGACCAGGTGCCGGATTTTGAAATCCAGGGTAACTTCGGTGGAGCTATACCAGCCATCGAGGTACCGAAATTGAGCCCTGACTTTGTGAGGGGTATGTACCGAAGCCTCAATGAAATGCAAGCGTCGATTTTCTACACCGTGCGTGAATGGTGTTTGCGACGTGTCTGGGGTCACAATCCTGAACCCTTTCACTATTTTATCTCTGGAGGAGCTGGCTGTGGCAAATCCCACGTCATCAAGTCCGTGCATGAGGAGGCAACCAAGATTCTCCGCCAACTTCCCAGGTTTCGCAACGAAGCGGACATGTCCCAGCCTGCGGTGCTTCTTACGGCATTTACTGGTACTGCAGCCTTCAACATTTCTGGAAAAACGCTGCACTCCATTTTGAAACTGCCAAGAAGTCTCAAACCACCGTATCAAGGACTTGGGAATGCACTGGACGACGTGAGAGCGGCACTGTCCAACGCAGAGATATTGATTATCGACGAGATATCCATGGTTTCTAAGCAGCTGTTTGCCTATGTCCATTGGAGATTCCAACAGATCAAAGGCAACAGGAAACCATTTGGAGGGATGTCTGTCCTCGCGGTTGGCGACTTTTACCAGTTGCCACCTCTCGGCAGAGCCAAACCACTCTGCATTTGTGAGGACGATGTTCTTGATCTCTGGAGAGATTTCCAGATGGTCAATCTCACAGAGATCATGCGGCAGAAAGACGACCGTACTTTTGCCGAACTGTTGAACAGGATCAGGACAAAGAGAAGGACTGATCCTCTCAGCGACGACGACAGAGCTCTGCTCGCACAGGCCGTCGCTGAAACCAACGATTGTCCGGCTGATGCCCTCCACATCTTTGCGACGAATAAAGAGGTGGATGCGCACAACTCTGCGACTGTTGCCGCCCTCAACTTACAAGTTGAAGACATTCGGGCCGAGGACTACAAAAAAGACCCCCGAACAGGACGAATGGTCGTGATGGACCATATCATCAAGGGCAACAGAAGGGATTTGCCGGACAACATACAAGCTGCGTGTGGAGCACGGGTCATGGTCATTAGGAATCTGGATATAGAGGATGGCATGGTAAACGGGACTTTTGGAACGATTGCCAACATTGTCATGACCTCTGAAACAGACAGACCAAGGCCCGTGACGCTGATCGGACTTGAATTGGATAATCCCACAGCCGGTCAGAAATTACGCAAGAAGATTCGTGGACCAACGGACAACTTGGTGTACGTTGAAAAGTTTGAGGAAAACACCAGCATAAGAGGAGTGGTACGACGGCAGTTTCCAATGAAACTGGCCTTTGGCTGTACGGCGCACAAAGTGCAAGGCATGACTATGAAGTCTGCAGTGGTGTGTCTGAAGCGTGTGTTTGAACATGGCATGGCCTACGTCGCTCTTAGCCGGACAACTTCGCTTCAGGGTCTGAAGATCATCAACTTTGATGAGAAGAAGATTTATGCTGATCCAAGCATAACGGCAGCGATGGACAATATGTGTCACGCTTCATTCCAGAGTACAAGACCACTTATGCACTTTGTGAAATCAGCAGACCACACTGCTGGTGAAACGTTGACGATCGTCCATCACAACGTGGAAGGACTTCCGTCGCACGTCGACGACCTCAAATGCCACCACGAGTTCAGGCTTGCGGACGTCTTATGTGTTACTGAAACACATTTGACTGGATCCTTCATTCCCCCAAAGTTCCACTTGGAGGGATACGACATGTTTGCGCGCAACCGACACGTGTCGTACGCAAACAGGGTGGACATGGCTACAAAAGACGGCGGTGGAGTTGCAATTTATTCCAAGTGCAATCTTCAAGCAGAGGCCCGCAGATACTTTCGACATGTGCCGGATCTTGAATTCGCAGTCGTCAAAGTCGAGGCCCCCCGTCAGAGTTTTGATAGCCACTGTGTACAGACCACCCAATTTCAGTCTTTCGGAATTTCTTCCGAACATGCGAAGCCTCTTGGACTCCTTGGAGATAATGGCTTCTTGCCAGCCTGTTGTGGTTTGTGGAGACTTCAATGAAGACCTGTTCTCCACAGGAAAGAAAGCCATCCAGGAGTTGTTCCAGTCAAGAGGCTATAGCCAGCTTGTCTCCGCTGCAACAACGGAAAAGCAGACCCTGATTGATCACATTTATATATCACGGCCGGAATCTTGCATTCAATCAGGTGTACTGCAAACGTATTACAGTTACCATAACGCGGTATACTGTATTTTGGCTTCAGCGGGAGACTCTTGATCGCGGCGTCGTTGACGTCGGTGTCGTACGGTCGTCTTTTTTTCTTCCCATGTCCAGCCCATCGAAAGCGTTATATAGTAACGGTGCTTGGACATTAGGTACGGATAGGACCAGATTTTTGGTAGGTATTCTCAGTTTGCTTTATTTTTATGGTAATTATTGTTTTTTCTATTTCATAGTTACTTGTTTTTAACCCTTAGATGCACAAGCTATGCATACAGTGTTATTTCATGCATGGTTGAGTGCTTCTTTGCTATATTTTTGGAAATAAACTTATTTCATACTTTAATATTCAAAATATTCATTAAATATCTTGTCTTTGAAAACCATAAATCATATTTTTTTTCTTTCTCCTTTCTTAAGTAACAAACTAAAATAGTTTTTGTAATATTACATCAAGTTTACACACATGGGTCGAAAATGACCCGTGTATGCAAGTGTGATATTTTTCTTTAAAAATGACAGTTAATTATAACACAGGTAATATTTGAAATGTTTATTTGTCTTGATAAAGACTGTAACTAGTACAGTGGGCCCAATTTAAAAAAAAAAAAAACTGGTCCAAGTCGAGGGCGGGAAATATTCAATATTTATTATGAACTTTTTTCAGATTATTAGCTATTGCAATAATAGTAATTCATTTGAATAGGCCTAAACTAGGGTTGCAAAGGGGTGGAAAATTTCCGGTAAATTTCCATGGGAAGTTAAGCTAGGGAAATTTTGGAAATAAAAGTTTCCTATCAAATTCACACTTGCACAGGTCACTTTTGACCCATGTGTGTAAACTTGATGTAGTGTAGTGATAAAAACCTTTTTTAGTTCCAACATGTAGACAGAGAAAATGAAAAAAATGATTTATGGTGATCAAAAACAAGATACGTAATGAATAGTTTAAAATATTACATTATTATATGAATATATTTTAAATGATATAGCAAAGAAACACAGCCATGCATGAAATAACATAGGAAATGAATATGGGTCAAAATTCTATTCTGAAAATAAGAATTTGTGATGATCAAAAACAAGATAATTTTACTAATATATATATTATAATATTTACAATTAAAACTCTGTCGGGTCACTTTTGACCCAACTTGTGCATCAAAGGGTTAATCTAATTTGTGAATTTTAATATATACCCTGTATAAGACCAGTTCTTACTGTAAAATGTAAATGTAATGTAAATGTAACGTGTCATGTAAAACACAGTTGCCATTGTGTATGAAATGTGTTATATAAATAAAGTTGCTTTGCCTTACCTTGCCTTGCCTTCATCTTTTGCTTTTTGTTAAATTATTGTGCAAAATAAAAACATTAAAAACTTGGTAGGTATGTTCATTCTTTCAGCAGGTAGGACCAGCCCGGGTGAGTTTTGGTAAGTATTCTAAGTATTTACATCCGTTTCGTATCACGACCAACCTAGCGGCCAGCGTACTCATTTCATTCCAAAGCTTTTTCACTTCCTCCATGACTTTAATGGAGGAAGTGAAAACGTGTTGGAAGTGTTATTTCACACACATTCAAGCGCGTTCTCCATATTTTGCAACCCCAATGTGGTATGGCCCCCATCAGAGTCTGGTCCATTTGCACTGTACTGTTCTCTGTCTTCTCTCTCTCTCTCTCTCTCTCTCTCTTTCTCCCAGTCCACCCCTCCACCCCCTCCCCATTTATGTTGTCTGTGTGTGTCTGTGTGTGTGTGTGTGTGTGTGTGTGTGTGTGTGTGTGTGTGTGAGTGAGAGAGAGAATGTGTGTCTTTGTCTGTGTGTGAGTGTTTGTACACACTGTGTTGTGTACTAACACAGGGTATGTGTGAAGCGTACAGTGCTGTAGTGTAGTGCTTAGAGTTAGTGCACATTGCTACTGCCTTGTGCTCTGTGTGCTACTCTATGCTTACATCTACTGCTGTTGGCTAGCCTTTCTAATGGAGGGTGAAAAGAGGAGCTGATTATGTTAGCTTCCTCCTGCCAGTATAGAGCCTCTCCACTACCAAGACTCCTGCAGTGCCTCCTCGCGGCCACACACGGTAACTGGGTACCTCACAGTCCCAGGCTAAACTGCAGGGGATCTCGGAGCAGCAGTGGGCCCCAGAGACGCAGCACACAGGCCCACCACTGTGTGGACAAGCCCTGGTGCTCGTCAACCACTGTCCCAGCTATGGGTAAATAGCACCATCCACTCCCTGGTCACAGCCCCCGCCCCCCACACACACATACACACCCCCTTCCCCCACTCCCCCCTCCGATGACGCCCTACGCAACCAGCCATAACGACCATATGTAGATCCACCCTTATGGTAAATGTATGTAATGTTGTCTGTTGAGTGTGTTAGATTATAATCTTACTGGAGCAGGTAGTCTGATGTTTGAAGTTTTATTTTTTAAGGACTAAAAGTTTGTGGATTTCACGGCATGTTTTTTATGATGACTTGACAATATGAATGATAGTTATATTTTTTGCACAATGATGTTGTATGCTTAGATACCATTTGAATTCCTTTGTAATTTCATTATTCATAATATTTATGCATTATTTTTTATACACTTAATGAATTATTGATTTTGATCAAAGCAAAATGCAGAGCTGTAAAATGTACTTGAATCTGTGTTCTTTGTTTTTTCCAATATTTGATCTTTAATAAAATGATATTGATAATGTAATGGTCTCAACTGGTGCTCCATGTGATCAATGCATTATTTATACAGTGCAGTTAGATGTTGTAGTAAGAAAAGTATTCACTGTCCTGGCATGGTGTGATGCACTTAATGTGCCATACATCTTCAAGGTAAGACTGAACTTTGTAAATGTTGTGCATACACACAAGTGTGTCGTATTTGAGCCATTTCTGTATTTAATACAGGGACAGTAAAAGTTAGTGTTAGTGCAATTCTTGAAACCAGAATATGCAGGGTGTAAATAACTCATGTACTCATCCCGGTAGGGATGAGTACATGAGTTATGAGTTATTTACACTCAACTTCCAAGCAGATTTCCAGTCATAAAAAAGTATAATAAAATCAACTCTCTTAATGACAAGAATTACTTAATATTCATAACACTGATGTTCCTGTCTGTGGAAAAATGAGCTAGACTTTAATTAATTAGTTTAAAAAAGTATTATTTATGCTTAAATAAGATGTACTTAATACTGAATGAAGTAGACTTTAATTATTTGGTGTAAATAAATATTATTTATGCTTAAATATGATCATAATCATTACTTAATATTTTCAGGGATGTTAAGTTGAGAATAAAGTACATTCATAAGGAAAAAATAAATCTTGTACTCGTCCCGGCAGTAGCCCCGTGGCACTCAAAATTTCCCTGGAATTTTCTAGTGTTTACTTTACAATTCTCTTTTGCCAAATTTCGGCGCGTAACTCCTCCCACAGTTTTGAGAAAACCCCAACAATATATACATCAAAACGTGCGGCTTGATCGGGGGAGGGGTGCTATGACTTTTGGTATTGAAATTCCAATTTTTCCCAAAGTTATTCCCAAAACAAAACAGGCATGATCCTCCATTGGAAATGAATGGGAATTTCTTTTTAAACACAAAATTTCATCTTTTTTCAGAATCACCTAGCTCTCTCATACCTGCACATAGAAATGTGATTTGAACTTTAAAACGAAGGAAAACTTGTCCTCTCTCCAAAACACTAAACTGTTTTTACATAACATGTAAACTTGTCAAACTATGAGCAGTCAAACGAGGAGTGGAAATCACTTTTTCTTCAAAGTTAGAGTGGAAGCGTCAGTTATTGACAGTCTTACTGCTCAAATGCAGGCCAGACAGGTGTGTGTGTGTGTGTGTGTGTGTGTGTGTGTGTGAGTGTTTGTACACACTATGTTGTGTGCTAATACAGGGTATGTGTGAAGTGTCAAGTGCTATAGTGTCGTGAATAGAGTTAGTGCATGTTCCTACTCTCTGCTGTACTCGTCCCGGCAGTAGCCCCGTGGCACTCAAAATTTCCCTGGAATTTTCTAGTGTTTACTTTACAATTCTCTTTTGCCAAATTTCGGCGTGTAACTCCTCCCACAGCTTTGAGAAAACCCCGACAATATATACATCAAAACGTGCGTCTCGATCGGGGGATGGGTGCTATGACTTTTGATGTTGAAATTCCAATTTTTCCCAAAGTTATTCCCAAAACAAAACAGGCATAATTCTCCATTGGAAATGAATGGGAATTTCTTTGTGAACACAAAATTTCATCTTTTTTCAGAATCACCTAGCTCTCTCATACTTGCACATAGAAATGTGATTCAAACTTTAAAACGGAGGAAAACTTGTGCTCTCTCCAAAACACTAAACTGTTTTTACATAAAATGTAAACTTTTCAAACTATGAGCAGTCAAACGAGGAGTGGAAATCACTTTTTTTTCAAAGTTAGAGTGGAAGCGGCAGTTATTGACACTCTTACTGCTCAAATGCAGGCCAGGCAGGTATGTGTGTGTGTGTGTGTGTGTGTGTGTGTGTGTTTGTGTGTGAGTGTTTGTACACACTATGTTGTGTGCTAATACAGGGTATGTGTGAAGCGTCAAATGCTGTAGTGTCGTGCATAGAGTTAGTGCATGTTGCTACTGCCTTGTGCTCTGTGTGCTACTCTCTGCTGTACTCGTCCCGGCAGTAGCCCCGTGGCACTCAAAATTTCCCTGGAATTTTCTAGTGTTTACTTTACAATTCTCTTCCGCCATATTTCGGCGTGTAACTCCTCCCGCAGCTTTGAGAAAACCCCGACAATATATACATCAAAATGTGCGGCTCGATCGGGGGAGGGGTGCTATGACTTTTGGTGTTGAAATTCCAAAGTTTCCCAAAGTTATTCCCAAAACAAAACAGGCATAATTCTCCATTAGAAATGAATGGGAATTTCTTTTTAAACACAAAATTTCATCTTTTTTCAGAGTCACCTAGCTCTCTCATACTTGCACATAGAAATGTGATTCAAACTTTAAAACGAAGGACAACTTGTGCTCTCTTCAAAACACTAAACTGTTTTTACATAACATGTAAACTTTTCAAACTATGAGCAGTCAAACGAGGAGTGGAAATCACTTTTTTTTCAAAGTTAGAGTGGAAGTGTCAGTTATTGACAGTCTTACTGCTCAAATGCAGGCCAGGCAGGTATGTGTGTGTGTGTGTGTGTGTGTGTGTGTGTGTGTGTTTGTACACACTATGTTGTGTGCTAATACAGGGTATGTGTGAAGCGTCAAATGCTGTAGTGTCGTGCATAGGGTTAGTGCATGTTGCTACTGCCTTGTGCTCTGTGTGCTACTCTCTGCTTACATCTACTGTTACACTTGATACTGACCAGTAAGATGTACTTAATACTGCCACAGTAAAAGTTATATGATCAGGGTGACTTTTGAACACTGGAAATAAATCATGTACTCGTCCCGGCAGTAGCCCCGTGGCACTCAAAATTTCCCTGGAATTTTCTAGTTAGTGCCACGGGGTTCTAGCTCCGAGGCCTTCCACTCCAGAATCTGGAGAGGAAGGCCTCGGGGCAAAGCCCCGAGGCAACTATTAATCTTCTCCATACTTATTTTTCTTCTTCTTATTATTCTTCCGCCGTTTTTCGGCGCGTAACTCCTCCCGCAGCTTTGAGAAAACCCCGACAATATATACATCAAAACGTGCGGCCCGATCGGGGGATGGGTGCTATGACTTTTGGTGTTGAAATTCCAAAGTTTCCCAAAGTTATTCCCAAAAAACCGGGAATATTTCTCCATTGAAAATGAATGGGAATTTTTTTTTAAAAACACAAAATTTCACCTTTTTTCAGAGTCACCTAGCTCTCTCATACGTGCACGTAGAAACATGATTTAAACTTTTAAACGGAGGAAAACTTGTCCTCTCTGGAAAAATACAAACTATTATAACATAACTAGTAAACTTTTCAAACTATGAGCAGTCAAACGAGGAGTGGAAATCACTTTTTCGTCAAAGTTAGAGTGGAAGCGGCAGTTAGCTAGAGTGTGAGAAGCAGTAATGATGAACCTTAATTTTTATATTTAACTCGAGCTCACGGCCAAACCGTAAAAAGGAGACAAATAATTTTTTGTCAAAATGTAGACATAGGTGTTGGGATTCATAAAATGTGACTTTGACCGGCGGGATCTGCACAAAATTTAAACGGGGGGGCCGAGACCGGCGGCAATCCCTGTCTCACTCCCCATTAAACCTAATGTAATCGTCTTCTTATTTCAAAAGAATCTCACTCTGTGTTCGCACTGAGCTTACTCGCTCATTTTAAGGAATATCTGAATAAAATAAACACTGTCAGAATCTGCCGGCTTCTGTGTCTCTCACGGTGTTTTCAGTTTTTGGACAGGAGTCACGGTTTTCTCACAGTTTGCAATTGTTCGGGACCTTGTCAGAAGCCAAATCCTTTAGAATTTTGAGACATTTTTCAAGGCAGATCCTGAAATCGCCGTAGCAACCGCAGGGCCTTAGCTGACCTTGGCAACCTGTTGCTGGGCAGAATCTGACCTACTTTTTTGTGATTGGCTAAACTGATCTAGCTTTTTGTGATTGGCTAATTCTACCTGTCTGTCTGTTTTGCCAGTTAACTGGGGTAGCAGCCGAGCTAGTATTGATACTCTGTCTCTATATATACATATGAATTATACTGACAGTCTTACTGCTCAAATGCAGGCTGGTGTGTGTGTGTGTGTGTGTGTGTGTGTGTGTGTGTGTGTGTGTGTGTATGTGTATGTGTGTGTGTACGTGCGTGCGTGTGTGTGTGTGTGTGAGTACACACTGTGTTGTAGTGCTTAGAGTTAGTGCATGTTGCTACTGCCTTGTGCTCTGTGTGCTACTCTCTGCTTACATCTACTGTTACACTTGATACTGACCAGTAAGATGTACTTAATACTGCCACAGTAAAAGTTACTTAGTGTTATATGATCAGGGTGACTTTTGAACACTGGAAATAAATCATGTACTCGTCCCGGCAGTAGCCCCGTGGCACTCAAAATTTCCCTGGAATTTTCTAGTGTTTACTTTACAATTCTCTTTTGCCATATTTCGGCGCGTAACTCCTCCCGCAGCTTTGAGAAAACCCCGACAATATATACATCAAAACGTGCGGCTCGATCGGGGGAGGGGTGCTATGACTTTTGGTGTTGAAATTCCTATTTTTCCCAAAGTTATTCCCAAAACAAAATAGGCATGATTCTCCATTGGAAATGAATGGGAATTTCTTTTTGAACACAAAATTTCATCTTTTTTCAGAGTCACCTAGCTCTCTCATACTTGCACATAGAAATGTGATTCAAACTTTAAAACGAAGGAAAACTTGTTCTCTCTCCAAAACACTAAACTGTTTTAACATAACATGTAAACTTTTCAAAATATGAGCAGTCAAACGAGGAGTGGAAATCACTTTTTCTTCAAAGTTAGAGTGGAAGCGTCAGTTATTGACAGTCTTACTGCTCAAATGCAGGCCAGGCAGGTATGTGTGTGTGTGTGTGTGTGTGTGTGTGTGTGTGTGTGTGTGTGTGTGAGTGTTTGTACACACTATGTTGTGTGCTATAACAGGGTATGTGTGAAGTGTAAAGTGCTGTAGTGTCGTGCATAGAGTTAGTGCATGTTGCTACTGCCTTGTGCTCTGTGTTCTACTCTTTGCTGTACTCGTCCCGGCAGTAGCCCCGTGGCACTCAAAATTTCCCTGGAATTTTCTAGTTCTTCTTATTCTTCCGCCGTTTTTCGGCGCGTAACTCCTCCCACAGCTTTGAGAAAACCCAGACAATATATACATCAAAACGTGCGTCTCGATCGGGGGATGGGTGCTATGACTTTTGATGTTGAAATTCCAATTTTTCCCAAAGTTATTCCCAAAACAAAACAGGCATAATTCTCCATTGGAAATGAATGGGAATTTCTTTGTGAACACAAAATTTCATCTTTTTTCAGAATCACCTAGCTCTCTCATACTTGCACATAGAAATGTGATTCAAACTTTAAAACGGAGGAAAACTTGTGCTCTCTCCAAAACACTAAACTGTTTTTACATAAAATGTAAACTTTTCAAACTATGAGCAGTCAAACGAGGAGTGGAAATCACTTTTTTTTCAAAGTTAGAGTGGAAGCGGCAGTTATTGACACTCTTACTGCTCAAATGCAGGCCAGGCAGGTATGTGTGTGTGTGTGTGTGTGTGTGTGTGTGTGTTTGTGTGTGAGTGTTTGTACACACTATGTTGTGTGCTAATACAGGGTATGTGTGAAGCGTCAAATGCTGTAGTGTCGTGCATAGAGTTAGTGCATGTTGCTACTGCCTTGTGCTCTGTGTGCTACTCTCTGCTGTACTCGTCCCGGCAGTAGCCCCGTGGCACTCAAAATTTCCCTGGAATTTTCTAGTGTTTACTTTACAATTCTCTTCCGCCATATTTCGGCGTGTAACTCCTCCCGCAGCTTTGAGAAAACCCCGACAATATATACATCAAAATGTGCGGCTCGATCGGGGGAGGGGTGCTATGACTTTTGGTGTTGAAATTCCAAAGTTTCCCAAAGTTATTCCCAAAACAAAACAGGCATAATTCTCCATTAGAAATGAATGGGAATTTCTTTTTAAACACAAAATTTCATCTTTTTTCAGAGTCACCTAGCTCTCTCATACTTGCACATAGAAATGTGATTCAAACTTTAAAACGAAGGACAACTTGTGCTCTCTTCAAAACACTAAACTGTTTTTACATAACATGTAAACTTTTCAAACTATGAGCAGTCAAACGAGGAGTGGAAATCACTTTTTTTTCAAAGTTAGAGTGGAAGTGTCAGTTATTGACAGTCTTACTGCTCAAATGCAGGCCAGGCAGGTATGTGTGTGTGTGTGTGTGTGTGTGTGTGTGTGTGTGTTTGTACACACTATGTTGTGTGCTAATACAGGGTATGTGTGAAGCGTCAAATGCTGTAGTGTCGTGCATAGGGTTAGTGCATGTTGCTACTGCCTTGTGCTCTGTGTGCTACTCTCTGCTTACATCTACTGTTACACTTGATACTGACCAGTAAGATGTACTTAATACTGCCACAGTAAAAGTTATATGATCAGGGTGACTTTTGAACACTGGAAATAAATCATGTACTCGTCCCGGCAGTAGCCCCGTGGCACTCAAAATTTCCCTGGAATTTTCTAGTTAGTGCCACGGGGTTCTAGCTCCGAGGCCTTCCACTCCAGAATCTGGAGAGGAAGGCCTCGGGGCAAAGCCCCGAGGCAACTATTAATCTTCTCCATACTTATTTTTCTTCTTCTTATTATTCTTCCGCCGTTTTTCGGCGCGTAACTCCTCCCGCAGCTTTGAGAAAACCCCGACAATATATACATCAAAACGTGCGGCCCGATCGGGGGATGGGTGCTATGACTTTTGGTGTTGAAATTCCAAAGTTTCCCAAAGTTATTCCCAAAAAACCGGGAATATTTCTCCATTGAAAATGAATGGGAATTTTTTTTTAAAAACACAAAATTTCACCTTTTTTCAGAGTCACCTAGCTCTCTCATACGTGCACGTAGAAACATGATTTAAACTTTTAAACGGAGGAAAACTTGTCCTCTCTGGAAAAATACAAACTATTATAACATAACTAGTAAACTTTTCAAACTATGAGCAGTCAAACGAGGAGTGGAAATCACTTTTTCGTCAAAGTTAGAGTGGAAGCGGCAGTTAGCTAGAGTGTGAGAAGCAGTAATGATGAACCTTAATTTTTATATTTAACTCGAGCTCACGGCCAAACCGTAAAAAGGAGACAAATAATTTTTTGTCAAAATGTAGACATAGGTGTTGGGATTCATAAAATGTGACTTTGACCGGCGGGATCTGCACAAAATTTAAACGGGGGGGCCGAGACCGGCGGCAATCCCTGTCTCACTCCCCATTAAACCTAATGTAATCGTCTTCTTATTTCAAAAGAATCTCACTCTGTGTTCGCACTGAGCTTACTCGCTCATTTTAAGGAATATCTGAATAAAATAAACACTGTCAGAATCTGCCGGCTTCTGTGTCTCTCACGGTGTTTTCAGTTTTTGGACAGGAGTCACGGTTTTCTCACAGTTTGCAATTGTTCGGGACCTTGTCAGAAGCCAAATCCTTTAGAATTTTGAGACATTTTTCAAGGCAGATCCTGAAATCGCCGTAGCAACCGCAGGGCCTTAGCTGACCTTGGCAACCTGTTGCTGGGCAGAATCTGACCTACTTTTTTGTGATTGGCTAAACTGATCTAGCTTTTTGTGATTGGCTAATTCTACCTGTCTGTCTGTTTTGCCAGTTAACTGGGGTAGCAGCCGAGCTAGTATTGATACTCTGTCTCTATATATACATATGAATTATACTGACAGTCTTACTGCTCAAATGCAGGCTGGTGTGTGTGTGTGTGTGTGTGTGTGTGTGTGTGTGTGTGTGTGTGTGTATGTGTATGTGTGTGTGTACGTGCGTGCGTGTGTGTGTGTGTGTGAGTACACACTGTGTTGTAGTGCTTAGAGTTAGTGCATGTTGCTACTGCCTTGTGCTCTGTGTGCTACTCTCTGCTTACATCTACTGTTACACTTGATACTGACCAGTAAGATGTACTTAATACTGCCACAGTAAAAGTTACTTAGTGTTATATGATCAGGGTGACTTTTGAACACTGGAAATAAATCATGTACTCGTCCCGGCAGTAGCCCCGTGGCACTCAAAATTTCCCTGGAATTTTCTAGTGTTTACTTTACAATTCTCTTTTGCCATATTTCGGCGCGTAACTCCTCCCGCAGCTTTGAGAAAACCCCGACAATATATACATCAAAACGTGCGGCTCGATCGGGGGAGGGGTGCTATGACTTTTGGTGTTGAAATTCCTATTTTTCCCAAAGTTATTCCCAAAACAAAATAGGCATGATTCTCCATTGGAAATGAATGGGAATTTCTTTTTGAACACAAAATTTCATCTTTTTTCAGAGTCACCTAGCTCTCTCATACTTGCACATAGAAATGTGATTCAAACTTTAAAACGAAGGAAAACTTGTTCTCTCTCCAAAACACTAAACTGTTTTAACATAACATGTAAACTTTTCAAAATATGAGCAGTCAAACGAGGAGTGGAAATCACTTTTTCTTCAAAGTTAGAGTGGAAGCGTCAGTTATTGACAGTCTTACTGCTCAAATGCAGGCCAGGCAGGTATGTGTGTGTGTGTGTGTGTGTGTGTGTGTGTGTGTGTGTGTGTGTGTGAGTGTTTGTACACACTATGTTGTGTGCTATAACAGGGTATGTGTGAAGTGTAAAGTGCTGTAGTGTCGTGCATAGAGTTAGTGCATGTTGCTACTGCCTTGTGCTCTGTGTTCTACTCTTTGCTGTACTCGTCCCGGCAGTAGCCCCGTGGCACTCAAAATTTCCCTGGAATTTTCTAGTTCTTCTTATTCTTCCGCCGTTTTTCGGCGCGTAACTCCTCCCACAGCTTTGAGAAAACCCCGACAATATATACATCAAAACGAGCGTCTCGATCGGGGGATGGGTGCTATGACTTTTGGTGTTGAAATTCCAATTTTTCCCAAAGTTATTCCCAAAAAACCGGGAGATTTCTCCATTGGAAATGAATGGGAATTTTTTGAAAACCCCCAAAAATTTCACCTTTTTTCACCTTTTTTCAGAGTCACGTAGCTCGCTCATACGTGCACGTAGAAACGTGATTAAAACTTCAAAACGGAGGAAAACTTGTCCTCTCTGGAAAAACACCAAACTGTTTGTACATAAAATGTAAACTTTTCAAACTATGAGCAGTCAAACGAGGAGTGGAAATCACTTTTTCGTCAAAGTTAGAGTGGAAGCGGCAGTTAGCTAGAGTGTGAGAAGCAGTAAACCATAACCTTAATTTTTATTTTTAACTCGAGCTCACGGCCAAACCGTAAAAAGGAGACAAATAATTTTTTGTCAAAATGTAGACATAGGTGTTGGGATTCATAAAATGTGACTTTGACAGGCGGGATCTGCACAAAATTTAAACGGGGGGGCCGAGACCGGCGGCAATACCTGTCTCGCTCCCCATTAAACCTAATGTAATCGTCTTCTTATTTCAAAAGAATCTCACTCTGTGTTCGCACTGAGCTTACTCGCTCATTTTAAGGAATATCTGAATAAAATAAACACTGTCAGAATCTGCCGGCTTCTGTGTCTCTCACGGTGTTTTCGGTTTTTGGACAGGAGTTACGGTTTTCTCACAGTTTGCAATTGTTCTTGACCTTGTCAGAAGCCAAATTTCTCAGAATTTTGAGACATTTTTCAAGGCAGATCCTGAAATCGCCGTAGCAACCGCAGGGCCTTAGCTGACCTTGGCAACCTGTTGCTGGGCAAAATCTGACCTACTTTTTTGTGATTGGCTAAACTGATCTAGCTTTTTGTGATTGGCTAATTCTACCTGTCTGTCTGTTTTACCAGTTAACTGAGCTAGTATTGATACTCTCTCTCTCTATACATATGAATTATGTTGACACTCTTACTGCTCAAATGCAGGCTGGTGTGTGTGTGTGTGTGTGTGTGTGTGCGTGTGTGTGTGTGTGTGTGTGTGCGTGTGCGTGTGTGTGCGTGTGTGTGTGTGTGTGTGAGTATATACTGTGTTGTAGTGCTTAGAGTTAGTGCATGTTGCTACTGCCTTGTGCTCTGTGTGCTACTCTCTGCTTACATCTACTGTTACACTTGATACTGACCAGTAAGATGTACTTAATACTGCCACAGTAAAAGTTACTTAGTGTTATATGATCAGGGTGACTTTTGAACACTGGAAATAAATCGTGTACTCGTCCCGGCAGTAGCCCCGTGGCACTCAAAATTTCCCTGGAATTTTCTAGTTAGTGCCACGGGGTTCAAGCTCCGAGGCACTCCACTCCAGAATCTGGAGAGGAGTGCCTCGGGGCGAAGCCCCGAGGCAACTATTAATCTTCTCCATACTTAATATTATTCTTCTTACATCTTCTTCCGCCGTTTTTCGGCGCGTAACTCCTCCCGCAGCTTTGAGAAAACCCCGACAATATATACATCAAAACGTGCGGCTCGATCGGGGGAGGGGTGCTATGACTTTTGGTGTTGAAATTCCAAAGTTTCCCAAAGTTATTCCCAAAAAACCGGGAGATTTCTCCATTGGAAATGAATGGGATTTTTTTGAAAATCCCCCAAAATTTCACCTTTTTTCACCTTTTTTCAGAGTCACGTAGCTCGCTCATACGTGCACGTAGAAACGTCATTCAAACTTTAAAACGGAGGAAAATTTGTCCTCCCTGGAAAAATACCAAACTATTTTCACATAAAATGTAAACTTTTCAAACTATGAGCAGTCAAACGAGGAGTGGAAATCACTTTTTCGTCAAAGTTAGAGTGGAAGCGGCAGTTAGCTAGAGTGTGAGAAGCAGTAATGATTAACCTTCATTTTTATTTTTAACTCGAGCTCACGGCCAAACCGTAAAAAGGAGACAAATAATTTTTGGTCAAAATATAGACATAGGTGTTGGGATTCATAAAATGTGAAGTTGACAGGCGGGGTCTGCACAAAATTTAAACGGAGGGGCCGAGACCAGTGGCAATCCCTGTCTCGCTCCCCATTAAACCTAATGTAATCGTCTTCTCTTTTCAAATGAATCTCACTCTGTGTTCACACTGAGCTTACTCGCTCATTTTAAGGAATATGTGAATAAAATAAACACTGTCAGAATCTGCCGGCTTCTGTGTCTCTCACGGTGTTTTCGGTTTTTGGACAGGAGTTACGGTTTTCTCACAGTTTGCAATTGTTCGGAACCTTGTCAGAAGCCAAACTTTTTAGAATTTTGAGACATTTTTCAAGGCAGATCCTGAAATCGCCGTAGCAACCGCAGGGCCTTAGCTGACCTTAGCAACCTGTTGCTGGGCAGAATCTGACCTACTTTTTTGTGATTGGCTGAACTGACCTACCTTTTTGTGATTGGCTAATTCTACCTGTCTGTCTGTTTTACCAGTTAACTGAGCTAGTATTGATACTCTCTCTCTATATATACATATGAATTATATTGACAGTCTTACTGCTCAAATGCAGGCTGGTGTGTGTGTGTGTGTGCGTGTGCGTCTGTGTGTGTGTGTGTGTGTGTGAGTACATACTGTGTTGTAGTGCATAGAGTTAGTGCATGTTGCTACTGCCTTGTGCTCTGTGTGCTACTCTCTGCTTACATCTACTGTTACACTTGATACTGACCAGTAAGATGTACTTAATACTGCCACAGTAAAAGTTACTTAGTGTTATATGATCAGGGTGACTTTTGAACACTGGAAATAAATCGTGTACTCGTCCCGGCAGTAGCCCCGTGGCACTCAAAATTTCCCTGGAATTTTCTAGTTAGTGCCACGGGGTTCAAGCTCCGAGGCACTCCACTCCAGAAGCTGGAGAGGAGTGCCTCGGGGCAAAGCCCCGAGGCAACTATTAATCTTCTCCATACTTAATATTATTTTTTTTCTTTTTATTCTTCCGCCGTTTTTCGGCGCGTAACTCCTCCCACAGTTTTGAGAAAACCCCAACAATATATACATCAAAACGTGCGGCTCGATCGGGGGAGGGGTGCTATGACTTTTGGTGTTGAAATTCCAAAGTTTCCCAAAGTTATTCCCAAAAAACCGGGAATATTTCTCCATTGGAAATGAATGGGAATTTTTTTTAAAAACCACAAAAATTCACCTTTTTTCAGAGTCACCTAGCTCGCTCATACGTGCACGTAGAAACATCATTCAAACTTCAAAACGAAGGAAAACTTGTCCTCTCTGGAAAAAAACCAAACTGTTTTACATAACATGTAAACTTTTCAAACTATGAGCAGTCAAACGAGGAGTGGAAATCACTTTTTCTTCAAAGTTAGAGTGGAAGCGGCAGTTAGCTAGAGTGTGAGAAGCAGTAAAACATAACCTTAATTTTTATTTTTAACTCGAGCTCACGGCCAAACCGTGAAAAGGAGACACATAATTTTTGCTCAAAATGTAGACATAGGTGTTGGGATTCATAAAATGTGACTTTGACAGGCGGGGTCTGCACAAAATTTAAACGGGGGGGCCGAGACCGGCAGCAATACCTGTCTCGCTCCCCATTAAACCTAATGTAATCGTCTTCTTTTTTCAAAAGAATCTCACTCTGTGTTCGCACTGAGCTTACTCGCTCATTTTAACGAATATGTGAATAAAATAAACACTGTCAGAATCTGCCGGCTTCTGTGTCTCTCACGGTGTTTTCAGTTTTTGGACAGGAGTTACGGTTTTCTCACAGTTTGCAATTGTTCGGGACCTTGTCAGAAGCAAAATCCTTTAGAATTTTGAGACATTTTTCAAGGCAGATCCTGAAATCGCCATAGCAACCGCAGGGCCTTAGCTGACCTTAGCAACCTGTCGCTGGGCAGAATCTGATCTACCTTTTTGTGATTGGCTGAACTGACCTACCTTTTTGTGATTGGCTAATTCTACCTGTCTGTCTGTTTTACCAGTTAACTGAGGTAGCAGCCGAGCTAGTATTGATACTCTGTCTCTATATATACATATGAATTATACTGACAGTCTTACTGCTCAAATGCAGGCTGGTGTGTGTGTGTGTGTGTGTGTGTGTGTGTGTGTGTGTGTGCGTGCGTGCGTGTGTGTGTGTGTGTGTGTGAGTACACACTGTGTTGTAGTGCTTAGAGTTAGTGCATGTTGCTACTGCCTTGTGCTTGGTGTGCTACTCTCTGCTTACATCTACTGTTACACTTGATACTGACTAGTAAGATGTACTTAATACTGCCACAGTAAAAGTTACTTAGTGTTATATGATCAGGGTGACTTTTGAACACTGGAAATAAATCGTGTACTCGTCCCGGCAGTAGCCCCGTGGCACTCAAAATTTCCCTGGAATTTTCTAGTTAGTGCCACGGGGTTCAAGCTCCGAGGCAACTATTAATCTTCTCCATACTTATTCTTACATCTTCTTCCGCCGTTTTTCGGCGCGTAACTCCTCCCACAGCTTTGAGAAAACCCCGACAATATATACATCAAAACGTGCGGCTCGATCGGGGGATGGGTGCTATGACTTTTGGTATTGAAATTCCAAAGTTTCCCAAAGTTATTCCCAAAAAACCGGGAGATTTCTCCATTGGAAATGAATGGGAATTTTTTGAAAAACCCCAAAAATTTCACCTTTTTTCACCTTTTTTCAGAGTCACGTAGCTCGCTCATACGTGCACGTAGAAACGTAATTCAAACTTTTAAACGGAGGAAAATTTGTCCTCTCTGGAAAAATACCAAACTATTTTAACATAACATGTAATCTTTTCAAACTATGAGCAGTCAAACGAGGAGTGGAAATCACTTTTTCGTCAAAGTTAGAGTGGAAGCGGCAGTTAGCTAGAGTGTGAGAAGCAGTAAAACATAACCTTCATTTTTATTTTTAACTCGAGCTCACGGCCAAACCGTGAAAAGGAGACAAATAATTTTTTGACAAAATGTAGACATAGGTGTTGGGATTCATAAAATGTGAAGTTGACAGGCGGGGTCTGCACAAAATTTAAATAGGGGGGCCGAGACCGGAAGCAATACCTGTCTCGCTCCCCATTAAACCTAATGTAATTTTCTTTTTTTTTCAAAAGAATCTCACTCTGTGTTCGCACTGAGCTTACTCGCTCATTTTAAGGAATATCTGAATAAAATAAACACTGTCAGAATCTGCCGGCTTCTGTGTCTCTCACGGTGTTTTCGGTTTTTGGACAGGAGTTACAGTTTTCTCACAGTTTGCAATTGTTCGGGACCTTGTCAGAAGCCAAATTCTTTAGAATTTTGAGACATTTTTCAAGGCAGATCCTGAAATCGCCGTAGCAACCGCAGGGCCTTAGCTGACCTTAGCAACCTGTTGCTGGGCAGAATCTGACCTACTTTTTTGTGATTGGCTGAACTGACCTACCTTTTTGTGATTGGCTAATTCTACCTGTCTGTCTGTTTTACCAGTTAACTGAGGTAGCGGCCGAGCTAGTATTGATATTCTCTCTATATATTTATACATATGAATTATACTGACAGTCTTACTGCTCAAATGCAGGCTGGTGTGTGTGTGTGTGTGTGTGTGTGTGTGAGTACACACTGTGTTGTAGTGCTTAGAGTTAGTGCATGTTGCTACTGCCTTGTGCTCTGTGTGCTACTCTCTGCTTACATCTACTGTTACACTTGATACTGACCAGTAAGATGTACTTAATACTGCCACAGTAAAAGTTACTTAGTGTTATATGATCAGGGTGACTTTTGAACATTGGAAATAAATCATGTACTCGTCCCGGCAGTAGCCCCGTGGCACTCAAAATTTCCCTGGAATTTTCTAGTTAGTGCCACGGGGTTCAAGCTCCGAGGCCTTCCACTCCAGAATCTGGAGAGGAAGGCCTCGGGGCGAAGCCCCGAGGCAACTATTAATCTTCTCCATACTTAATATTTTTCTTCTTATTCTTCTTCTGCCGTTTTTCGGCGCGTAACTCCTCCCACAGCTTTGAGAAAACCCCGACAATATATACATCAAAACGTGCGGCTCGATCGGGAAAGAGGTGCTATGACTTTTGGTGTTGAAATTCCAAAGTTTCCCAAAGTTATTCCCAAAAAACCGGGAATATTTCTCCATTGAAAATGAATGGGAATTTTTTTTTAAAAACACAAAATTTCACCTTTTTTCAGAGTCACCTAGCTCTCTCATACATGCACGTAGAAACATGATTTAAACTTTTAAACGGAGGAAAACTTGTTCTCTCTGGAAAAATACAAACTATTTTAACATAACATGTAAACTTTTCAAACTATGAGCAGTCAAACGAGGAGTGGAAATCACTTTTTCGTCAAAGTTAGAGTGGAAGCGGCAGTTAGCTAGAGTGTGAGAAGCAGTAATGCATAACCTTCATTTTTATTTTTAACTCGAGCTCACGGCCAAACCGTAAAAAGGAGACAAATAATTTTTTGTCAAAATGTAGACATAGGTGTTGGGATTCATAAAATGTGACTTTGACAGGCGGGGTCTGCACAAAATTTAAACGGGGGGGCCGAGACCGGCGGCAATCCCTGTCTCGCTCCCCATTAAACCTAATGTAATCGTCTTCTCTTTTCAAATGAATCTCACTCTGTGTTCACACTGAGCTCACTCGCTCATTTTAAGGAATATGTGAATAAAATAAACACTGTCAGAATCTCCCGGCTTCTGTGTCTCTCACGGTGTTTTCGGTTTTTGGACAGGAGTTACGGTTTTCTCACAGTTTGCAATTGTTCGGAACCTTGTCAGAAGCCAAATCCTTTAGAATTTTGAGACATTTTTCAAGGCAGATCCTGAAATCGCCGTAGCAACCGCAGGGCCTTAGCTGACCTTGGCAACCTGTTGCTGGGCAGAATCTGACCTACTTTTTTGTGATTGGCTGAACTGACCTACCTTTTTGTGATTGGCTAATTCTACCTGTCTGTCTGTTTTACCAGTATCTATCTATCTATCTATCTATCTATCGATGTATCTATCTATCTATCTGTCTATCTATCTATCTATCTATCTATCTATCTATCTATCTATCTATCTATCTATCGATGTATCTATCTACCTATCTGTCTATCTATCTATCTATCTATCTATCTATCTATCTTTGTATCTATCTATCTATCTATCTGTTGATCTATCTATCTATCTATCTATCTATCTATCTATCTATCTATCTATCTATCTATCTATCTATCTATCTGTTGATGTATCTATCTATCTATCTATCTATCTATCGATGTATCTATCTATCTATCTGTCTATCTATCTATCTATCTATCTATCTATCTATCTATCTATCTATCGATGTATCTATCTCTCTGTCTATCTATCTATCTATCTATCTATCAAAATATCTATCTATCTATCTATCTTTGTATCTATCTATCTATCTATCTATCTATCTATCTATCTATCTATCTGTCTAGCTGTCTATCGATCTATCTATCTATCTGTCTATCTATCTATCTATCTATCTATCTATCTATCTATCTATCTATTGATGTATCTATCTATCTATCTATCTATCTATCTATCTATCTATCTGTCTAGCTGTCTATCTATCTATCTCTCTATCTATCTATCTATCTGTCTATCTATCTATATATCTATCTATCTATGTATCTATATTAATTTCATTAGACTAAATGATTATTAATTCTCAAATCTTTACTTTGAAAGGCACTTGGCAGACCTTAAAACACACACAAACATAAATGTGTATATATCTATCTATCTATCTATCTATCTATCTATCTATCTATCTATCTATCTATCTATCTATCTATCTATGTCTCTATCGTTCTATCAATCTATCTATTTATCTATCTATCTATCTATCTATCTATCTGTCTATTGATGTATCTATCTATCTGTCTATTGATGTATCTATCTATCTATCTATCTATCTATCTATCTATTGATGTATCTATCTATCTGTCTATCTATCTATCTATCTATCTATCTATCTATCTATCTGTCTATCTATCTATCTATCGATGTATCTATCTATCTGTCTATCTATCTATCTATCTATCTATCTATCTATCTATCTATCTATCTATCTATCTATCTGTCTATCTATCTATCTTATCTATCGATGTATCTATCTATCTGTCTATCTATCTATCTATCTATCTATCTATCTATCTATCTATCTGTCTATCTATCTATCTATCTATCGATGTATCTATCTATCTGTCTATCTATCTATCTATCTATCTATCTATCTATCTATCTATCTGTCTATCTATCTATCTTATCTATCGATGTATCTATCTATCTGTCTAGCTGTCTATCTATCTTTCTATCCATCCATCTATCTATTTATTGATGTATCTATCTATCTATCCATCTATCTATTTATTGATGTATCTATCTATCTATCTATCTATCTATCTATCTATCTATCTATCTATCTATCTATCTATCTATCTATCTGTCTATCTATCTATCTATCTATCTTTCTATCTATCTATCTGTCTATCTATCTATCTATCTATGTATCTATCTATCTGTTGATCTATCTATCTATCTATCTATCTATCTATCTATCTATTGATGTATCTATCTATCTATCTATCTATCTATCTATCTATCTATCTATCCATCTATCCATCTATCTATCTATCTTTGTATCTATCTATCTATCTATCTATCTATCTATCTATCTATCTATCTATCTATCTATCTATCTATCTTATCTATCTATCTATCTATCTATCTATCGTCCCGGCAGTAGCCCCGTGGCACTCAAAATTTCCCTGGAATTTTCTAGTGTTTACTTTACAATCCTCTTTTGCCAAATTTCGGCGCATAACTCCTCCCGCAGCTTTGAGAAAACCCCGACAATATATACATCAAAACGTGCGGCTCGATCGGGAAAGAGGTGCTATGACTTTTGGTGTTGAAATTCCAATTTTTCCCAAAGTTATTCCCAAAACAATATAGGCATGATTCTCCATTGGAAATGAATGGGAATTTCTTTTTGAACACAAAATTTCAACTTTTTTCAGAGTCACCTAGCCCTGTTATACTTGCACATAGAAATGTGATTCAAACTTTAAAACGAAGGAAAACTTGTGCTCTCTTCACAACACTAAACTGTTTTTACATAACATGTAAGCTTTTCAAAGTATGAGCAGTCAAACGAGGAGTGGAAATCACTTTTTCTTCAAAGTTAGAGTGGAAGTGTCAGTTATTGACACTCTTACTGCTCAAATGCAGGCCAGGCAGGTATGGTGTGTGTGTGTGTGTGTGTGTGTGTGTGTGTGTGTGTGTGTGTGTGTGTGTGTGTGTGTGTGTGTGTGTCTTTGTCTGTGTGTGAGTGTTTGTACACACTGTGTTGTGTGCTATCACTGGGTATGTGTGAAGTGTAAAGTGCTGTAGTGTAGTGCTTAGAGTTACTGCATGTTGCTACTGCCTTGTGCTCTGTGTGCTACTCTCTGCTTACATCTACTGTTACACTTGATACTGACCAGTAAGATGTACTTAATACTGCCACAGTAAAAGTTACTTAGTGTTATATGATCAGGATGACTTTTGAACACTGGAAATAAATTGTGTACTCGTCCCGGCAGTAGCCCCGTGGCACTCAAAATTTCCCTGGAATTTTCTAGTTAGTGCCACGGGGTTCTAGCTCCGAGGCCTTCCACTCCAGAAGCTGGAGAGGAAGGCCTCGGGGCAAAGCCCCGAGGCAACTATTAATCTTCTCCATACTTATTATTCCGCATTATTCTTCCGCCGTTTTTCGGCGCGTAACTCCTCCCGCAGCTTTGAGAAAACCCCGACAATATATACATCAAAACGTGCGGCTCGATCGGGGGAGGGGTGCTATGACTTTTGGTGTTGAAATTCCAATTTTTCCCAAAGTTATTCCCAAAAAACCGGGAGATTTCTCCATTGAAAATGAATGGGAATTTTTTGAAAACCCCCAAAAATTTCACCTTTTTTCACCTTTTTTCAGAGTCACGTAGCTCGCTCATACGTGCACGTAGAAACGTGATTCAAACTTTAAAACGGAAGAAAATTTGTCCTCTCTGGAAAAATACCAAACTATTTTAACATAACATGTAAACTTTTCAAACTATGAGCAGTCAAACGAGGAGTAGAAATCACTTTTTCTTCAAAGTTAGAGTGGAAGCGGCAGTTAGCTAGAGTGTGAGAAGCAGTAATGATGAACCTTAATTTTTATATTTAACTCGAGCTCACGGCCAAACCGTAAAAAGGAGACAAATAATTTTTTGTCAAAATGTAGACATAGGTGTTGGGATTCATAAAATGTGACTTTGACCGGCGGGATCTGCACAAAATTTAAACGAGGGGGCCGAGACCGGCGGCAATACCCGTCTCGCTCCCCATTAAACCTAATGTAATCGTGTTCTTTTTTCAAAATAATCTCACTCTGTGTTCGCACTGAGCTTACTCGCTCATTTTAAGGAATATCTGAATAAAATAAACACTGTCAGAATCTGCCGGCTTCTGTGTCTCTCACGGTGTTTTCAGTTTTTGGACAGGAGTTACGGTTTTCTCACAGTTTGCAATTGTTCGGAACCTTGTCAGAAGCCAAATCCTTTAGAATTTTGAGACATTTTTCAAGGCAGATCCTGATATCGCCGTAGCAACCGCAGGGCCTTAGCTGACCATGGCAACCTGTTGCTGGGCAGAATCTGACCTACTTTTTTGTGATTGGCTGATTCTACCTGTCTGTCTGTTTTACCAGTTAACTGAGGTAGCAGCCGAGCTAGTATTGATACTCTCTCTATATATATGAATTATATTGACAGTCTTACTGCTCAAATGCAGGTGTGTGTGTGTGTGTGTGTGTGTGTGTGTGTGTGTGTGTGTGTGTGAGTACACACTGTGTTGTAGTGCTTAGAGTTAGTGCATGTTGCTACTGCCTTGTGCTCTGTGTGCTACTCTCTGCTTACATCTACTGTTACACTTGATACTGACTAGTAAGATGTACTTAATACTGCCACAGTAAAAGTTACTTAGTGTTATATGATCAGGGTGACTTTTGAACACTGGAAATAAATCTTGTACTCGTCCCGGCAGTAGCCCCGTGGCACTCAAAATTTCCCTGGAATTTTCTAGTGTTTACTTTACAATTCTCTTTTGCCAAATTTCGGCGCGTAACTCCTCCCACAGCTTTGAGAAAACCCCAACAATATATACATCAAAACGTGCGGCTAGATCGGGGGAGGGGTGCTATGACTTTTGGTGTTGAAATTCCAATTTTTCCCAAAGTTATTCCCAAAACAAAATGGGCATGATCCTCCATTGGAAATGGATGGGAATTTCTTTTTGAACACAAAATTTCATCTTTTTTCAGAATCACCTAGCTCTCTCATACTTGCACATAGAAATGTGATTCAAACTTTAAAACGAAGGAAAACTTGTGCTCTCTTCACAACACTAAACTGTTTTAACATAACATGTAAACTTTTCAAACTATGAGCAGTCAAACGAGGAGTGGAAATCACTTTTTCTTCAAAGTTAGAGTGGAAGCGGCAGTTATTGACAGTCTTACTGCTCAAATGCAGGCCAGGCAGGTATGGTGTGTGTGTGTGTGTATGTGTGTGTGTGTGTGTGTGTGTGTGTGTGTGAGTGTGAGTGTGAGTGTGTGAGTGTTTGCACACACTGTGTTGTGTGCTATCACAGAGTATATGTGAAGTGTAAAGTGCTGTAGTGTAGTGCTTAGAGTTAGTGCATGTTGCTACTGCCTTGTGCTCTGTGTGCTACTCTCTGCTTACATCTACTGTTACACTTGCTACTGACCAGTAAGATGTACTTAATACTGCCACAGTAAAAGTTACTTAGTGTTATATGATCAGGGTGACTTTTGAACACTGGAAATAAATCGTGTACTCGTCCCGGCAGTAGCCCCGTGGCACTCAAAATTTCCCTGGAATTTTCTAGTTAGTGCCACGGGGTTCTAGCTCCGAGCCACTCCACTCCAGAAGCTGGAGAGGAGTGGCTCGGGGCGAAGCCCCGAGGCAACTATTAATCTTCTCCATACTTATTATTCCGCATTATTCTTCCGCCGTTTTTCGGCGCGTAACTCCTCCCGCAGCTTTGAGAAAACCTCGACAATATATACATCAAAACGTGCGGCTCGATCGGGGGAGGGGTGCTATGACTTTTGGTGTTGAAATTCCAAAGTTTCCCAAAGTTATTCCCAAAAAACCGGGAGATTTCTCCATTGGAAATGAATGGGAATTTTTTGAAAACCCCCCAAAATTTCACCTTTTTTCACCTTTTTTCAGAGTCACCTAGCTCGCTCATATGTGCAGGTAGAAACGTGATTCAAACTTTAAAACGGAGGAAAATTTGTCCTCTCTGGAAAAATACCAACTGTTTTTACATAACATGTAAACTTTTAAAACTATGAGCAGTCAAACGAGGAGTGGAAATCACTTTTTCGTCAAAGTTAGAGTGGAAGCGGCAGTTAGCTAGAGTGAGAGAAGCAGTAAAACATAACCTTCATTTTTATTTTTAACTCGAGCTCACGGCCAAACCGTAAAAAGGAGACAAATAATTTTTTGTCAAAATGTAGACATAGGTGTTGGGATTCATAAAATGTGACTTTGACCGGCGGGATCTGCACAAAATTTAAACGGGGGGGCCGAGACCGGCGGCAATACCTGTCTCGCTCCCCATTAAACCTAATGTAATCGTCTTCTTATTTCAAAAGAATCTCACTCTGTGTTCGCACTGAGCTTACTCGCTCATTTTAAGGAATATCTGAATAAAATAAACACTGTCAGAATCTGCCGGCTTCTGTGTCTCTCACGGTGTTTTCGGTTTTTGGACAGGAGTTACGGTTTTCTCACAGTTTGCAATTGTTCGGGACCTTGTCAGAAGCCAAATCCTTTAGAATTTTGAGACATTTTTCAAGGCAGATCCTGAAATCGCCGTAGCAACCGCAGGGCCTTAGCTGACCTTGGCAACCTGTTGCTGGGCAAAATCTGACCTACTTTTTTGTGATTGGCTGAACTGATCTACCTTTTTGTGATTGGCTAATTCTACTTGTCTGTCTGTTTTGCCAGTTAACTGAGGTAGTGGCCGAGCTAGTATTGATACTCTCTCTCTATATATACATATGAATTATATTGACACTCTTACTGCTCAAATGCTGGCTTGTGTGTGTGTGTGTGTGTGTGTGTGTGAGTACACACACACACGGCGCGTAACTCCTCCCGCAGCTTTGAGAAAACCCCGACAATATATACATCAAAACGTGCGGCTCGATCTGGAAAGAGGTGCTATGACTTTTGGTGTTGAAATTCCAAAGTTTCCCAAAGTTATTCCCAAAAAACCGGGAATATTTCTCCATTGAAAATGAATAGGAATTTTTTTTTAAAAACACAAAATTTCACCTTTTTTCAGAGTCACCTAGCTCTCTCATACGTGCACGTAGAAACATGATTTAAACTTTTAAACGGAGGAAAACCTGTTCTCTCTGGAAAAATACAAACTATTTTAACATAACATGTAAACTTTTCAAACTATGAGCAGTCAAACGAGGAGTGGAAATCACTTTTTCGTCAAAGTTAGAGTGGAAGCGGCAGTTAGCTAGAGTGTGAGAAGCAGTAATGATGAACCTTCATTTTTATTTTTAACTCGAGCTCACGGCCAAACCGTAAAAAGGAGTCAAATAATTTTTGGTCAAAATATAGACATAGGTGTTGGGATTCATAAAATGTGATGTTGACAGGCGGGGTCTGCACAAAATTTAAACGGGGGGGCCGAGACCGGCGGCAATCCCTGTCTCGCTCCCCATTAAACCTAATGTAATCGTCTTCTCTTTTCAAATGAATCTCACTCTGTGTTCACACTGAGCTTACTCGCTCATTTTAAAGAATATCTGAATAAAATAAACACTGTCAGAATCTGCCGGCTTCTGTGTCTCTCACGGTGTTTTCGGTTTTTGGACAGGAGTTACGGTTTTCTCACAGTTTGCAATTGTTCGGAACCTTGTCAGAAGCCAAATCCTTTAGAATTTTGAGACATTTTTCAAGGCAGATCCTGAAATCACCATAGCAACCGCAGGCAACCGCAGCTGACCTTAGCAACCTGTCGCTGGGCAGAATCTGATCTACCTTTTTGTGATTGGCTAATTCTACCTGTCTGTCTGTTTTACCAGTTAACTGAGCTAGTATTGATACTCTCTCTCTATATATACATATGAATTATATTGGCACTCTTACTGCTCAAATGCTGGCTTGTGTGTGTGTGTGTGTGTGTGTGTGTGTGCACACTGTGTTGTAGTGCTTAGAGTTAGTGCATGTTGCTACTGCCTTGTGCTCTGTGTGCTACTCTCTGCTTACATCTACTGTTACACTTGATACTGACCAGTAAGATGTACTTAATACTGCCACAGTAAAAGTTATATGATCAGGGTGACTTTTGAACACTGGAAATAAATCATGTACTCGTCCCGGCAGTAGCCCCGTGGCACTCAAAATTTCCCTGGAATTTTCTAGTATTATTTTTTTTATTCTTCCGCCGTTTTTCGGCGCGTAACTCCTCCCACAGCTTTGAGAAAACCCCGACAATATATACATCAAAATGTGTGGCTCGATCGGGGGAGGGGTGCTATGACTTTTGGTGTTGAAATTCCAAAGTTTCCCAAAGTTATTCACAAAAAACCGGGAATATTTCTCCATTGAAAATGAATGGGAATTTTTTTTTAAAAACACAAAATTTCACCTTTTTTCAGAGTCACCTAGCTCTCTCATACGTGCATGTAGAAACATGATTTAAACTTTTAAACGGAGGAAAACATGTTCTCTCTGGAAAAATACAAACTATTTTAACATAACATGTAAACTGTTCAAACTATGAGCAGTCAAACGAGGAGTGGAAATCACTTTTTCGTCAAAGTTAGAGTGGAAGCGGCAGTTAGCTAGAGTGTGAGAAGCAGTAATGCATAACCTTAATTTTTATTTTTAACTCGAGCTCACGGACAAACCGTAAAAAGGAGACAAATAATTTTTTGTCAAAATATAGACATAGGTGTTGGGATTCATAAAATGTGAAGTTGACAGGCGGGGTCTGCACAAAATTTAAACGGGGGGGCCGAGACCGGCGGCAATCCCTGTCTCGCTCCCCATTAAACCTAATGTAATCGTCTTCTCTTTTCAAATGAATCTCACTCTGTGTTCACACTGAGCTTACTCGCTCATTTTAAGGAATATGTGAATAAAATAAACACTGTCAGAATCTGCCGGCTTCTGTGTCTCTCATAGTGTTTTCGGTTTTTGGACAGGAGTTACGGTTTTCTCACAGTTTGCAATTGTTCGGAACCTTGTCAGAAGCCAAATCCTTTAGAATTTTGAGACATTTTTCAAGGCAGATCCTGAAATCGCCATAGCAACCACAGGGCCTTAGCTGACCTTGGCAACCTGTCGCTGGGCAGAATCTGATCTACCTTTTTGTGATTGGCTGAACTGACCTACCTTTTTGTGATTGGCTAATTCTACCTGTCTGTCTGTTTTGCCAGTTAACTGAGGTAGCGGCCGAGCTAGTATTGATACTCTCTCTCTATATAAACATATGAATTATATTGACAGTCTTACTGCTCAAATGCAGGTGTGTGTGTGTGTGTGTACACACTGTGTTGTAGTGCTTAGAGTTAGTGCATGTTGCTACTGCCTTGTGCTCTGTGTGCTACTCTCTGCTTACATCTACTGTTACACTTGATACTGACCAGTAAGATGTAGTTAATACTGCCACAGTAGAAGTTACTTAGTGTTAGATGATCAGGGTGACTTTTGAACACTGGAAATAAATCGTGTAGTCGTCCCGGCAGTAGCCCGTGGCACTCAAAATTTCCCTGGAATTTTCTAGTGTTTACTTTACAATTCTCTTTTGCCATATTTCGGCGCGTAACTCCTCCTGCAGCTTTGAGAAAACCCCAACAATATATACATCAAAACGTGCGGCTCGATCAGGGGAGGGGTGCTATGACTTTTGGTGTTGAAATTCCAATTTTTCCCAAAGTTATTCCCGAAACAAAACAGGCATAATTCTCCATTGGGAATGAATGGGAATTTCTTTTTGAACACAAAATTTAATCTTTTTTCAGAATCACCTAGCTCTCTTATACTTGCACATAGAAATGTGATTCAAACTTTAAAACGAAGGACAACTTGTTCTCTCTTCACAACACTAAACGGTTTTTACATAACATGTAAACTTTTCAAACTATGAGCAGTCAAACGAGAGTGGAAGTCACTTTTTCTTCAAAGTTAAGAGTGGAAGCGGCAGTTATTGACAGTCTTACTGCTCAAATGAAGGCCAGGCAGGTATGGTGTGTGTGTGTGTGTGTGTGTCTTTGTGTGTGTGTTTTGTACACACTATGTAGTGTGCTAACATTATATGTGAAGTGTAAAGTGCTGTAGTGTCGTGCATAGAGTTAGTGCATGTTGCTCCTGCCTTGTGCTCTGTGTGCTACTCTCTGCTGTACTCGTCCCGGCAGTAGCCCCGTGGCACTCAAAATTTCCCTGGAATTTTCTAGTTAGTGCCACGGGGTTCTAGCTCCGAGGCCTTCCACTCCAGAAGCTGGAGAGGAAGGCCTCGGGGCGAAGCCCCGAGGCAACTATTAATCTTCTCCATACTTATTTTTCTTACATCTTCTTCCGCCGTTTTTCGGCGCGTAACTCCTCCCGCAGCTTTGAGAAAACCCAGACAATATATACATCAAAACGTGCGGCTCGATCGGGGGATGGGTGCTATGACTTTTGGTGTTGAAATTCCAAAGTTTCCCAAAGTTATTCCCAAAAAACCGGGAATATTTCTCCATTGGAAATGAATGGGAATTTTTTGAAAATCCTCCAAAATTTCACCTTTTTTTTACCTTTTTTCAGAGTCACGTAGCTCGCTCATACGTGCACGTAGAAACGTGATTAAAACTTCAAAACGGAGGAAAACTTGTCCTCTCTGGAAAAATACCAAACTGTTTTGACATAAAATGTAAACTTTTCAAACTATGAGCAGTCAAACGAGGAGTGGAAATCACTTTTTCGTCAAAGTTAGAGTGGAAGCGGCAGTTAGCTAGAGTGTGAGAAGCAGTGAAACATAACCTTCATTTTTATTTTTAACTCGAGCTCACGGCCAAACCGTAAAAAGGAGACAAATAATTTTTTGTCAAAATGTAGACATAGGTGTTGGGATTCATAAAATGTGACTTTGACAGGCGGGGTCCACACAAAATTTAAACAGGGGGGCCGAGACCGGCAGCAATACCTGTCTCACTCCCCACTCACTCTAATGTAATCGTCTTCTTTTTTCAAATGAATCTCACTCTGTGTTCGCACTGAGCTTACTCGCTCATTTTAAGGAATATCTGAATAAAATAAACACTGTCAGAATCTGCCGGCTTCTGTGTCTCTCACGGTGTTTTCGGTTTTTGGACAGGAGTTACGGTTTTCTCACAGTTTGCAATTGTTCGGGACCTTGTCAGAAGCCAAATCCTTTAGAATGTTGAGACATTTTTCAAGGCAGATCCTGAAATCGCCATAGCAACCGCAGGGCCTTAGCTGACCTTGGCAGCCTGTTGCTGGGCAGAATCTGACCTACTTTTTTGTGATTGGCTGAACTGACCTACCTTTTTGTGATTGGCTAATTCTACCTGTCTGTCTGTTTTACCAGTATCTATCTATCTATCTATCTATCTATCTATCTATCTATCTGTCTATCTATCTATCTATCTGTCTGTCTGTCTGTCTGTCTGTCTGTCTATCTATCTATCTATCTATCTGTTGATGTATCTATCTATCTATCTATCTATCTATCTATCTATCTATTGATGTATCTATCTATCTATCTATTGATGTATCTATCTATCTATCTATCTATCTGTTGATGTATCTATCTATCTATCTATCTATCTATCTATTGATGTATCTATCTATCTATCTATTGATGTATCTATCTATCTATCTGTTGATGTATCTATCTATCTATCTATCTGTTGATGTATCTATCTATCTATCTATCTATCTATCTATCTATCTATCTATGTATCGATCTATCTATCTATCTGTCTGTCTATCTATCTATGTATCTATCTATCTATCTATCTATCTATCTGTCTATCTGTCTATCTATCTATCTATCTATCTATCTATCGTCCCGGCAGTAGCCCCGTGGCACTCAAAATTTCCCTGGAATTTTCTAGTTAGTGCCACGGGGTTCTAGCTCCGAGGCCTTCCACTCCAGAAGCTGGAGAGGAAGGCCTCGGGGCGAAGCCCCGAGGCAACTATTAATCTTCTCCATACTTATTCTTCTTATTCTTCCGCCGTTTTTCGGCGCGTAACTCCTCCCGCAGCTTTGAGAAAACCCCGACAATATATACATCAAAACGTGCGGCTCGATCGGGGGAGGGGTGCTATGACTTTTGGTGTTGAAATTCCAATTTTTCCCAAAGTTATTCCCAAAAAACCGGGAGATTTCTCCATTGGAAATGAATGGGAATTTTTTGAAAATCCCCAAAAATTTCACCTTTTTTCACCTTTTTTCAGAGTCACGTACCTCGCTCATACGTGCACGTAGAAACGTGATTAAAACTTCAAAACGGAGGAAAACTTGTCCTCTCTGGAAAAATACCAAACTGTTTTCACATAACATGTAAACTTTTCAAACTATGAGCAGTCAAACGAGGAGTGGAAATCACTTTTTCGTCAAAGTTAGAGTGGAAGCGGCAGTTAGCTAGAGTGTGAGAAGCAGTAATGCATAACCTTAATTTTTATATTTAACTCGAGCTCACGGCCAAACCGTAAAAAGGAGACAAATAATTTTTTGTCAAAATGTAGACATAGGTGTTGGGATTCATAAAATGTGACTTTGACCGGCGGGATCTGCACAAAATTTAAACGGGGGGGCCGAGACCGGCGGCAATACCTGTCTCGCTCCCCATTAAACCTAATGTAATCGTCTTCTTATTTCAAAAGAATCTCACTCTGTGTTCGCACTGAGCTTACTCGCTCATTTTAAGGAATATCTGAATAAAATAAACACTGTCAGAATCTGCCGGCTTCTGTGTCTCTCACGGTGTTTTCAGTTTTTGGACAGGAGTTACGGTTTTCTCACAGTTTGCAATTGTTCGGGACCTTGTCAGAAGCCAAATCCTTTAGAATTTTGAGACATTTTTCAAGGCAGATCCTGAAATCGCCGTAGCAACCGCAGGGCCTTAGCTGACCTTGGCAACCTGTTGCTGGGCAGAATCTGACCTACTTTTTTGTGATTGGCTAAACTGATCTAGCTTTTTGTGATTGGCTAATTCTACCTGTCTGTCTGTTTTGCCAGTTAACTGGGGTAGCAGCCGAGCTAGTATTGATACTCTGTCTCTATATATACATATGAATTATACTGACAGTCTTACTGCTCAAATGCAGGCTGGTGTGTGTGTGTGTGTGTGTGTGTGTGTGTGTGTGTGTGTGTGTGTGCGTGCGTGCGTGTGTGAGTACATACTGTGTTGTAGTGCTTAGAGTTAGTGCATGTTGCTACTGCCTTGTGCTCTGTGTGCTACTCTCTGCTTACATCTACTGTTACACTTGATACTGACCAGTAAGATGTACTTAATACTGCCACAGTAAAAGTTACTTAGTGTTATATGATCAGGGTGACTTTTGAACACTGGAAATAAATCATGTACTCGTCCCGGCAGTAGCCCCGTGGCACTCAAAATTTCCCTGGAATTTTCTAGTTCTTATTATTATTCTTCCGCCGTTTTTCGGCGCGTAACTCCTCCCGCAGCTTTGAGAAAACCCCGACAATATATACATCAAAACGTGCGGCTCGATCGGGGGATGGGTGCTATGACTTTTGGTGTTGAAATTCCAAAGTTTCCCAAAGTTATTCCCAAAAAACCGGGAGATTTCTCCATTGAAAATGAATGGGAATTTTTTGAAAAACCCAAAAAATTTCATCTTTTTTCACCTTTTTTCAGAGTCACCTAGCTCGCTCATACGTGCACGTAGAAACGTGATTCAAACTTCACAACGAAGGAAAATTTGTCCTCTCTGGAAAAATACCAAACTATTTTCCATAACATGTAAACTTTTCAAACTATGAGCAGTCAAACGAGGAGTGGAAATCACTTTTTCGTCAAAGTTAGAGTGGAAGCGGCAGTTAGCTAGAGTGTGAGAAGAAGTAAACCATAACCTTCATTTTTATATTTAACTCGAGCTCACGGCCAAACCGTAAAAAGGAGACAAATAATTTTTGGTCAAAATGTAGACATAGGTGTTGGGATTCATAAAATGTGAAGTTGACAGGCGGGGTCTGCACAAAATTTAAACGGGGGGGCCGAGACCGGCGGCAATCCCTGTCTCGCTCCCTATTAAACCTAATGTAATCGTCTTCTTTTTTCAAAAGAATCTCACTCTGTGTTCACACTGAGCTTACTCGCTCATTTTAAGGAATATCTGAATAAAATAAACACTGTCAGAATCTGCCGGCTTCTGTGTCTCTCACGGTGTTTTCGGTTTTTGGACAGGAGTTACGGTTTTCTCACAGTTTGCAATTGTTCGGAACCTTGTCAGAAGCCAAACTTTTTAGAATTTTGAGACATTTTTCAAGGCAGATCCTGAAATCGCCGTAGCAACCGCAGGGCCTTAGCTGACCTTGGCAACCTGTCGCTGGGCAGAAACTGACCTACTTTTTTGTGATTGGCTGAACTGATCTACTTTTTTGTGATTGGCTGAACTGATCTACTTTTTTGTGATTGGCTAATTCTACCTGTCTGTCTGTTTTGCCAGTTAACTGAGCGAATTCGTTTGAATGAATTAATTCATGTTTACTGAGGACACAATAAATAGTTTTATTGTTTTGTATTGTAGTTATATGATTTGTGGTATATAAAAAGATTCAACATTCATCAATAGAAGATGAACAAAATGTACATAATATAATTTCATTATTTAAAATAAAAAGTATAATAAAATCTACTCTCTAAATGATTTGAAGATTTACTTAATAATTTCATTACAGTGATGTTCCTGTCTGTGGAAAAAATGAAGTAGACTTTAATTAATTGGTGTAAATAAATATTATTTATGCTTAAATATGATCGTAATCATTACTTAATATTTTCAAGGAAGTTAAGCTGAGAATAAAGTACATTAATAAAGAAAAAATAAATAATGTACTCGTCCCGGCAGTAGCCCCGTGGCACTCAAAATTTCCCTGGAATTTTCTAGTATTATTATTCTTCCGCCGTTTTTCGGCGCGTAACTCCTCCCACAGCTTTGAGAAAACCCCGACAATATATACATCAAAACGTGCGGCTCGATCGGGGGAGGGGTGCTATGACTTTTGGTGTTGAAATTCCAAAGTTTCCCAAAGTTATTCCCAAAAAACCGGGAGATTTCTCCATTGGAAATGAATGAGAATTTTTTGAAAACCCCCCAAAATTTCAACTTTTTTCACCTTTTTTCAGAGTCACGTAGCTCGCTCATATGTGCACGTAGAAACGTGATTCAAACTTTAAAACGGAGGAAAACTTGTCCTTTCTGGAAAAATACCAAACTATTTTCCATGAAATGTAAACTTTTCAAACTATGAGCAGTCAAACGAGGAGTGGAAATCACTTTTTCGTCAAAGTTAGAGTGGAAGCGGCAGTTAGCTAGAGTGTGAGAAGCAGTAAAGAATAACCTTCATTTTTATTTTTAACTCGAGCTCACGGCCAAACCGTAAAAAGGAGACAAATAATTATTGGTCAAAATGTAGACATAGGTGTTGGGATTCATAAAATGTGACGTTGACAGGCGGGGTCTGCACAAAATTTAAACGGGGGGGCCGAGACTGGCGGCAATCCCTGTCTCGCTCCCCACTGACTCTAATGTAATTGTCTTTTTTTTTCAAAAGAATCTCACTCTGTGTTCACACTGAGCTTACTCGCTCATTTTAAGGAATATCTGAATAAAATAAACACTGTCAGAATCTGCCGGCTTCTGTGTCTCTCACGGTGTTTTCGGTTTTTGGACAGGAGTTACGGTTTTCTCACAGTTTGCAATTGTTCGGGACCTTGTCAGAAGCCAAATTCTCCAGAATTTTGAGACGTTTTTTCAAGGCAGATCCTGAAATCGCCGTAGCAACCGCAGGGCCTTAGCTGACCTTGGCAACCTGTTGCTGGGCAGAATCTGACCTACTTTTTTGTGATTGGCTGAAGTGACCTACCTTTTTGTGATTGGCTAATTCTACCAGTTAACTGAGCTAATTCATTTGAATGGAGAGATTAATTCATGTTTACTGAGGACAAATAAATAGTTGTATTGTTTTGTATTGTAGTTATATGATTTGTGGTATATAAAAATATTCAACATTTATCAATAGAAGATGAACAAAATGTACATAATATAATTTCATACAACCAAGTAATTTAAAATAAAAAGTATAATAAAATCTACTCTATAAATGGTTTGAAGATTTACTTAATAATTTCATAACAGTGATGTTCCTGTCTTTGGAAAAAATGAAGTAGACTTTAATTAATAAGTTTAAATAAATATTATTTCTGCTTAAATATGATCATAATCATTACTTAATATTTTCAGGAATGTTAAGTTGAGAATAAAGTACGTTCATGAGGAAAAAATAAATCGTGTACTCGTCCCGGCAGTAGCCCCGTGGCACTCAAAATTTCCCTGGAATTTTCTAGTTCTCATTATGATTCTTGTGTGAGAGGCGACAGTAAATGCATGCAGGAAGTTAACAGACTGAGGCTGGACACACATGATACCATCAGTTGTTGTAATATAGAGCAGATCTAACAACAAGCAACAACCAAAGCTATCTAACATATCATTTATGTTTAAATTATGAAGAGTTGGATACTCTGAAGTCTAAAAGCTTCTGGCTCATAAGGACTGTATGAGTGAAACACAAAAGTACAGAAAAAAATAAAATTATTAAAATTAAAGCTGAGGCGCGCAGGTGGTCGAGTGGTTAGAGCGCATGCCATATACGCAGCCGACCCCGGTTCGAATCCCGATCGGAGGTCCTTTGCTGCATGTCACCTCCCTCTCTCTCCCATGTTTCCTGTCAATCTACTGATTAATAAAGGCGTCTATGCCAACAAAATCTTTAAAAAAAAAAAAAAATTAAAGCTGCAAGCATCGATGAACGGTCACAGCGGGCATGTAATTGTCTTAGCACCCGGGCTTTTCTTGACCATTTCGTGAAAGGGTTAAACAACACTTCTTGTGTCCACTAGGTGGTGCCAGAGATCACCCACCAATTATATGTCATGTTGTAGTGTATGATGTGGAGAACTCACCCTGTAAATCTGATTCAGAGCTTCAGTCAGGTCCCTAAACTTCACTTGTCGGTAACAAAATATATATTTTTAACATTCTTGAAAAAGGTTTGCGGTACAGTAGTCAGCAGATATAAAATGAATCACTATCAACTATAAGAAGAAATTTCAAAATTCTCTAGTTTCAACGTCTCAAATGTGAATGTTTTTTAAATGTCTTTAGTTTTCTGGTCACAAGGAGAGCTGACCCAAAGGCAAAGACTGAAAACCAAAAACAAGACTGATGAAGAAAAGTCTTTATTATGAGAGATGCAGGCCAAAACAATCACAGAGACAAAGCAGAACAGAAAACTGAACTTAAAATACACAAGAGATGATTAGAAACTGGACGCATGTAAAACACAGGAAGTAAAAAAAACACAAGGAGAATAGATTTCAAAATAAAACAGGGACTAAACTAAGAGTCCGTCCACACTAAGAACTATAACTATAAAGAAAAAGATGTGATGAACTATAACATCCTTATTGATCTCCCTAAGGAACAATTCAAATTTTAACTCAACAGTGAAAGTGGTGCAAGCAGCCATGAACGGGCCCTCATGCCCCCCCATGCATGTCGGTTTACAGATACAATAGGTCTTCATGCTGGTCAGCACTAAGGCCCTAATAAACAATCTCTGTGTGAAATAATCTGCAATTATATAAATCTAAAATGTAGATAAATTCCTGATACTACATACTACCTAGAAATGTACACTGTAATATACTGCAAAAAATAGTTATATACTGCAAAAATACTGCAAAAAATACTTACATATTGCAAAAATATGGTTATATACTGCAAAAAATACTGCAACAATATGGTTATATACTGCAAAACATACTCTGTTGTATATTGCAAAAGTACTGTTGTATACTGTTTAAAAATACTGTATTTCCGATTTGATACAATATTGATTAATTGAGATATTTTCCATACCATTTTTCCTTAGTTATGAAAGAGATTTTCACAGAACTAATGTTATTGCTGCAACACGTATCATTGATTAAAAACAACAAATTGCAACATCAATCAAAAGTTGAAATGAAATAAAAAAATTAGGGCTGTCAGCGTTAGCACGTTAATCGCTATTACATTAATGCAATCCATAACACGTTAATTTTTTTTAATCACATTTTAATGTTGCATGCCTTTTTGTCCCTTCTGCTCCCCCGTAGACGGCTCCTCTAGCTGTAGCGCTATGCTTTGAAGTGGCCTCCTGCAGTAAACCTACCGCGCTGATGGAAAGTAAGAGAGCTACTGGACTTTTGAACGGCTTGTTTAACTTTAAAACACTTCCAGACGCTTCAGTTGACAAGTCAAAAGTAAAATGCAACCTGTGTCAAACGGAGTTTAACTACCACCGGAGTACGTCGAGTTTGAGTTACCACCTCCACGCTAAACACCCAGGTGCAGCCAAGCGTTTTGGAGTGTGCAGCAGAGCCGTGATTGATTCCCAGTTAAGACACTCTGGTAAGATATGCTTTACATTATGGGCTTAAAACTGCCTTGAAATGTAAAATAAGAGGATTTAAACCCTTCAACAGGCAGGGATGGAAAATGAGATGTAAGTAAAATATTTCCACTCATATTTTTAATATATTGTAACGTCCCTCAATAAACACCGAGACGTTAGCCGGTTTAGCTGCCTCTTTATTCCTTTTTATTACACAGGCTACTGTGGGCCGTAGCCAACACCAAAACAACCAAACCTAATGTAGTAGCTCCTTAGCCACACATGTGCTGCCGTCTTCTTCTCAGAGGCTAACAACAACAACACACCTGCACGCTGCAAGTCTCACTATCAAGACGCGTTCACAGACACTCGGGAAAAACAGTACTTTAACTGAACAGAACAGAAACTGGCTTAAACTCTCAAATTTTATAACACAAAACAGTAACATGCCCAGTTTGTTACAATATTTTGGATTTTATGAGTTGTATCTCCACCAGGATGCGTTGCCCTTATTAAGGTATAAAATGGTGATAATGAAAACACTTACAAGTGTTATTTAACATAGAAAAGTGATACAATCTGGTCATTAATATCACACATACTAGTTTCTTAACTGATTTTTATAAATTCTATCAAAGTATAGACCTACCACAAGCTTCAACATGATGTTAAAGACTCTGTATCTTCTGGTGCACGCTGCCTGTTTAAGGGTTAAGCATGCAATTTAAAATGTGATTAATCGCGATTAACTATGGGAATTCTGTGATTAATCGCGATTAAAAAAATTAATCGTTTGACAGCCCTAAAAAAAATACAAACAGCATGAAAATAAAAAGAAAGGAAAAAACAAATCTAAATTTAAACACAAATAAATCTGCATGTTTTCTGATATCGTACTCATGTATTGATCCTGTTCATATAAACAGTCTGCTGCACACACTCATAGATGATGATGTGAGAAAACTCTGCTCTCTCATTACTTTTCAGCTTTGCAGTTGAGGTGACTGACTTTTCCTTCACTTTTCAGAAAGAAGACCTTCTCACAGTCACGCATAGGTCCAGTTTGATACTTACCTTCAGTAATTTTGGTTATCTGGAATTTTTCATAGGGGGGTATAAGCACCTCTTCCTCCTTTCTTCCAAAGCTTGAATAATCCTTCAGGTAGGCTCCTAAGCAGGTCCTAATTTTAAAGCAGGTCTTGCTACCAAAATTTGTAAGATTTTTAAGTTTAGAGCTGGAGGCAAACGTACCAAACCGAATGATGCTGCCACGTTCGCCGGTAAACACTCTGTCAGTTCTTCTATAAGACATTTGACAGTTACGTTTTTTATTCAGGATTTGTATGGCAGAAGTCAGCCAGAAATGTAAAGAGTGGAATTTGAAGGTGCTGGTGTAGGTTTCCTTACCGGTGAGGACTGCTACATTGAATTCTTTATAAATGATGTCAGATGTATAAGCACAGATTGCCTGCATGTGGTTTTTGGTGAGAGCCTTATCCTCTGGATGACGTTTGTTTGAACAGTATTCTGCTTTTTCCCAGGCTTCTCTAAATATTTTCACTTTTTTTAACTCTTCTTTGAGGTATGTGTTGATGACCTTCTCCTCCATTTTCTCTCTGCAGCCTTTGTACATGTCATCAACGGCATTAGGAGTCATGTTGAGTGGAAATGATTCAGAGGTCTGGAGCACAGAGGTCTGGAGGGGAAAGGTCTGTAGTGCAGAAGAAGGAAAGAACAGGTGATTACATAAAGATTTTATGATTTATTCAAAGTAGGGCTGAAAGATCGTTATCGTATCTATATGTAGTTATGAACATGCCAGATATTGATGTCGCAAAAAGAAACACAATGGACGATATCAAATGTAGAGATATTAGAGATATAGACAGAGGTGGACAGAGTACACAACTTCACTACTTGAGTAAAAGTACAGATACTCCTTGTCAAATATTACTCCAATACAAGTAAAAGTAGCTTAGTCAAAATATTACTTTAGTAAAAGTACTAAAATATTTGGTTAAAAAATTACTTAAAGGGGCTATATGCGAAATACAGCTTTATTAGCTTTCAGGAATTTTATTTTTGCTATGTAAACCACTAATGGTGTATTTACATCTGGAGTAGAGAGTTACGTCACACGCCCTCTGTGTGTGTTGTTCTGGAGCCTCTGTTTTGGAAGCCGGACCGGCAGCGCGTTCATGTTAATGCATGTGAGCCACCTCCTCCTCTCCTCCACCGGAACCGTTAACCCACTCCCCCTATATAACCGGGACCGTAATGCCACTCCCCCTATCAAACCACTGAGGACCGGCTGCGGACTTAGCGAAAGCGACATGGCGGAGGAAAACCCCATGAAGAGACCACGCTCAGTTGCCAAGAAACTCTCCGATAAAGAGAGGAATAAGACCCGGGTTAACATTGGCCTTGCATTTCCGAGGTGGAGAGCCCTGCGAGAAGAAAAGGGGATACATTTTGACTCGGAGCTAGTTCTTCTTCTCTTGGACCAGTAAGTAACGTTATGTGTATACAGTCACATATCTGTTTAGTTAGTGTTAGACTAACGTTAGACATTATGTCGCATATCATGTTCATTTAGTTGACAGTCTTAGGACGAAGCCTGAGCTGCAGCTCGGCTTCATGATAGCCATGGAGGGGAGCGTACCTATGTTCCCCGGCTAGCTCGGCGGCTAATTCGGCTGCTAGCTCGGCCGCTAACTCAGCTAACTGCAGACAGGATCATTCCTATGTCCCGGTTTTGTTTTGCTGTTAACACAAACGAGCTACAGCTAAGCTAGCTACCATCATACGTCTGAGCTGGTAGCCATGTGGCTAACGTTAGCAATAAGCATCGTAAAATAGTAACAGAGGAAGGAATAGGAATGCTTACAACTAGTGCTGTGTGTTATCACATTTTGACTGTCCGCATATTTCATAGCACAAAGGGAGAGAAGTGAGTATGAAAATATGTATGGCCTGCTTGTGTAATGTTAGCTGTAATACTGTCAGGGCACTACATAGATGATGATGATGATGATGATGATAATAATAATGCTAACCATGCTTCACTGGACCAGTCCTTGCTATTTCAGAAACTTTTGACTAAATGTAAAGTAAGATATTTTTGTCCTAAAAACAATAAACAGGCTATTGGACTGGTGATGAAATACTGACTGTTACTCTGATAAAGATGATAGTTTGGTCTGACAACTACTTGTGTTTTCTATAACTGAAGAAGTTTATTGTAATTGACAGTTTAGCAATTCTGACATTTTTAAATGTGAGAATTGTCTGTCATGTTGGGTTTGTTTAGATTAAAGCTCTGAAATATGTTATATACAGGTTACATTTTTTTGTCTTGCATTCCTCAGGTCATAATGCCCAATACTGCAGTTACTCCACCATGGCAGACTGGCAGATGCTGTGTGATGGAAGGAATAACACCAGGAGCTACTCTTCAGACTCTCCGTCCTGTCCTCATCACGTCCTCATCAGTGGCTTTGAGCACAGCAGGCCACAAAAGCGGACAAAACATACTGAATTACACTTTGCATGCTGCTACTTTGTCACTACTGATCATAAACCTTACATGGTGTCATTATTTCTGAATTTGATTTGCTTTTGATCTATTGTCTTCAGTTTGTTATAAACCACATTTGAGATGTTAAAACAGAACTGTAATACATCAATGTGTATGACAGTGGAGTTTTGTTTTCATTTTAACTTCAGTGTAGATTGTACAGATTTACAATTGACCTTTTTTTGTCCAGATGGTTACAGCAAGAAGAGAAAGGTGATGTATACCTCTAAAAAATGTAGTATTTATGATTATTTTCTGGAATTGACTGTGCAATACTGCTCACCAATAAACTTGACATGATTTGAGATTATATTCATGCTTCATCCATTTCAACATTATCCTTTGTAACACTGTAGATAACACTGGCTTAGTCCACTACTGCTTAGAGAGTGTAATTCAACCACTGACCATACACAAGTGAAATGGAAATTGATGTACTGTTTACCACAAAGCAGAAAACTTATGGTGTTTCACAATTCTGTTATTAGTGAATGAAGCAGATCCACGCATCATTTTTTGAAGAATATTTGTTTACTCATTAATGAACAATAGGCTAAACAATAACTTCTGAACATAAATTATTATAAATGATTAATTAAACATGTTAGGAGTCTACTGAACAGGACTGAGTTGCCTTTGATCTCTAAATGATGCATGTTCCTGTAAATCTGGGGTGCATGTTGCTGCAGATGTCAGAGGTAGGTATGGCATGGCAGTTGAGCATCATGATGGCCCTGCTGCATCATCAGAGCATCAGAAACCAGCCCTGGCCTCAGGTCCAAAAAACTCTTTCCAGGGTCAAGTCTTGAAGCAGGCTCTGTAAAAGATGAACAACACATACACTGAAAAGTAAATCATGATGTAGACACACTTGAAAAACTGGCGTTTCACACTATGTTGATATTTTACAATTGACTTCAAATGGATAGAAACACAGATGATACAAACCTGTTTCTTCTCATCTGAGCAGCTCACACCGGCTCCTCAGCAGACATGATGCTGCTGCTGCCCTTACCAAAACCACAATCAAACTATCAGTTATGAAGAGAGCAGCAACAATTATAATAACATTATAATTTTATAATGAACAAACTTAGCATTAGCTATCTTAGAGACAGTTGATGAACCAGACTCTGGCTACATTACACTAGCAACACACGTCTTGCTCAATATTTTCACAATTGCACAAAAACCCAAATGTCTGTTTGCCAGCAGTGCTCATAAAACCCAACAGAAATGATCAATGTGAAGTTCTTAGCTTGGCTACTATGTTCAGCTTGTTCATTTTCAACTACTAGCAGTTAGCTAACGTTAGCATCGGAAAGCTAATAACTGTTACACTACTTTAGAAATACGTTACTAATACGTTACTCTCACTTGTATTACTTACTTCGTTACTTGACGTCACAACGGTCCGTTGTGTCCTGAGCGGTCCTGAGTCAGCTGTTTCATCACGGATGGAAAGTGCTTCACTGAAAACAGGCAGGTAGAGGAGGAGGAGCGGACAGAGAGCGAGGGGGAGGCGAGCGGAAAGGGGGGGTGTACCCCTTAGCTAGTTTTGTTTTGGTTGCACGCAGTCCAGAGCTGCGACGTCTAGCGGTGAAATTCAAATCGCATTTAGCCCCTTTAAGTAAAAGTATTTAAAAAATATCTCAGGAAATACAGGAAAGTAGCTTTATTGTCATTATACAATACACTGATGTGATTCTGCTTCAGACATGCTTATAGCTCAAAAATGAACAAATAAAGGCAAGAAGCCTCAGAACACAGTAGTTACACACCCAGTGTTTCCCCTAGAAATGTTTGTAGCAGCGGTGCTGTGTGTCGGTAACCTAGCATCACTAGGGGGGTCCGGGGGTATGCTACCCCAGAAGAAAAATGTGAAAAATAATAGGGCTGCAACTAACGATTAGTTGATTTTTTTTTTTTAGAATAATCAATAAATCGGATAAAAAAAATATTTTTTAAATTTCCACCCCTTCATTCAAAAACAAAACATTATTTCAAATTGACAATGCAAAAAAGTGCTCAAACAATACGTTGCTGCTTGGACGTTCCTGAGTTGCACTGCTGAATGTACATAGGGGAAACACCTAACCCCTAGCTTGGACTCTTTGATATGAACAGAAAGTCAACTTAATCATTCAACTGCATGTGCATATGTTTAAACCGTAAAAATGGCAACTATGATACTAAAGCACATACAATTACGTTTAAAATGTTCATCTGCAATTTAACAAACATTAAGCTAGCTAACGTTAGTAGCTACTTTACCGCAACATACTTTTTCAGGTTGGAAGACAAGTTTTTGTAGGCTGTGATATAATTAGTTTGCAGTAAGCACAACAAGCATTTAAACTGAAACGAATCAGTTTTGTGACAAAAATCTCAAACATGGGTTTGCGATAAGGCCATGGCTGCTCGGTGGAGTTTCTCCAGTTTCTTCGTATGGCATGATGTAGTACAGGTACGGCAATGCGACTAAGTCAAACCATACGCAAATCAGCAGAAACAGTTTTTAAAAAACAGTTTAAAAAAATCAGAGCATTAATAGAAATGTAGTGGAGTAAAAAGTCCAATATCTGTCCTTCAAATGTAGTGGAGTGAAAGTAAAAGTATTCCCAAAAAATAATTAAAGTACAGATACTCAAAAACTGTACTTAAGTACAGTACTCAAGTAAATTTACTTTGTTACTGTCCACCACTGAAATTCTGAAAACTCTTTAGTAGTATATTGCAGTATCTATTGTATAAAGACAATAAAATTGAATCTTAAAGTCTGTGTAAAGTTAATTAATTGATTTACTTCCAAACATATTATACATGTTGGAAAATGGTTACAGAAAACATGTGAAAAGGCTGATAACTATGGAGATAGAGCCTTAAACTGTTTCTCACCCTCTCATTTTTCCTGATTTTCTGAGCCTGCAAAAAAGAGCTACTCCGTAACGTAGTGGCGTTCCCACGTGATTTTGGTCACTCCCCTACTGTATGAGACTGAGAGTCCGCTCTCCTCAGTGGTTAAGTGGCAAGTTATTGTTACTACTATTGTGAACGCTGTCCAAAAAGATTTGCGACAAGTAATAAATAGCTCACTTAAATCAGGTGTGTTTCCTAAACTCCTAAAAGTAGCTACTAGCTAAAAGCCACTCTTAAAAAAGAGAACGCTGGATGCTTCCATGTTAACCAACTACAGACCTATCTCAAATCTTCCTTTTATAGCCAAGATCATTAAGAAAGTGGTTTTTAATCAACTCAGCAATTTCTTGAACTCCAGTGGCCTTTTTGACAAATTTCAATCAGGCTTCCGACCTAACCACAGTACAGAAACAGCTCTTATTAGAGTGTTAAATGACATAAGGTTGAACACTGACTCAGGCAAGGTGTCAGTTCTGGTCCTGTTGGATCTCAGTGCTGCGTTGGACACTGTGGATCACAGTATACTGTTGGACAGGTTGGAAACTTGGGCAGGACTCAGCGGAACAGTCCTAGACTGGTTCAGGTCCTACTTGGAAGAACAGAGTTATTTTGTGACCATTGGAAGTTATGAATCTGATCGAGTGGCTATAACATGTGGAGTTCCTCAGGGGTCAGTTCTTGGACCCCTTCTGTTCAGTCTATATATGCTGCCCTTTGGGTCAAATTCTGCAGAACTCTAATGTAGACTATCACAGTTATGCAGATGACACACAGATATACCTGGCACTGTCTCCAGATGACTACAGTCCAATACAGTCATTGTGTCACTGTTTAGAGCAAGTCACTGATTGGATGAACCAAAATTTCCTTCAATTAAATCAGGACAAAACTGAGGTCATTGTTTTTGGCAATAAAGAGAAGAGGATTGCTGTCAGTAAACATCTCGAGTCACTCTCTCTAAAAACTACGGACCAAGTCCGAAACCTTGGCGTGCTGATAGACTCAGATTTGACTTTCAGCAGTCACATCAAATCAATCACCAAAACAGCTTCTATCAGCTTAAGAACATATCCAGAGTGAAGGGTTTTATGTCTCAAACAGACCAGGAGAAGTTGATTCATGCTTTCATCTCAAGTAGACTCGACTACTGTAACCGTCTTCTGACTGGACTCCCACAAAAAAGCATTAAACAGCTGCAGCTCATTCAGAACGCTGAAGTCTTTACACTGGCTCCCAGTCAGTTCTAAAGTCTTTACACTGGCTCCCAGTCACTTCTAAAGTCTTTACACTGGCGCCCAGTCAGCTCTAAAGTCTTTACACTGGCTCCCAGTCACTTCTAAAGTCTTTACACTGGCTCCCAGTCAGCTCTAAAGTCTTTACACTGGCTCCCAGTCAGCTCTAAAGTCTTTACACTGGCTCCCAGTCACTTCTAAAGTCTTTACACTGGCTCCCAGTCAGCTCTAAAGTCTTTACACTGGCTCCCAGTCAGCTCTAAAGTCTTTATACTGGCTCCCAGTCAGCTCTAAAGTCTTTACACTGGCTCCCAGTCAGCTCTAAAGTCTTTACACTGGCTCCCAGTCAGTTCTAAAGTCTTTACACTGGCTCCCAGTCACTTCTAAAGTCTTTACACTGGCGCCCAGTCAGCTCTAAAGTCTTTACACTGGCTCCCAGTCACTTCTAAAGTCTTTACACTGGCTCCCAGTCAGCTCTAAAGTATTTACACTGGCTCCCAGTCAGCTATAGAATAGATTTTAAAGTTCTGCTACTGGTCTACAAATCACTGAATGGTTTAGGTCCAGAATACATGAATGACATGTTAGTAGAATATAAACCCAGTAGAGCTCTGAGATCTCCTGACTCAGGTCAGATAGTTGAGCCCAGAGCTCTGAGATCTACTGACTCAGGTCAGATAGTCGAGCCCAGAGCTCTGAGATCTACTGACTCAGGTCAGATAGTTGAGCCCAGAGCTCTGAGATCTACTGACTCAGGTCAGATAGTCGAGCCCAGAGCTCTGAGATCTACTGACTCAGGTCAGATAGTTGAGCCCAGAGCTCTGAGATCTACTGACTCAGGTCAGATAGTTGAGCCCAGAGCTCTGAGATCTACTGACTCAGGTCAGATAGTTGAGCCCAGAGTTCAAACTAAACATGATGAAGCAGCTTTTACACAACTGGAACAAACTACCAGCAGAACTGAAATCATTTTTTAAATCCAGGTTAAAAACATTTTTCTCTTCTCCTGAGCTTATGATTGAGATCTTTTAAAGCACTTTACATTTTAATCTTTCATTTGCCCTTTTAATGATTTTAAATCTAATCATTATTTCATGCTGCAATCTTATATTTAATGCTCTATTCTAGTATTTTATTTATATTTATATTTTTCTGTACTTTTTTATTATTAGTGTGGGGGGTTAATTTTATGTTTTAATGTTTCTCAAATTACATGTTTTTCTGTTTTATGTAAAGCACATTTAGTTGCCATTGTGTATGAAATGCACTATATAAATGAAACTGCCTTGCCTTGCCTTACATCTAACACTACTACTACTACTACTACTACTACTACTACTACTACTACTACCTGCCTAGTGGTGAGTTATTGTTACTACATCTAACACTAATACTACTACTACCTGCCTAGTGGCCAGTTATTGTTACTACATCTAACACTACTACTACTACTACTACTACTACCTGCCTAGTGGTGAGTTATTGTTACTACATCTAACACTAATACTACTACTACCTGCCTAGTGGCCAGTTATTGTTACTACATCTAACACTACTACTACTGCCTGCCTAGTGGCCAGTTATTGTTACTACATCTAACACTACTACTACTACTACTACTACCTGCTTAGTGGTGAGTTATTGTTACTACATCTAACACTACTACTACTACTACTACTACCTGCCTAGTGGCCAGTTATTGTTACTACATCTAACATTACTACTACTACTACCTGCCTAGTGGTGAGTTATTGTTACTACATCTAACATTACTACTACTACCTGCCTAGTGGTGAGTTATTGTTACTACATCTAACATTACTACTACTACTACTACTACCTGCCTAGTGGCCAGTTATTGTTACTACATCTAACATTACTACTACTACTACCTGCCTAGTGGTGAGTTATTGTTACTACATCTAACACTACTACTACTACTACCTGCCTAGTGGCCAGTTATTGTTACTACATCTAACATTACTACTACTACTACTACCTGCCTAGTGGCCAGTTATTGTTACTACATCTAACACTACTACTACTACTACCTGCCTAGTGGCCAGTTATTGTTACTACATCTAACACTACTACTTCTACTACCTGCCTAGTGGTGAGTTATTGTTACTACATCTAACATTACTACTACCCGCCTAGTGGTGAGTTATTGTTACTACATCTAAAACTACTACTACTACTACCTGCCTAGTGGTGAGTTATTGTTACTACATCTAACATTACTACTACCTGCCTAGTGGTGAGTTATTGTTACTACATCTAACACTACTACTACCACTACTACTACTACCTGCCTAGTGGCCAGTTATTGTTACTACATCTAACATTACTACTACCACTACTACTACTACCTGCCTAGTGGTGAGTTATGTTACTACATCTAACACTACTACTACTACTACTACTACTACCTGCCTAGTGGCCAGTTATTGTTACTACATCTAACATTACTACTACTACTACTACCTGCCTAGTGGCCAGTTATTGTTACTACATCTAACACTACTACTACTACTACCTGCCTAGTGGTGAGTTATTGTTACTACATCTAACACTACTACTACTACTACTACCTGCCTAGTGGTGAGTTATTGTTACTACATCTAACATTACTACTACCCGCCTAGTGGTGAGTTATTGTTACTACATCTAACATTACTACTACTACTACCTGCCAAGTGGCCAGTTATTGTTACTACATCTAACATTACTACTACTACTACCTGCCTAGTGGTGAGTTATTGTTACTAAATCTAACACTACTACTACTACCTGCCTAGTGGTGAGTTATTGTTACTACATCTAACACTACTACTACTACTACCTGCCTAGTGGTGAGTTATTGTTACTACATCTAACACTACTACTACTACTACCTGCCTAGTGGCCAGTTATTGTTACTACATCTAACATTACTACTACTACTACCTGCCTAGTGGTGAGTTACTGTTACTACATCTAACATTACTACTACAGTCTACAGTTTGCTGAGTTAGCAGCAGAAAGCTCTCAGACGTAGTGTTCATGTTTCAGGTAGCGGTAGTGATTTTGATTGACAGGTGACACTTCGTAGGGGGCGGGGTTTCAGCATTTCGGAGCAGAGACAACTTTGAAGCCTAATTTCATATATTTATCGATTTTTTTAATCATTCCAATTTGGCAAGGTGGTTAACAACACACTTTTCTGTGGTATGTCAAACTCAGAACACATATTTATTCTGACTTTATACAGACTTTAAGATCACTCTGACTGGAGACATTCTGATTAACATGTTTATTCACTGCTGCAGTTCAAAGACTAAATTAAAACCTCTCCACTTGTTTCTTATCATCCTTTTTCTACCACAACATTAAATTACACAATGACACACACACACACACACACACACACACACACACACACACAGACACAGTATTGGAATAGAAACTAAGTGTAAAACCGTCCTCACTGTTATCAGAATGTGCTACTCACCACAAGCCACCACACGAGGCCTGAAAGTCCTACAATAAGAACAATTCCTCCGGTGATTAGGTATGGACGCTTCATCTCTGCAGTAAGACCAACTCCTCCAGCGGTTAGGTATGGACGCTTCATCTCTGCAGTAAGACCAACTCCTCCAGCGGTTAGGTATGGACGCTTCATCTCTGCAGTAAGACCAACTCCTCCAGTGGTTAGGTATGGACGCTTCATCTCTGCAGTATGGCCAACTCCTCCAGTGGTTAGGTATGAATACTTCATCTCTGCAGTCAGGAGAACAGCTGTACAACAGGAACACACACAGTTAAATAAAGAAGTATAACATGCTGAAAAAGCTTTGGTTAGACACGTTTTGGTAGAAACCGGACTCATGGTTTCATGGTTGTCTCTTCTATATATGTATCACAGACACACACATTGTCACACCCTCTGACCATAGTGACACACACAAATACATCAGGTTTGTACACACACTGTAAAAGTGTGAAAATGTAACTTTACTGCCTGAGAATGAATCGCTGAGGAGGAAGGAACAGGTTGCAGAGGTTTTATAGTCTGTCAGAGAAGGGACGGATCCTCTCTACTTTTTATTGATAGTATTTATATTTGAATATGACAATGAACTAACACTAGCAGTCATGTACTGTGAGATAATGTTGGACAACACTAACCTTTCACATAAAAATACAAGTACAATGAATTTCTGTCATAGAACCTGTTATTCAAATATGATGTTATAAAGATCAAGGATCTATCCAATGATCCTATTTCTTATCCTTTCTGTTCAGCTTTTGTAAAGAAAAAAATTGAGCTTATATTGAGATTATTGTCCTGTGACTGAGACAAACAGTACGGGCACAGATCTGTAGAAAAAAGATTCACTAACTTTGTTATTCTTCCACTGGATGCAACAGAGGATGATGCTTAGTTTGACTCTGGCACTGACACAGAGTCAGAGGACAGTGAGCTTGGTGAGACTTACTGCGACTTGGGCGCAATATTTGCACACAGCGACAGATCTGATGAAGAGTTTTATGGACTCAGTGAGCACACAGCTAAACACTGTATTAAATATGTAAAGTTACTGTGTTCTTTTAAAAGGTTAATTGAATCTCAGCCGATGTCACCGATCCTGTTCATAATCTTTATGGACAGGATTTCCAGGAGCAGCCAGGATGTGGAGGGGGTCCGGTTTGGTGACCTCAGGATTGGGTCACTGCTTTTTGCAGATGATGTGGTCCTGTTGGCTTCATCAGACCGTGACCTCCAACTCTCACTGGATCGGTTCGCAGCCGTGAGAGTTGGATTTATAAACATGTGTTTATAAATGCATAACTACTGGTGCATTCATATAAACCCGTCTTTAATAGAAATGTGTTTTTCCCAGCATGACATCCCCCAAAAATAGACTGCGTCTTATGCTGGTGCAATTTATACACACGTTTTTACGGGAGGAGTTGACAAAATCCGCGTTTAAGCCCAGAACAGAGCCAGGGACACATTTTAACATTTTACTGCATTGAATGGTTACTGCTAACAGTAGTAATATTAGTAGTTTATTAGTTTATTAGTAGTTTTATTTATTTTGGTCCTTAACAACTTTCCAAAAACATAACAATAAAGAATATCTTAACCACTGTTGTTAAAAACTCACTCAGATTCAGTCACTGCTGGTTGAAGTCACTGTTCAGAAAAGTAACCACTTTTTTTAAAATAGGACTGAAGCCCCAAAATAATTACATTTATGATTTAAAGACTATCTATACTGAGATAGGTTATAGTTGAGCACAGATCAATATGTAATATGTTTTTTCATTCATATTTAATAAACTCACCAATCAGGAGATTATTCAAATGTAGAAAGATGAATGCTGTTCAATGATGTTTCTGCTCTTTACTCACAAAGAGATAGAAGCTGTTTGACCTCAGCTGTCTTGCTCTTCTTTCTGTTGAATTTATCCCCTTAAAACCACAACCCCCCCCCCCCCCCCCCCCCGATTAGTTCCCATGTTCATTTACACTTTACGTGAGCACAGACCACGTCTCAAACCACAAGCAAACTACAAGCAGAAAACAGAACATAATTCTCACGTTGCATGAAAAGCATGAAAGGCTCAAAATTAAAATGCATCATTGTTTTTATTTTTGTGCAGCTCATACACATATATGCAAATGTGACCTGTGACCAATTTGACCTGCTCAATTAATAAAATCAGCATTCAAACATTGTTGTATGCCATAAAATGTTCTCCTGTATCATAAAATGTGAATGTCTTTTCTACAAGATTAATCAAACATTTATTAATGACTGATGATGTGAATTGGTATAAAGACTATGAGTCAGAATATGAACAGTATGTAAGGGTTAAGTTATTATATATGTTATCTGATCTTTAAAGGGTGGAAAGTTGAACGACAGCACGCTGCGAAAACCACACGATTGATGGTGAAAGAGTGCAGTCAAAGCTCTGACCACACTATTCAAAGTGAAACTTTCTCATGATGATGTTTGCAGGTGACCACATGAAGAAATGTGTAGTACACTTTGTACTTTCTGCCTCTGTCACCTCATCATCGTTGTTCGGGCCTAAATTTCCTATAAAATCAAACAAAAACGGGGGGCTTTTATGCCCCTGGTAGGGTCACCCATGGCAAACAGGTCCGGGGGAGGGATCAGACAAAGCGTAGCTCACAACAACCCTTATGATGAGCGAAATATATGGTCTTTTGTTTCCTTTGCCCAGACGTGAGTCACCCCCCCCTCCCCCTCCCCCCCCGGGACTAGGCCTGGGGGTGGGGCTTGGTGGTGAGCACCTGGTGGCCGGGCCTGCACCCATGGGGCCCGGCTGGGCACTGCCCGAAGAAGAAACATGGCACATGACACTCCCTTCCAGTGGACCCACCACCAGTGGGAGGGGCCAAAGGGGTTGGGCGCATTGTGAGCTGGACGGCAGCCGAAGGCGGGGACCTTGGCGGTCAATTTAACCTGCTCAATTAAAAAAATCAGCATTCAAACATTATTGTATGTCATAAAATGTTCTCCTGTATCATAAAACAGTGAATCTTTAAAAGGTGGAAAGTTGAACCACAGCACGCTGTGAAAACCACACGATTGATGGTGAAAGAGTGCAGTCAAAGCTCTGACCACACTATTCATAGTGAAACTTTCTCATGACGATGTTTGCAGGTGACCACATGAAGAAATGTGTAGTACACTTTGTACTTTCTGCGTCTGTCACCTCGTCATCGTTGTTCAGGCCCCCCGACTTGGTGCCTGTGTGTTAGAGTTTACCCCAGTGGATGAAAGGGTAGCCTTGGACTCCTTGGAGGGGGTGCTGGAGAGTGCTCCCTCTGGGGATTCCCTCGTTCTGCTGGGGGACTTCAACGCCCACATTGGCAGCGACAGTGAGACTTGGAAGGGTGTGATCGAGAGGAACGCCCCCCCGATCTTAACCCGAGCGGTGTTCTGTTATTGGACTTCTGTGCTCGTCACAGATTGTCCATAACAAACAACATGTTCAAGCATAAGGGTGTCCAAGGGTGTCCGAGTGGGCCATGATCCGCTGGACCTGGGGACCCAGGTGTGGGCTCTCCTATCTCTCGGGCAGAGATCGCGAGGTGGTCAAAAAGCTCCTCGGTGGCAGGGCCCCGGGGATGGATGAGATCCGCCCGAGTTTCGCAAGGCCCTGAATGTTGTGGGGCTGTCATGGTTGACACGACTCTGCAGCATCGCGTGGACATCAGGGGCAGTGCCTCTGGATTGGCAGACTGGGGTGGTGGTCCCTCTTTTTAAGAAGGGGAACCGGAGGGTGTGTTCCAATTACAGGGGTATCACACTCCTCAGGCTCCCTGGTAAGGTCTATTCGGGGGTGCTGGAGAGGAGGGTCCGTCGGATAGTCAAACCTCAGATTCAGGAGGAGCAGTGTGGTTTTCGTCCAGGCCGTGGAACAGTGGACCAGTGGACCAGCTCTACACCCTCTGCAGGATCCTTGAGGGTGCATGGGAGTTTGCCCAACCAGTCCACATGTGTTTTGTGGACTTGGAGAAGGCATTCGACCATGTCCCTCGGGGAATCCTGTGGGGGGTTCTCCGGGAATACGGGGTATCGGACCCCTGTCCGTTTCCTGTATGACCGGTGTCAGAGCTTGGTCCGCATTTCCGGCAATAAGTCAGACTTGTTTCCGGTGAGGGTTGGACTCCGCCAGGGCTGCCCTTTGTCACCGATCCTGTTCATAATTTTTATGGACAGGATTTCTAGGCGCAGCCAGGGTGTGGAGGGGGTCCGGTTTGGTGACCTCAGGATTGGGTCACTGCTTTTTGCGGATGATGTGGTCCTGTTGGCTTCATCAGACAGTGACCTCCAACTCTCACTGGATCGGTTCGCAGCCGAGTGTGAAGCGGCCGGGATGAGAATCAGCACCTCCAAATCCGAGTCCATGGTCCTCAACCGGAAAAGGGTGGACTCTTCGGGTCGGGGATGAGATTCTGTCTCAAGTGGAGGAGTTCAAGTACCTCAGGGTCTTGTTCACGAGTGAGGGAAGGATGGAACGGGAGATCGACAGGCGGATCAGTGCGGCGTCTGCAGTAATGCGGACTCTGCACAGATCCGTCGTCGGTCAATCTTAGTTCCTACCCTCACCTCTGGTCATGAGCTTTGGGTAGTGACCGAAAGAACAAGATCGCGGGTACAAGCGGCCGAAATGAGCTTCCTCCGTAGGCTGGCTGGGCTCTCCCTTAGAGATAGGGTGAGAAGCTCAGTTATCTGGAGGGAGCTCGGAGTAGACCCGCTGCTCCTCCGTGTCGAGAGAAGCCAGATGAGGTGGCTCGGGCATGTAGTCAGGATGCCTCCCGGACGCCTCCCTGGTGAGGTGTTCAGGGCACGTCCCACCAGTAGGAGACCCAGGACACGCTGGAGAGACTATGTCTCTCGGCTGGCCTGGGAACGCCTCGGGGTCCCCCGGGAAGAGCTGGACGAAGTGGCTGGGGAGAGGGAAGTCACGACCCGACCCCGGATAAGCGGAAGAAGATGGATGGATGGATATTTTGATAATTAATCAAGTAATTCTTCATTTATACACTAGCACAACCTGTATCTATAGCAACCATAACACAACCTGTATCTATAGCATATTCTACTACTACTACAGTCTACAGTTAGCCAGTTAGCCGCCGAGCTAGCCGCTAACCTAGCCACCAAGCTAGGAGCTGAGCTAGCCGCCGAGTTAGCCGCTGAGCTAGTAGCCATGCTAGCCACCGAGCTAGTAGCCGAGTTAACAGCAGAAAGCTCTCAGACATAGCGTCCATGTTTCTGGTAGAGGTGGTGACTTTGATTGACAGATGACACTTGTTAGGGGGCGGGGTTTCAGCGAACTCGGTGGCCACGCCCACAGCATTTGGGAGCAGAGAAAGAGAGTTTTACACAACTTTGAAGCCTAATTTCATATATTTGGCGATTTTTTTAATCATTCAAATTTGGCAGGGTGGTTAAAAACACACTTTTCTGTGGTATGTCAAACTCAGAACACATATTTATTCTTATTTTACACGGACTTTAAGGTTATTGTTGTTATATACATATGTTTTTTTATTGTTTTTCTCATATCACTATCTTTTTTAGCTACTATAGCAGTGAATTTTCCCCACTGTGAGATCAATAAAAGTTTATCTTTATCTTATTACATTTTTTGTTGAGCTTCACATTGTGAAAAATATTAAAAATTAGCCGGCGACGCCTCCCAAAGTTCACGCATTAATAAGATGTAAACATCTGCTCAGACAGATGAAGCTGCTGAAGACAAACAGCAGCAGTTTGTGTTTGTTAGGAGGAGTTGATGACTTCATTCTCTTTAAATGTCACTTATGAAAAACAGACTGAAGAGAAAAAGATAATTTTATTTCCATCTGACTCAAACAGCTGCTGTAAACTTTTTATCAACGTAAAGATGAGTTTTTATTGGTTTATTTGTTTTGTTGTTGACTCTGCACAGCTGTTCACATGTTAATCTTTATTTTTATTTTTTTAAATGATGAGAATACTTTATGTTAGAATCAGAAATAGCTTTATTGTCATTGTTCAACACCACAAAGTTATATTGCTGCAACCCATACTATTGATAAAAAGCAAAACTGCAACATCAAAAGTTTAAATGAAATAAAAATACAAACAGCATGAAAATAAAAAGAAAGAAAAAACAGAAAATCTAAATAAAAATAAATCTGCTTTTTTTAATGATATCACTCATGTATTGATCCCATACAGATATATAGTCTGCTGCACATAGACATCAATGCAAATCCTGCACAGTCATAAATGATGATGTGAGGAAACTCTGCTCTCTCATTTTTTTACAGCTTTGCAGTTCAGGTTACTCTTATATTTTCCTTTACTTTTCAGAATGAAGACCTTCTCACAGTCAGGCATAGGTTTATATTTACCCTTACCTTCAATAATTTTGGTTATCTTGAATATTTCATAGGGGGGTATAAGCACCTCTTGCTCTGTTTCTATGCTTGAATAATCCTTCAGGTAGGCTCCTAAGCAGGTCTTAATTTCAAAGCAGGTCTCATTACCAAAATCTGTAAGATTTGTAAGTTTAGAGCTGGAGGTAAACGTACCAAACCGAATGGGGTCACGTTTGTTGGTAAACTCATCAATAGATCTTCTATAAGAAGTTTGACACTTTTGTTTTTTATTCAGGATTTGTATGGCAGAAGTCAGCCAGAAATGCAAAGAGTGGAATCTGAAGGAGCTGGTGTAGATTTTACTCTCGTTCCGGACTGCTAAATTGAATTCTTCATAAATGATGTTAGATGTATAAACACAGATTGCCTTCATGTGGTCTTTGGTGAGAGCCTTATCCTCTCGATGAGGTTTGTTTGAACAATTTTCTGCTTTTTCCCAGGCTTTTTTAAATGTTCTCACAAACTCTTTTTTGAAGTATGTCTTGAAGACCTTCTTCTCCATTTTCTCTCTGCAGCCTTTGTACATGTCATCAACGGCATCAGGAGCCATGTCGAGTTCAATTGATTGAGAGACCTGAGGGGCAGAGGTCTGGAGCACAGAGGTCTGGAGGCGAAATGTCTGGAGCACAGAGGTCTGGAGGGAAGAGGTCTGGAGCACAGAGGTCTGGAGGCGAAAGGTCTGGAGCACAGAAGAAGGAAAGAACAGGTGATGTTACACAAGAAAGATTTTATGATTTATTCAAAGTAGGGCTGAACTATATCGTTATTGTATCTACATGTAGTTATGAACATGCAAGATATTATCGCAAAAAACAACAATATGGACGATATCAAATGTAGAGATATCAGGGATATAGGACAAATCCAGGTTGAAGTGTGAATGTTTTTTGTCAGCATGATGAGAAATGCTGCTACTGAACGTGTCAGTTAAACATGTTTCATTGTTTAGCAGTCTAAAGTATTTCTGATTGTGGTTAAAGTAGAAAGATCCTGTTGCATGTTGAACATTGAAGTGAGAGTTGCATGTTTCACTAACTGTAAGCAAACGCTTCACACAGGACTGAAGGTGTGAACTGTGCACGTTGAGTCGTGCTTTAACAGTTTCTGTGGGTTTATCCCCCACCGTGGGAAGACTCTTTTGTAGTATATTTTAATATCTGTTGTATAAAGACAATAAAACTGAACCTTAAGACTAAATTAAAGCCTCTCGCACACACACACACGATGTTGAAGTGGAAACTAAATGTAAACTCACCACAAGCCACCACATGAGGCCTGAAAGTCCTACAATAAGAACAAGTCCAGTAATGAGGTATGGACGCTTCATCTCTGCAGTAAGACCAACTCTTCCAGTGATTAGGTATGGACGCTTCATCTCTGCAGTAAGACCAACTCTTCCAGTGGTTTGGTATGAATACTTCATCTCTGCAGTCAGGAGAACGTCTGTACAACAGCAACACACACAGTTAAATAAAGAAGTATAACATGCTGAAAAAGGTTTGGTTAGACAGCAGGTCTGTAATATTTCTACGGGACTCATGGTTTCATGGTCACCTCTTCTATATATGTACCACAGACACACACATTGTCACACCTTCTGACCATAGTGACACACACAAATACATCAGGTTTGTACACACACTGTAAAAGTGTGAAAATGTAACGTTATTACCTAAGAATTAACCTAAAATGATCTTCACATTAGAAGTGTCAGAACAACAGACTGTCCAGGGAACAACAGACTGTCCAGGGAACGACAGACTGTCCAAGGAACGACAGACTGTCCAGGGAACAACAGACTGTCCAGGGAACAATAGACTGTCCAGGGAACGACAGGGAACAACACACTGTCCAGGGAACGACAGACTTCACCAGGGAACAACAGACTGTCCAGGGAACAACAGACTGTCCAGGGAACGACAGACTGTCCAGGGAACAACAGACTGTCCAGGGAACGACAGACTGTCCAGGGAACAACAGACTGTCCAGGGAACCACAGACTGTCCAGGGAACGACAGGGAACAACAGACTGTCCAGGGAGCAACAGACTTCTCCAGGGAACAAAAGACTGCCCAGGGAACGACAGACTGTCCAGGGAACGACAGACTGTCCAGGGAACAACAGACTGTCCAGGGAACGACAGGGAACAACAGACTGTCCAGGGAACAACAGACTGTCCAGGGAACAACAGACTGTCCAGGGAACGACAGGGAACAACAGACTGTCCAGGGAACAACAGACTGTCCAGGGAGCAACAGACTTCACCAGGGAACAACAGACTGTCCAGGGAACGACAGGGAACAACAAACTGTCCAGGGAGCAACAGACTTCTCCATTTAGTGTTGCTTGAAATGACCCTAACCCTAACTCGGGGCTCAGCTAGTGTTGCCTTTTAAAAAATCGTCGATTTCCCGGGATCCCCTGGAAAATTGGCTTCTTTTCCCTCAAGCAGGGTACACTTGCAATCACACTAGCCAAATAATCCGGACTTTAGGGGGCAATCGTGCTTGGGCACGGTACGATTGTTCTGAGATCCGAGTAGTTCCAACAATTTAAAAAAAATAATGTGCCCGAACCCTAACGGATCCGAGGAATTTCGTTCCGAGATCCGAGTGGCTCCGACTCTTCCGAGATGTTATGGACCCGTGACATATGTTCCGATGTCCGAGTAGTTCTGAGATAATTTATGCCCGACCTGTAAAAAGGATCAATAATTGTTGTAACTGTACCTTGTCTGAAATCATTTCAGTTTTGTGCGACACACTCTTAAAACAAATGTGTTGGAAATCAACACATTTTTTGTGCAATGGTGATTTCAACAAATTGTTGTGTTAAATCTCAGTATTTCCCTGAAGGGAAAGTTCTACACAAAATGTTAAAATTAACGCAAGTTGTGTTGTCCTTATCTGGACATAGAGATGTGTTAAAAACCAACAAAGATGGTGTTATTTTCAACACATTGGTTTTAAGAGTGCACCCATAGCTCTTCAAATCATGAATTTACCCTTTTCAAAAACAAATGCGCAAATAGCCCAACATTTAAGGAAACCCTGTTTTTAAATAAATGAATGTGCAGACTATAACTAATAATATACGTTATTGTATTTCATGTAGTTAACATAGGCAGACGATTACTTTGATCATCAAAGTCATCTTTATTGACTAAACATTCATATTTTATCTGGCTGTGATCTGACTGACCCGAGTCAGACCCGTACTCGGTGTCTCTCGGTTTTACACATTTTAGCGAACAGATCCGGGACCCGAGGTTGTAAAATCCAATCTGACCCGGACCCGTACGGGTCTCGGGTCGGGGCCGGGTAATTTCGGTCGGCCCGATCCGAGTTAACCTCTACTTCACATTATAGACACACCTGACCAGGGGCAGATTTAGGAGTTGACGAGATCCGGGTTTAAGACCAGAAAACCCAGAACTAAGGACACTTTAACTTAAGCAGAATTTGATTTTACTGCATTGGATGATTACTGCAAACAATAGTCGTTAACAATGTTCCAGAAAACATAGCATGAAGAACCATAGTTGTTATAAACTCACTCAGATTCAGTCAACATCTGGGTGAAGTCACTGATCAGAAAAAGTTAATTTAACCAGATTTCTTTATAATACATGTAGTTTATGAGAAATCATTCAGGACTGAAGCCCCAAACGATTGTTCAGACAGGACTGGAGAAAGAAATCTTCCCAAATTCAACCAAAATGAAGACAAAGATAATTACTTTTATGATTTAAAGACTATTTATATTGAGAGATTTTATACTTGAGCAAAGCATTTATATTGAATAAACTCACCAATCAGGATTCAGAGTTCTTCAGATGTAGAAAGATGAACAGAGTTAGTTTTATTAAGTTTCCAGATGATGTTTCTGCTCTTTACTCACAAACAGATAAATGCTGTTTGACCTCAGCTCGCTCGCTTCCTCCTGTTGAGTTGCTCCCCTTAAAACCACAAACCACCACCTTCTTGCCATCTTTCAGCCCCTCCCCCCCCCGATTACTTCTTACATTCAGTTACAGTCTACGTGAGCACAGACAGGAAGTGAGACCTCCAAAAGTGCTTTGACACAACTACAAGCAGAAAACAGAATGTAATTCTCATGAATGGAGGGAGACGTGCTTCCTTCTGCTTTAGCAACATAAACCTTCTTCATCTTAATTATTACTACAGTTATAGAAGCAGGAAGTTATGAAGTTAATCTAATTTTTATGTCTACATCTGATCTTTGATAGGTGAAAAAGTGAAATACAGCACACTGTGAAAACCACATGACTGATTCTGATAAAGTGCAGAGAAAAGATGTGCCTTCAGTTTGCAAAGTGTGACTTTCTTATGAGAGTGTTGGCAGGTGTTTACCACACACGTTTAGTACGTGCACTTTCTGCCTCTCACACCATCATTGTTGTTAGGGGCCTACATTTCCTGTAAAAACAAATTCACACTTTATTTTCATTATGATTCTTGTGTGAGAGGCGACAGTAAATGCATGCAGGAAGTTAACAGACAGAGGCTGGACACACATTATACCATCAGTTGTTGTAATATAGAGCAGATCTGACAACAAGCAACAACCAAAGCTAACTAACATATCATTTATGTTCAAATTATGAAGAGTTGGATACTCTGAAGTCTAAAAGCTTCTGACTCATAAGGACTGTATGAGTGAAAAATAAAAGTACAGAAAAAATATAATAAGTAAAATTAAAGCTGCAAGCATCGATGAACGGACACAGCGGGCACGTAATTGTCTTAGCACCCGGGCTTTTCTTGACCATTTTGTGAAAGGGTTAAACAACACTTCTTGTGTCCACTAGGTGGTGCTAAAGATCACCCACCAATTATATGTCATGTTGTAGTGTATGATGTGGAGAACTCACCCTAGAAATTGACCTGATTCAGAGCTTCAGTCAGCTCCCTAAACTTCACTTGTCGGTAACAAAATATATATTTTTAACATTCTTGAAAAAGGTTTAGGGTACAATAGTCAGCTGATATAAAATGAATCACTATCAACTATAAGAAGAAATGTTCTCTGGTTTCAACGTCTCAAATGTGAATGTTTTTAAAATGTCTTTAGTTTTGTGGTCACAAGGAGAGCAGACCCAAAGGCAAAGACTCAAACCAAAAACAAGACTGATGAAAATAAGTCTTTATTATGAGAGATGCTGGCCAAAAAAAAATCACAGAAAACTGAACTTAAAATACACAAGAGATGATTAGAAACTGGACGCATGTGAAACACAGGAAGTTAAAAAAAACACAAGGAGAAAAGATTTCAAAATAAAACAGGGATTAAACTAAGATTTCATCCACACTAAGAACTATAACTATAAAGAAAAAGATGTGATGAACTATAACATCCTGTAATCAGCTGCTGGTTCCAGCTGTGTCTGCAGCTAATGAAAACAGATATGGTAACTTTATTCATCTCCCAAGAGAAAAAAATCTAATTTTAACTCAACAGTGAAAGTGATAAAATAAAAATTAAAGCTGCAAGCAGCGATGAACGGGTTAGGGTTAGTTATTTAGGGTTATTTTTTTGCAGCTTTGCAGTTGAGGTGACTGACTATTCCTTCACTTTTCAGAATGAAGACCTTCTCACAGTCAAGCATAGGTTCATATTTACCCTCACCTTCAATAATATTGGTTATCTTGAATAATTCATAGGGGGGTATAAGCACCTCTTCCTCCTTTCTGTCTAAGTTTGAATAATCCTTCAGGTAGGCTCCTAAGCAGGTCTCAATTTCAAAGCAGGTCTTGCTACCAAAATGTTCAAGATCTGTACGTTTAGAGCTGGAGGCAAACGTACCAAACCGAATGTAGTTGTGAAGTTTGCCGGTAAAACAATCTTTAGTTCTTCTATAAGAAGTTTGACACTGTTCTTTTTCTTTTTCTTTTTCATTCAGGATTTGTATGGCATCAGTCAGCCAGAAATGTAAAAAGTGGAATTTGAAGGAGCTGGTGTAGGTTTTCTTACCGGTGCGGACTGCTACATTGAATTCTTTGTAAATGAAGGCAGATGTATAAGCACAGATTGCCTGCCTGTGTTTTTTGGTGAGAGCCTCATCCTTTCGATGACGTTTGTTTGTACATTTTTCTGCAATTTTCCAGGCTGTTTTAAATTTTCCCACTAATTCTTCTTCAAAGTATTTGTTATTGACCTTCTTCTCCATTTTCTCTCTGCAGCCTTCGTACATGTCATCAACGGCATCATCAGCCATGTCGAGTGGAAATGGTTTAGAGGTCTGGAGAGGAAAGGTCTGGAGGGCAGAAGAAGGAAAGAACAGGTGATGTTACACAACAAAGATTTTATGATTTATTCAAAGTAACACGAAAAGAAACGACAGTCATATAAAGTGCAGCAGTAAATCCAGGTTGAAGTCTGAATGTTTTTTGTCAGCATGATGAGAAAAATGCTGCTACTGAACGTGTCAGTTAAACATGTTTCGGTAACACTTTACTTGAAGGTATCGTTACATGACACAGTCATGAATGCGTCATAAACATTATGTCAATGTCATAAATGTTTATGACTGTTGTCATTAAGTGTCATTCGGTTTTGGTAATGACAAGTTGACATTAAATTTGTTTGGGTTGTCTTGATTATGACAACTTCAATCAATCGATCAGTAAATCTTTATTTGTATAGCGCCAAATCACAACAGAGTTATCTCAAGGCTCTTTCCACATAGAGCAGGTTCTAAACCGAACTCTTCAGGTTTTAACTTTAAAGAGACCCAACATTCACACATGAGACACAGTGGAGAGAAAAAACTCCCTTTTAACAGGAAGAACCCTCAGAACCAGACTCAGAGTGGGAGAACATCTGCCTCGATCAGTTGGAGTAGAGAGGAGAGAGAGGAAGGAGAGAGAGGAGAGAGAGGGAGGAGAGGAGAGAGGAGAGAGAGGGAGGAGAGGAGAGAGAAGCACATTGAAGGTCCGGGACTGGAATCTGTCATCCGAACGTCTACAGGCCCAGATTACCTGTGAGACCAGAAAGCACAGACAACTCCGGGGAAGAAGTTTAGCTTATTGAATGCATTAATAGTACATGAATGTTAATGGATATAGATGGATGGATAGAGAGAGAGAGGGAGGAGGAGAGAGGAGCCCAGTGCATCATGGGAGTCCCCCGGCAGTCTAAGCCTATAGCAGCATAAGTTAAGAGCTCAAAGAGCCCTAACTATAAGCTTTATCAAAAAGGAAAGTTTTAAGCCTACTCTTAAATGTAGGGAGGGTGTCTGCCCCCCGGACCAAATCTGGAAGATGGAGCCTGATAGCTGAAGGCTCTGCCTCCTGTTCTACTTTTAGAGATACTAGGAACCACAAGTAGACCTGCATGCTGGGAGCGCAGTGTTCTAGTAGGTACATAAGGTACTATCAGCTCTTTAAGATATGATGGAGCCTGACCATTAAAAGCTTTGAAGGTGAGGAGGAGGATTTTGAATTCTATTCTGAATTTTATGGGAAGCCGATGCAGTGAAGCCAAGATGGGAGTAATATGATCTCTCTTTCTAGTTTTTGTCAGAACACGGGCAGCTGCATTCTGGACCAGCTGGAGAGTCTTTAGAGACTTGTTAGGACAGCCTGATAATAATGAATTACAGTCGTCCAGCCTAGAAGTAACAAATGCATGGATGTGATGATCATGATATGTTAATGTCAAATCAAAATGCTACCACTTTACTTGAGGTCAAATCATTTATTAATTAAACTGTCATAGTGGAGTCATGAGTCAGTTTTGGGTTTCCTGTCCGTATCCTGTCAAACATCTATGACCAAGTGCTAGAATCGGTCTGTAACCTTGCACATCTAATTATAATAATCATTATGTCAACTTGCCATAAACACAAATATAGGTGCATGTTTGATTAATGTCAAGAAGACCTTGAAGATGAAAAATCATCAAAATATTTCGCCTCTGTTCTTCCTGGTGGGTGCAACAGCACGGACAATGTCGATGCTTCGCCATCAAACAGGAAGTTTTTTAATCATTCAAATTTGGCAGGATGGTTAACAACACCCTTTTCTGTGGTATGTCAAACTCAGAACACATATTTATTCTTACTTTAAGATCACTCTGAGACATTCTGATTAACATGTTTATTCACTGCTGCAGTTCAAAGACTAAAGTAAAACCTCTCTACTTGTTTCTTATCATCCTTTTTCTACCACAACATTAAATTACACACACACACACACACACACACACACACACACACACACACACAGACACAGTATTGGAATAGAAACTAAGTGTAAAAACATTCTCACTGTTAGCAGAATGTGCTACTCACCACAAGCCACCACATGAGGCCTGAAAGTCCTACAATAAGAACAATTCCTCCAATGATTAGGTATGGACGCTTCATCTCTGCAGTATGACCAACTCCTCCAACGGTTAGTAATGGACGCTTCATCTCTGCAGTATGACCAACTCCTCCAGCGGTTAGTAATGGACGCTTCATCTCTGCAGTAAGACCAACTCCTCCAGCGGTTATGTATGGACGCTTCATCTCTGCAGTATGACCAACTCCTCCAGCGGTTTGGTATGAATACTTCATCTCTGCAGTCAGGAGAACAGCTGTACAACAGGAACACACACAGTTAAATAAAGAAGTATAACATGCTAAAAAGGTTTGGTTAGACAGCAGGTCTGTAATATTTCTACGGGACTCATGGTTTCATGGTCACCTCTTCTATATATGTACCACAGACACACACATTGTCACACCCTCTGACCATAGTGACACACACAAATACATCAGGTTTGTACACACACTGTAAAAGTGTGAAAATGTAATGTTATTACCAAAGAATTAACCTAAAATGATCTTCACGTGTTAAAGTCAGACCAACAGACTGTCCGGGGAACGACAGACTGTTGGAGACTAGGGTTGGGCGTTGTCCAGGAAATAGCCGATCGACCATGTTGAAAGCAAAACAACGTGATGGCCGATGAATTTGATTTTACTGCATTGTATGATTACTGCAAACAATAGTCGTTAACAATGTTCCAAAAAACAACAATACCTCAACCATAGTTGTTATAAACTCACTAATGGGGATTCAGTCAACATCTGGGTGAAGTCACTGATCAGAACAAGTTACTTTAACCAGATTACTTTTTAATACATGTGGCTTTTGAGAAATCATTCAGGACTGAAGCCCCAAACGATTGTTCAGACAGGACTGGAGAAAGAAATCTTCCCAAATTCAACCAAAATGAAGACAAAGATAATTACTTTTATGATTTAAAGAAGAGATTTTATACTTGAGCAAAGCATTTATATTGAATACACTCACCAATCAGGATTCAGTGTTCAGATTCAGAGTTCTTCAGATGTAGAAAGATGAACAGAGTTAGTTTTATTAAGTTTCCAGATGAGGTTTCTGCTCTTTACTCACAAACAGATAGATGCTGTTTGACCTCAGCTCGCTCGCTTCCTCCTGTTTAGTTGCCCCCCTTAAAACCACAAACCACCACCTTCTTGCCATCTTTCAGCCCCTCCCCCCCGATTAGTTCCTACATTCAGTTACAGTCTACGTGAGCACAGACAGGAAGTGAGACCTCCAAAACTGCTTTGACACAACTACAAGCAGAAAACAGAACGTAATTCTCATGAGACGTGCTTCCTTCTGCTTCAGCAACATAAACCTTCTTCATCTTAATTATTACTACAGTTATAGAAGCAGGAAGTTATGAAGTTCATCTAATTTTTATGTCTGCATCTGATCTTTGATAGGTGAAAAAGTGAAATACAGCACACTGTGAAAACCACATGACTGATGCTGATAAAGTGCAAAGAAAAGATGTGCCTTCAGTTTGCAGAGTGTGACTTTCTTATGAGGTGTTTACCACACACGTTTAGTACGTGCACTTTCTGCCTGTCACACCATCATTGTTGTTAGGGGCCTACATTTCCTGTAAAAACTAATTCAAACTTTATTTTCATTATGATTCTTGTGTGAGAGGCGACAGTAAAAGCATGCAGGAAGTTAACAGACTGAGGCTGGACACACATTATACCATCAGTTGTTGTAATTTAGAGCAGATCTAACAACAAGCAACAACCAAAGCTAACTAACATATCATTTATGGATACTCTGAAGTCTAAAAGCTTCTGGCTCACAAGGACTGTATGAGTGAAACACAAAAGTACAGAAAAAATATAATAAGTAAAATTAAAGCTGCAAGCATCGATGAACGGTCGGCGGGTTCACACAGCGGGCACGTAATTGTCTTAGCACCCAGGCTTTTCTTGACCATTTCGTGAAAGGGTTAAACAACACTTCTTGTGTCCACTAGGTGGTGCTAGAGATCACCCACCAATTATATGTCATGTTGTAGTGTATGATGTGGAGAACTCACCCTGTAAATCTGATTCAGAGCTTCAGTCAGCTCCCTAAACTTCACTTGTCGGTAACAAAATATATATTTTTAACATTCTTGAAAAAGGTTTAGGGTACAGTAGTCAGCTGATATAAAATGAATCACTGTCAAATTGTACGAAAGTGTGACTAGGTCACTATAAGTATCCTTCAGTGCCCTCTGGTGGCCGCCAGTAGTACTATCTTTTATTGGGTTTTGTTCCATTTTACTCAGGCATAGTTTGGTCACCTATCGAGGGGCCTAAGCTCACATGTTCCCCATAGGAGTCAGTTTTGACTCTCCAATCCACAGAGTAACAGCCTGTTTGCGTTCATGAAGAATGTAAGTTGAATTTCTTCGTCCTTTGTTGGATTATTTGTATATTTCATATTTTATTAGCATGTTAGCTTAGCATTACAAGCTAAGTTAGATTACAAAGGATGTTCATTTATTAGCCTTTGGTGATGGGTTGGCCGTGTGTTGCATACACAGGCCTGTATGCCGCTAAGTGCCCGATATTTCTGTTATTCTGTAATATGCCTGTAATATTGCTGTAGTATTCCTGTCATATTTCTATGGTATTTAGAGTAGTTCAGCCTAAATTGTGGTTTATTTAATTTCTTTCATTATAGCTTACAACAAGTTATTAGTTATGGTTGCAAGGTACTGATATTCCATTATGTTATTCTATTTCAGCAACCATACAGTGTACATACTTTGTGTCTACCTGGAACCTGAATAAAGTCATAGAAACGTATACCTGCCTACCGTGTCCTTATCGACACCCTACGGGAGATAGACAAATTCCTATCCTGATCCAACCATCTACCTCAGCGTTCATACAGTCCTTCACAAGGTCCTTCAAGCCGGATATTGACTATCTCCTGTGGATCATGGATCCAGTATCAACCCCAGTATCTCCTAGACTTTCCCTGCGTACACCTACTCGGCCAGTTCATTTGGATGACTACTTGACTAATCTCCCCATACAGCCAATCAGGCAAGAACCACCAGAGGAGGAGATGTATACCACCCGCTCAATCGCCCATGCATCTTCATCTAACAGTCCTGCACGTCCAAGCTCTTCCAGGGGAGATAGTAAGGATGAGCTGATCAAATCTCTACTAGAGACTGTAAAACAGCAGAGTGATACAAATCAGATGCTGGCCGAAACCGCAAGAAAACAGATGGAGCAGTTGGAGCAACAGAAAGCGCTGATGAGTTCAGCTACCTCCCTTTACCTTGGACCTAGAATCTCAGCGAGTACACCAGCAACTCAGAGTGATGGACTGCAATCTTACCTACCGGCAGCTAGTAGCGTTGCCACACATCGTCAAGTACAAGAACAGCCCAGACCGTCATTCATAGGTGTCCCTCCTGTCTATCCTAGCGACACAGCCTCGAATGCTCCACTGCAGTCTTCACTCCCTGAACATCCCTATAACAGTCCACCTGTAGCTGATTTGAGTCACCGATTCGACCGCCTCCTCAGTTTCAGCTCTCCGCCTCCAGTTCACCGATCCATATCGCCTGGGGGTAGCTCTCCCTATATGTCTCTACCTTCCCAGTGGCCCCCTCCACCCCCCCCCTCATTATGGGGCAGCTCAACAGCTATATAGCCATCCACCACCGATGTGGCACTATCCTCCCCCTCCCCAGCATCCTGCTGCTGATCCGTATAGTCAGCCAACACTGTCTACTACCAATGTCCCTCCAGCTGTCTCGTCATATCCACCAGCCAGGCCTTACAGACATGGTAAAGTAGAGGGTCCCTCCTTTCCTAACCTGACAAAGGAAGACGAGACACAGTATATGATGCTGAAGATGGCCTTGGCAAATTTGATACATCCAGATGAATCAGAGCACTAGAAGTACCACCTGTTATTGGACCACCTTAAAGTAGACACTGCTCGACGTCTGGCTCTAGCATACTCCAATGCCCCCAATCCTTTCACCTGTGCAATCCGAGCTCTCGATGAGAGATATGGACAGCCTAGGCAGCTAGCCCAGAAAGAGATCAAGGCTATCATGGATCTACCCAACGTTCGCCATGGAGATGGTATTGCCTTTGATAATTTCGCTCTCCGGGTTCACTCCCTAGTTGGACTGCTTCAAACACTCGGCCAGGAAGGTGCCGCGGAGCTGGCTTGTGGGTCGCATGTTGAACGCTTGCTCGAGAAACTCCCTGCTGAACACTATCGCCAATTCAAGAGGTATATAATAATGATGAAGCCGCAAGCTTTGTCTTTTAACCTCCTTGATTTCTCCACCTGGCTGCAACAGGAGGTCCGATGTGAGCCCAGGAGAGAGCGTCCATTGCCCAGCCAGAGAGATAAACCCAGAAACCCCAAGACCACCGGTAGTACTACTACTGTTTTACATGGTAGGGAGGAAAACCCTACTCAGGTCAAGCCTGGGTTTAGTGCCGACTCTAAGTCAGATCCCAAGCCGCTTCGTAAATGTTACTGCCCTTACTGTCAGAAGACAGATCACTTCCTAACTCAGTGCAGCGAGTTTCAGAAACTCACCAAGGAGCAAGTGGTGCAGTGGATTAAGGCCAACAACCGTTGCTGGAGGTGCTGCAGATCTCATCAATCCTCCCAGCAGCTACTAACGAGCTCAAACTCCAGGGCAAGCATGAGAAGCTGAAACTAAGAACTGTACGGCAGGATGTTTCTGTTCTACCTGGATCCTCTGTGTCCTTCCAGATCTCCTCTGTTGAGAAACCCCGCCAGAGATATAAGATAAACGATGCATTCACTGCAGAGGGATTGACTGTCTCATCATTCTCACCCAATAGCTGCTCTTCAGAAGAGATATAGACATCTCCAAGGTCTCCCCCTCCAACACCTCGAGAACGCTCAGCCTTTTCTCCTTATTGGGGCTGACAATACCCACTTGATCACTCCTGTTGAGCCTATTCGCAGAGGGCCTCCAGGCGGTCCTGCAGCGATAAAGACCAGACTGGGATGGACCCTGCAAGGTCCAGCTAGTGATGTAGGAGACAACCAAGCAACAACACAATGCTACCACCTAAGTTGCAGTTTTCCCTCCACTGAGTTGTTACGTAATGTAGAGAGGTTGTGGCAGCTTGACGCACTTCCACATCGCCATGAGAAGACCATCACTAGGTCCAAGCAGGACCATGAGGCCATTTCCCTCCTTGACGCCAAGACCTGCCGGGTGACTGTCGATGGAGTATCACGTTATGCTACCCCTCTGCTTCGGATAAAAAACGGTCCCCTCCTGAAGGCATCTAAGGAAGCAGTCATGGCTAGGCTCCGCAGCACAGAAGCCAGATTAGCCAAGAACCCTGATCAAGCTGCTGCTTACAACGCAGAGATTCGAAAGCTAGAAACTTCTGGTTACGCCTGCAAGTTACCACCAGGATCTGAAGAAGACGCCAAGGAGACGTGGTACATACCACATCACATGGTACAGCACAATGGCAAGAACCGTGTGGTATTCGACTGCTCGTTCCAGTGGAAAGGCCAGTGTTTGAATGCACTGTTGTTACCCGGGCCCACCTTAAGCTCCTCCCTCCTAGGGGTCCTGTTACGGTTCCGTGAACATCCCGTTGGCATCAGTGGTGACATCAAAGGGATGTTTCACCAGGTCCGCTTGTTGCCAGAGGACAGAAGCCTTCTGCGTTTCCTATGGCGAGACCTCAAGAAAGATCAGCCCCCAAGCACATATGAGTGGCATGTAGTCCCTTTCGGGACGACTTGCAGCCCATGTTGTGCTACCTATGCAGTGCAGAAACATGTCATAGACAACAGTCGCCCAGACGAAGACGTCCGCTTCTCAGTAGAGAAGTGTTTTTATGTAGATAATTGCCTACAGAGCTTCCCTACTGCCGATGCTGCACGTCACCTCATTGACAAGCTGAGGGCGCTACTCGCTACAGGAGGTTTTGACCTTAGACAATGGGCCAGCAACCTACCCACAGTGATCAGCCACCTCCCAAAGGAAGCAAGGTCCGACAGTAGTGAACTGTGGCTCTCGCAGAACAAGACTGACCCACAAGAGCTGACTCTTGGTCTCTGCTGGCACTGCGAATCAGACACCCTGACCTACCGCCATCGTCCTGTTGACTATGATCAACCCACCATACGCAACATTTACCGGGTGTTAGCTAGCCAGTATGACCCACTGGGTTATATTACCCCCTATACCACCCGGGCTAAAATACTGGTCCAGCGCTTATGGGACAAAGACCGGGGATGGGACGACCCCCTTCTCCCTAACACCTTGTTGCAAGAATGGAACCACTGGGAAGCAGAACTGCAGGATCTATCCAAGATTACCTTGCCTCGACATCATGGATTGGAGGAAAGCAGCCGACAACTCCATGTTTTCTGTGATGCCTCGGAACGTGCCTACGGTTCCGTCGCTTACCTTCGCTGCAAAGATGCCAGTGGAAATATTTCAGTTTCTTTCCTGATGGCACGTTCCAAGGTGGCTCCAAAACGCCAACTATCCATGCCCAGGCTGGAGCTCAGTGCAGCCCTTAGTGGAGCTCAGTTGGCTCACCTGCTGCACAGAGAACTTACCTTGCCCATAGAGAGCACCTTTCTCTGGTCAGACTCCACCACTGTCTTGCTTTGGATCAACTCTGACTCCTGCAGGTATAAGGTATTTGTATGAACCAGAATAGCAAAGATCCAGGAGCTCACATTGCAGTGCACCTGGAGTTACGTCGATTCAGCTACCAACCCGGCGGATGACTTAACCAGAGGCAAGTCTCTCCTAGAGTTGTGTCCTCCAAACAGGTGGCATGATGGACCACCGTTCCTGCAACAGCCCCCTGATCACTGGCCCCAGAAACTCACCGGTGAAGAATCGGATACCAAGGAGGAACTACGTAAATCAGTCTTTTGTGGACTGACCCAGATCACTACGACTCCATCATATCCAGAAGCCAGCCAGTTTACTTCTTTCCAAACCTTGATAGAAGCCACAGCACGGGTCATTCACGGGGCGGCAGATCCATCTAGTTCTCCCACTGCAGAGGATTTCCGGGAAGCCGAGCGGGTCATTCTGCAGCAAGCGCAGGTGCACAGCTTCAAGGAAGAGGTTACCTGCTTAAAGGCAGGCAAGCCCGTGCCCCCTAACAGCAGGCTTATTTGTCTTGCTCCTGAACTGGACAGCACTTCTCAGCTGATCAGAGTAGGAGGACGCTTAAGACAGGCTGACCAGCTTGATGCAGATTCCCTACATCCTATAGTCTTGGACCCCAAACATCCAGTGACAAAACTCCTCATCCAGGACATTGACGAGAAGTTGTGTCATCCAGGCTCGTCTTCTCTGAAATGCGGAGGAAGTACTGGGTGCTAAGGGGAAGGCAAGCTGTTCGTCAATACCAGCATGGATGCTTCGAATGTCAGCTATGGCGGTCCAAGGTCAAGACACCTAGAATGGCAGATTTGCCATCTGCTCGACTTCGCCTTCACAAGCCAGCATTCTATTCGTCAGGAGTAGATTGTTTTGGCCCCTACTTAGTGAAACTCGGCCGCCGAACAGAGAAGAGGTGGGGTATTATTTTTAAATGCCTCACCACAAGAGCAGTGTATCTGGATCTCCTTGGCAACATGGATACAGATGCCTTCCTGATGTCGCTACGGCGATTCATTTCTAGAAGAGGGAAACCGTTTGAGATCATCTCTGACCAAGGCACAAATTTTAAAGGAGGTGAAAGGGAGTTACGGGAAGCTTTTTCCACTCTGGCCCCTGACTTACAAGCCAAACTTGCAAAGCAGCAGATCCACTTCCAATTCAATCCGCCAAACGCACCACACTTCGGTGGTGTTTGGGAAAGAGAGATCCGGACCCTCAAGAATGCTCTTCATGTGACCCTGGGTGCTCAGTCAGTAACTGAGGAGGTGCTGAGGACAGTACTGGTGGAGATTGAGGGTATCCTGAATTCGAAGCCCCTTGGGTACACCTGCAGACATCTCCAATCCAGACCCCATCACTCCGAACATTCTCCTAATGGGGCGACCGGACCCTTCCTTACCTCAAGTGGTGTATGCAGATACAGAGCTACTTGGCCGGCGTCGATGGCGACACAGTCAGGTCCTTGCAGACCAATTCTGGGCCCGGTTCACGAAGGACTACCTACCATCCCTACAACTCAGGCAGAGGGACACCCCAAACCTGGCGGTTGACAGCAGTGTAATGATTGTGGACCCCCAACTGCCCAGAGCTCTGTGGCCAGTTGGTAAGGTGGATCAGGTCTACCCTGGCAGCGATGGACGGATTCGAGTAGCAGATGTGAGGACGAAGGACAGAACTTACACTCGACCTGTCACACGTCTTGTTGAACTGCCTCCCCTTCCGGAAGCTACAAGTAACCCCCCTGATTAGTCACCCTTTCTCATTGACAAATTTATCTTAAATTTGGGGGCGGCTGTACGAAAGTGTGACTAGGTCACTATAAGTATCCTTCAGTGCCCTCTGGTGGCCGCCAGTAGTACTATCTTTTATTGGGTTTTGTTCCATTTTACTCAGGCATAGTTTGGTCACCTATCGAGGGGCCTAAGCTCACATGTTCCCCATAGGAGTCAGTTTTGACTCTCCAATCCACAGAGTAACAGCCTGTTTGCGTTCATGAAGAATGTAAGTTGAATTTCTTCGTCCTTTGTTGGATTATTTGTATATTTCATATTTTATTAGCATGTTAGCTTAGCATTACAAGCTAAGTTAGATTACAAAGGATGTTCATTTATTAGCCTTTGGTGATGGGTTGGCCGTGTGTTGCATACACAGGCCTGTATGCCGCTAAGTGCCCGATATTTCTGTTATTCTGTAATATGCCTGTAATATTGCTGTAGTATTCCTGTCATATTTCTATGGTATTTAGAGTAGTTCAGCCTAAATTGTGGTTTATTTAATTTCTTTCATTATAGCTTACAACAGGTTATTAGTTATGGTTACAAGGTACTGATATTCCATTATGTTATTCTATTTCAGCAACCATACAGTGTACATACTTTGTGTCTACCTGGAACCTGAATAAAGTCATAGAAACGTATACCTGCCTACCGTGTCCTTATCGACACCCTACGGGAGATAGACAAATTCCTATCCTGATCCAACCATCTACCTCAGCGTTCATACAGTCCTTCACACAAATGTCAAAATTCTCTAGTTTCAACGTCTCAAATGTGAATGTTTTTAAAATGTCTTTAGTTTTCTGGTCACAAGGAGAGCAGACCCAAAGGCAAAGACTGAACACCAAAAACAAGACTGATGAGAAAAAGTCTTTATTATGAGAGATGCAGGCCAAAAAAATCACAGAGACAAAGCAGAACAGAAAACTGAACTTAAAATACACAAGAGATGATTAGAAACGCATGTAAAACACAGGAAGTAAAAAAAACACAAGGAGAAAAGATTTCAAAATAAAACAGGGACTACACTGAGAGTCCATTCATACTAAGAACTATAACTATAAAGAAAAAGATGTGATGAACTATAACATCCTTATTGATCTCCCTAGGGAACAAATCAAATTTTAACTCAACAGTGAAAATGATAAAATAAAAATTAAAGCTGCAAGCAGCCATGAACGGGCCTTCACCCCCCCCATGCATGTCGGTTTACAGATACAATACGGCTTCGTACTGGTCAGCACTAAGGCCCTAATAAACAATCTCTGTGAAATAATCTGCTATTATATAAATCTAAAATGTAGATAAATTCCTGATACTACATACTACGTACAAATGTACACTGTAATATGCTGCAAAAAATAGTTATATACTGCAAAAAATATTTATATATCGCAAAAATACGGTTATATACTGCAAAACACACTATTATATATTGCAAAAGTACTGTTGTATACTGTATTTCCGATTTGATACAATATTGATTAATTGAGATATTTTCCATACCATTTTTCCTTTGTCATGAAAGAGATTTTCACAGAACTAATGTTATTGCTTTAACACGTATCATTGATTTAAAGCAACACATTACAACAACAATCAAAAGTTTAAATGAAATAAAAAGTAAAAAAACAGAAAATCTAAATTTAAACACAAATAAATCTGTCACTCATGTATTGATCCTGTACAGATATACAGTCTGCTGCACACAGACATCAATGTAAATCCTGCACAGTCATAGATGATGATGTGAGGAAACTCTGCTCTCTCATTCCTCTACAGCTTTGCAGTTGAGGTGACTGACTATTCCTTCACTTTTCAGAATGAAGACCGTCTCACAGTCAGGCATAGGTTTATATTCACCCTCACCTTCAATAATATTGGTTATGTTGAATATTTCATAGGGGGGTATAAGCACCTCTTCCTCCTCTGTGTCAAAGCTTGAATAATCCTTCAGGTAGGCTCCTAAGCAGGTCTCAATTTTAAAGCAGGTCTTACTACCAAAATCTGTAAGATTTGTAAGTTTAGAGCTGGAGGCAAACCTACCAAACCGAATGTTGTCGCGAAGTTTGCCGGTAAAACTATCTTCAGTTCTTCTATAAGAAGTCTGACACTTTTGTTTTTTATTCAGGGTTTGTATGGCAGTAGTCAGCCAGAAATGTAAAGAGTGGAATTTGAAGGAGCTGGTGTAGGTTTTCTTACCGGTGCGGACTGCTTTATTGAATTCTTCATAAATTTTGTGTCTTTCAGATGTATAAGCACAGATTGCCTGCATTTGTTTTTTGGTGAGAGCCTTATCCTCTGGATGATGATTGTTTGTACATTTTTCTGCGTTTTTCCAGGCGTTTTTAAATTTTTCCACTCTTTCTAACTCTTCTTTGAGGTATGTGTGGACCTTCTTCTCCATTTTCTCTCTGCAGTCTTCGTACATGTCATCAACGGCATCATCAGCCATGTCGAGTTCAATTGATTGAGAGACCTGAGGGGCAGAGGTCTGGAGCACAGAGGTCTGGAGGGAAGAGGTCTGGAGGGCAGAAGAAGGAAAGAACAGGTGATGTTACACAAGAAAGATTTTATGATTTATTCAAAGTAACATGAAAAGAAACGACAGTCATATAAAGTGCAGCAGTAAATCCAGGTTGAAGTCTGAATGTTTTTTGTCAGCATGATGAGAAAAATGCTGCTACTGAACGTGTCAGTTAAACATGTTTCGTTAACACTTTACTTGAAGGTATCGTTACATGACACAGTCATGAATGCGTCATAAACATTATGTCAATGTCATAAATGTTTATGACTGTTGTCATTAAGTGTCATTCGGTTTTGGTAATGACAAGTTGACATTAAATTTGTTTGGGTTGTCTTGATTATGACATGTTACGATATCGATATAATGTCAATATATTGCGCAACCCTAGTTTTGTGTCAATAAATCCTCCAAATTAGACAACCAATCAATCGATCTTTATTTGTATAGCACCAAATCACAACAGAGTTATCTCAAGGCACTTTCCACATAGAGCAGGTTCTAAACCGAACTCTTCAGGTTTTAACTTTAAAGAGACCCAACATTCCCACATGAGACACAGTGGAGAGAAAAAACTCCCTTTTAACAGGAAGAACCCTCAGAACCAGACTCAGAGAGGGAGAACATCTGCCTCGACCGGTTGGAGTAGAGAGGAGAGAAAGGAGGGAGAGGAGAGAGGAGGAGAGGAGAGAGAAGCACATTGAAGGTCCGGGACTGGAATCTGTCATCCGGACGTCTACAGGCCCAGATTACCTGTGAGACCAGAAAGCACAGACAACTCCGGGGAAGAAGTTTAGCTTATTGAAGCATTAATAGAACATGAATGTTAATGGATATAGATGGATGGATAGAGAGAGAGAGGGAGGAGGAGAGAGGAGCCCAGTGCATCATGGGAGTCCCCCGGCAGTCTAAGCCTATAGCAGCATAAGTTAAGAGCCCTAACTATAAGCTTTATCAAAAAGGAAAGTTTTAAGCCTACTCTTAAACGCAGAGAGGGTTCTGCCCCCTGGACCAAATCTGGAAGATGGTTCCACAGGAGAGGAGCCTGATAGCTGAAGGCTCTGCCTCCTGTTCTACTTTTAGAGATACTAGGAACCACAAGTAGACCTGCATGCTGGGAGCACAGTGTTCTAGTAGGTACATAAGGTACTATCAGTTCTTTGAGATATGATGGGGCCTGACCATTAAGAGCTTTGAAGGTGAGGAGAAGGATTTTGAATTCTATTCTGAATTTTACGGGAAGCCAATGCAGTGAAGCCAAGATGGGAGTAATATGATCTCTCTTTCTAGATTTTGTCAGAACGCGAGCAGCTGCATTCTGGACCAGCTGGAGAGTCTTTAGAGACTTGTTAGGACAGCCTGATAATAATGAATTACAGTAGTCCAGCCTAGAAGTAACAAATGCATGGATGTGATGATCATGATATGTTAATGTCAAATCAAAATGCTACCACTTTACTTGAGGTCAAATCATTTATTAATTAAACTGTCATACTGGAGTCATGAGTCAGTTTTGGGTTTCCTGTCCGTATCCTGTCAAACATCTATGACCAAGTGCTAGAATTGGTCTGTAACCTTGCACATCTAATTATAATAATCATTATGTCAACTTGCCACAAACACAAAAATAGGTGCATGTTTGATTAATGTCAAGAAAACCTTGAAGATGAAAAATTATCAAAATTTTTGGCCTCCGTTCTTCCTGGTGGGTGCGGCAGCACGGACAATGTCAATGCTTCGCCATCAAACAGGAAGTTTTTTAATCATTCAAATTTGGCAGGGTGGTTAACAACACCCTTTTCTGTGGTATGTCAAACTCAGAACACATATTTATTATTACTTTACAGACTTTAAGATCACTCTGAGACATTCTGATTAACATGTTTATTCACTGCTGCAGTTCAAAGACTAAAGTAAAACCTCTCTACTTGTTTCTTATCATCCTTTTTCTACCACAACATTAAATTACACACACACACACACACACACACACACACACACACACACACACAGTATTGGAATGGAAACTAAGTGTAAAAACCATCCTTACTGTTAGCAGAATGTGCTACTCACCATAAACCACCACATGAGGCCTGAAAGTCCTACAATAAGAACAATTCCTCCGGTGATTAGGTATGGACGCTTCATCTCTGCAGTAAGACCAACTCCTCCAGTGGTTAGGTATGGACGCTTCATCTCTGCAGTATGACCAACTCCTCCAGTGGTTAGGTATGGACGCTTCATCTCTGCAGTATGACCAACTCCTCCAGCGGTTAGGTATGAATACTTCATCTCTGCAGTCAGGAGAACAGCTGTTCAACAGGAACACACACAGTTACATAAAGAAGTATAACATTCTAAAAAAGCTTTGGTTAGACAGGTTTCGGTAGAAACCGGACTCATGGTTTCATGGTCACCTCTTCTATAAATGTACCATAGACACACACATTGTCACACCTTCTGACCATAGTGACACATAGTGACCATAGTGACACACACAAATACATCAGGTTTGTACACACACTGTAAAAGTGTGAAAATGTAACGCTATTACCAAAGAATTAACCTGAAATGATCTTCACGTGTTAAAGTCAGACCAACAGACTGTCCAGGGAACAACAGACTTCTCCGGGGAACAAAAGATTGTCAGAGACTAGGCTTGGGCGATGTCCAGGAAATAGCTTAACTAATATTAAGCCTATAATATATATAGCCTATTCATTATAATGTGGATGGACATACATTGTGTTCTTTTGCCTTAATAATGACAAAATAATACACAAAAAAATGGTCGGATTGGGAATCCATATGCATAATGTCTCCTCACTGCATTTAGTGTTGCTTGAAATGACCAGGGCTGCCTTTAAAAAGAAATCGTCAATTTCCCGGGATTCCCTGGAAAATTGGCTTCTTTTCTCTCAAGCAGGGTACACTTGCACTCACACTAACCAAATATTCCGGACTTTAGGGGGCAATCGTGCTTGGGCACGGTACGATTGCCTAGTGCGCCCTAAATGAACAGTGTGCAGTCAGAGTAGCCGCGCGGCTTTCCAAACAACTAATTGATTAATCAAGGAAATAATTGAAAGTTTAGTTGATAAAAAAACATTCCTGAGTAAAACATGGTGCTGCAGTGTGAGAGTAATTACTGTATAAATATATGAACCTGTGAACGGTTAAAAATGTTTGTGTTCCTGTGTGGAAGAGAACAAAGTGTTGATGCCAAAGCAGATCATGCCATGTCTGTTTGGGTTTAACCACACAAAGAGCAGTTACAACATCATGTGATATGTGAATGTTGATATTATTATTTTTGTATATGCTGCATGGTGCAATCATTCACAAAATATAATAACGGCTACAGGATATCTCGCTTACTTCATCAGTGAACATATTTCTTTCACTTTTTCTGAGTGTCTGCTAAAAAACTTCAACCTATGGTGAGACTGAACAATATTATAATGAAAATCAACCACATTTAGATATCCAGGACTTCACATTAGAGGTTAACTCGGGTACAAAATGAGAGACCCGAACCCTAACGGACCCGGAGATCTGAGTGGTTCCGACTCTTCCGAGATGTTATGGACCCGTGAAATGTATTCTGATGTCCGAGTAGTTCCAAGATAATTTATGCCCGACCCGTAAAAAGGATGAATAATTGTTGTAACTGTACCTTGTCTGAAATCATTTCAGTTTTGTGCGACACACTCTTAAAACAAATGTTTTGGAAATCAACACATTTTTTGTGCAATGGTGATTTCAACAAATGTTGTGTTAAATCTCAGTATTTCCCTGAGGGGAAAGTTCTACACAAAATGTTAAAATTAACGCAAGTTGTGTTGTCCTTATCTGGACATGGAGATGTGTTAAAAACCAACAAAGATGGTGTTATTTTCAACACATTGGTTTTAAGAGTGCACCCATAGCTCTCCAAATCATGAATTTACCCTTTTCAAAAACAAATGCGCAAATAGCCAAACATTTAAGGAAACCCTATTTTTAAATAAATGAATGTGCAGACTATAACTAATAATACACTTTATTGTATTTCATGTAGTTAACATAGGCAGACGATTACTTTGATCATTAAAGTCTTTATTGACTAAACATTCATATTTTATCTGGCCATGATCTGACTGACCCGAGTCAGACCCGTACTCAGTGTCTCGGGTTTTCTCGGTTTTACACATTTTAGCGAACAGATCCGGGACCCGAGGTGGTAAAATCCAATCCGACCCGGACCCTAGTTGACTACAGAAAAAATGGACCCGGACCTGCACGGGTCTCGGGGTCGGGGCCGGGTAATTTCGGTCGGCTCGATCCGAGTTAACCTCTACTTCACATTTTAGACACACCTGACCGGGGGCAGATTTAGGAGTTGACATGATCCAGGTTTGAGCCCAGAACACCCAGAACCAGGGACACATTTTATCTTGTACTGCCTTGTATAATTACTGCAAACAATAGTCATTAACAATGTTCTAAAAAACAGCATAAATAAATAACAATACCTCAACCATAGTTGTTATAAACTTACTCAGATTCAGTCAACATCTGGGTGTCACTGATCAGAAAAAGTTACTTTAACCAGATTACTTTTTAATACATGTGGCTTTTGAGAAATCATTCAGGACTGAAGCCCCAAACGATTGTTCAGACAGGACTGGAGAAAGAAATCTTCCCAAATTCAACCAACATGAAGACAAAGATAATTACTTTTATGATTTAAAGAAGAGATTTTATACTTGAGCAAAGCATTTATATTGAATAAACTCACCAATCAGGATTCAGAGTTCTTCAGATGTAGAAAGATGAACAGAGTTAGTTTTATTAAGTTTCCAGATGATGTTTCTGCTCTTTACTCACAAACAGATAGATGCTGTTTGACCTCAGCTCGCTCGCTTCCTCCTGTTCAGTTGCCCCCCTTAAAACCACAAACCACCACCTTCTTGTCATCTTTCAGCCCCTCCCCCCCGATTAGTTCCTACATTCAGTCTACGTGAGCACAGACAGGAAGTGAGACCTCCAAAAGTGCTTTGACACAACTACAAGTAGAAAACAGAACGTAATTCTCATGAATGGAGGGAGACGTGCTTCCTTCTGCTTCAGCAACATAAATCTTCTTCATCTTAATTATTACTACAGTTATAGAAGCAGGAAGTTATGAAGTTAATCTAATTTTTATGTCTACATCTGATCTTTGATAGGTGAAAAAGTGAAATACAGCACACTGTGAAAACCACATGACTGATGCTGATAAAGTGCAGAGAAAAGATGTGCCTTCAGTTTGCAGAGTGTGACTTTCTTATGAGGTGTTTACCACACACGTTTAGTACGTGCACTTTCTGCCTGTCACACCATCATTGTTGTTAGGGGCCTACATTTCCTGTAAAAACTAATTCACACTTTATTTTCATTATGATTCTTGTGTGAGAGGCGACAGTAAATGCATGCAGGAAGTTAACAGACAGAAGCTGGACACACATTATACCATCAGTTGTTGTAATATAGAGCAGATCTAACAACAAGCAACAACCAAAGCTAACTAACATATCATTTATGGATACTCTGAAGTCTAAAAGCTTCTGGCTCACAAGGACTGTATGAGTGAAACACAAAAGTACAGAAAAAATAAAATAAGTAAAATTAAAGCTGCAAGCATCGATGAACGGTCACAGCGGGCACGTAATTGTCTTAGCACCCGGGCTTTTCTTGACCATTTCGTGAAAGGGTTAAACAACACTTCTTGTGTCCACTAGGTGGTGCTAAAGATCACCCATCAATTATATGTCATGTTGTAGTGTATGATGTGGAGAACTCACCCTGTAAATCTGATTCAGAGCTTCAGTCAGCTCCCTAAACTTCACTTGTCGGTAACAAAATATATATTTTTAACATTCTTGAAAAAGGTTTAGGATACAGTAGTCAGCTGATATAAAATGAATCACTGTCAAATGTCAAAATTCTCTAGTTTCAACGTCTCAAATGTGAATGTTTTTTAAATGTCTTTAGTTTTCTGGTCACAAGGAGAGCAGACCCAAAGGCAAAGACTCAAACCAAAAACAAGACTGATGAAAACAAGTCTTTATTATGAGAGATGCACGCCAAAAACAATCACAGAAAACTGAACTTAAAATACACAAGAGATGATTAGAAACGCATGTAAAACACAGGAAGTTAAAAAAAACACAAGGAGAATAGATTTCAAAATAAAACGGGGACTAAACTAAGAGTCCATCCACACTAAGAACTATAACTATAAAGAAAAAGATGTGATGAACTATAACATCCTTATTGATCTCCCTAGGGAACAATTCAAATTTTAACTCAACAGTGAAAGTGATAAAATAAAAATTAAAGCTGCAAGCAGCGATGAACGGGCCCTCATGCCCCCCCATGCATGTCGGTTTACAGATACAATAGGGCTTTGCACTGGTCAGTGCTAAGGCCCTAATAAACAATCTCTGTGTGAAATAATATGCAATTATACAAATCTAAAATGTAGATATATTACTGATACTACATACTACGTACAAATGTACACTGTAATATACTGCAAAAAATAGTTATATACTGCAAAAATACTTATATATCGCAAAAATATGGTTATATACTGCAAAACACACTCTATTATATATTGCAAAAGTACTGTTGTATACTGTTTAAAAATACTGTATTTCCAATTTGATACAATATTGATTAATTGAGATATTTTTCATACCATTTTTCCTTTGTCATGAAAGAGATGTTCACAGAACTAATGTTATTGCTGCTACACGTATCATTGATTTAAAGCAACACATTTCAACAACAATCAAAAGTTTAAATGAAATAAAAAAATACAAACAGCATGAAAATAAAAAGAAAGAAAAAACAGAAAATCTCAATTTAAACACAAATAAATCTGCATTTTTTCTGATATCACTCATGTATTGATCCCATACAGATATACAGATATACAGTCTGCTGCACATAGACATCAATGTAAATCCTGCACAGTCATAAATGATGAAGTGAGGGTTAGGGTTAGGATTACTTTGCAGCTTTGCAGTTTAGGTTACTGACTTTTCCTTCACTTTCCAAAGTGAAGACCTTCTCACAGTCAGGCATAGGTCCAGTTTGATCCTTACCTTCAGTAATTTTGGTTATCTTGAATTTTTCATAGGGAGGGATAAGCACCTCTTCCTCCTTTCTGTCTAAGTTTGAATAATCCTTCAGGTAGGCTCCTAAGCAACTCCTAATTTTAAAGCAGGTCTTTTTACCAAAATGTGTAAGATTTGTAAGTTTAGAGCTGGAGGCAAACGTACCAAACCGAATGTGCTCGTGAAGTGTGCCACTGAACCCAACTGTAGTTCTTCTATAAGAAGTTTGACACTGTTCTTTTTCTTTTTCATTCAGGATCTGTATGGCATCAGTCAGCCAGAAATGTAAAGAGTGGAATTTGAAGGAGCGGGTGTAGTTTTCCCTACCGGTGCGGACTGCTTTATTGAATTCCTCATAAATGACATAAGATGTATAAGCACAGATTGCCTGCCTGTGTTTTTTGGTGAGAGCATTATCCTCTGGATGAGGTTTGTTTGAACATTTTTCTGCAATTTTCCAAGCTTTTTTAAATTTTCCCACTAACTCTCCTTCAAAGTATTTGTTATTGACCTTCTTCTCCATTTTCTCTCTGCAGCCTTTGTACATGTCATCAATGGAATCAGGAGCCATGTTGAGTGGAAATGGTTTAGAGGTCTGGAGGGCAGAAGAAGGAAAGAACAAGTGATGTTACACAACAAAGATTTTATGATTTATTCAAAGTAACATGAAAAGAAACGACAGTCATATAAAGTGCAGCAGTAAATCCAGGTTGAAGTCTGAATGTTTTTTGTCAGCATGATGAGAAATGCTGCTACTGAACGTGTCAGTTAAACATGTTTCGTTAACACTTTACTTGAAGGTATCGTTACATGACACAGTCATGAATGTGTCATAAACATTATGTCAATGTCATAAATGTTTATGACTGTTGTCATTAAGTGTCATTCGGTTTTGGTAATAACAAGTTGACATCAAATTTGTTTGGGTTGTCTTGATTATGACAACTTCAATCAATCGATCAATCAATCTTTATTTGTATAGCGCCAAATAGTGCCAAACAGAGTTATCTCAAGACTCTTTCCACATAGAGCAGGTTCTAAACCGAACTCTTCAGGTTTTAACTTTAAAGAGACCCAACATTCCCATATGAGCAACAGTGGAGAGAAAAAACTCCCTTTAACAGGAAGAACCCTCAGAACCAGACTCAGAGTGGGAAAACATCTGCCTCCACCGGTTGGGGTAGAGAGGAGAGAGAGGAAGGATAGAGGAGAGAGGAGGAGAGGAGAGAGAGGAAGGATAGAGGAGAGAGAGGAAGGAGATGAGAGAGAAGCACATTGAATGTCCGGGACTGGAATCTGTCATCCGGACGTCTCCAGGCCCAGATTACCTGTGAGACCAGAAAGCACAGACAACTCCAGGGAAGAAGTTTAGGTTATTGAAGCATTAATAGAACATGAATGTTAATGGATATAGATGGATGGATAGAGAGAGAGAGAGGGAGGAGGAGAGAGGAGCCCAGTGCATCATGGGAGTCCCCCGGCAGTCTAAGCCTATAGCAGCATAAGCTAAGAGCTCTAAGAGCCCTAACGATAAGCTTTATCAAAAAGGAAAGTTTTAAGCCTACTCTTAAATGTGGGGAGGGTGTCTGCCCCCCGGACCAAATCTGGAAGATGGTTCCACAGGAGAGGAACCTGATAGCTGAAGGCTCCACCTCCTGTTCTACTTTTAGAGATACTAGGAACCACAAGTAGACCTGCATGCTGGGAGCGCAGTCTTCTAGTAGGTACATAAGGTACTATCAGCTCTTTAAGATATGATGGAGCCTGACCATTGAGAGCTTTGAAGGTGAGGAGAAGGATTTTGAATTCTATTCTGAATTTTATGGGAAGCCAATGCAGTGAAGCCAAGATGGGAGTAATATGATCTCTCCTTCTAGTTTTTGTCAGAACACGAGCAGCTGCATTCTGGACCAGCTGGAGAGTCTTTAGAGACTTGTTAGGACAGCCTGATAATAATGAATTACAGTCGTCCAGCCTAGAAGTAACAAATGCATGGATGTGATGATCATGATATGTTAATGTCAAATCAAAATGCTACCACTTTACTTGAGGTCAAATCATTTATTAATTAAACTGTCATGGTGTCATCACGGCAGCACGGACAATGTCGATGCTTCGCCATCAAACAGGAAGTTTTTTAATCATTCAAATTTGGCAGGGTGGTTAACAACACACTTTTCTGTGATATGTCAAACTCAGAACACATATTTATTCTTACTTTATACAGACTTTAAGATCACTCTTACTGGAGACATTCTGATTAACATGTTTATTCACTGCTGCAGTTCAAAGACTAAATTAAAACCTCTCTAGGCCTACTTGTTTCTTATCATCCTTTTTCTTTTCTTTTTTTTAAAGTATATTTTTTTGGGCTTTTTTGCCTTTAATGGACAGGTTAGTGGAGATAGACAGGAAACAGGAGGCAGAGAGGGGGGCAATGACACCCAGGATAGGACCGCTCGGTGCGGGATTCGCCTGCAGCGAGGACTACAGCCTCACCACATGTGGCGGGCACTCCTCCCACTGAGCTAAACTCCGCCACACCATCCTTTTTCTACCACAACATTAAATTACACAATAACACACACACACACACACACACAGTATTGGAATGGAAACTAAGTGTAAAACCGTCCTCACTGTTAGCAGAATGTGCTACTCACCACAAGCCACCACATGAGGCCTGAAAGTCCTACAATAAGAACAATTCCTCCAGTGATTAGGTATGGACGCTTCAGCACTGTAGTAAGACCAACTCCTCCAGCGGTTTGGTATGGACGCTTCATCTCTGCAGTATGACCAACTCCTCCAGCGGTTAGGTATGAATACTTCATCTCTGCAGTCAGGAGAACAGCTGTACAACAGGAACACACACAGTTACATAAAGAAGTATAAAGAAAAAAGGTTTGGTTAGACAGGTTTCAGTAGAAACCGGACTCATGGTTTCATGGTCACCTCTTCTATATATGTATCACAGACACACACATTGTCACACCCTCTGACCATAGTGACACACACAAATACATCAGGTTTGTACACACACTGTAAATGTGTGAAAATGCAACTTTACTGCCTGAGAATGAATCGCTGAGGAGGAAGGAACAGGTTGCAGGTTTGTCAGAGAAGGGACGGACTCTCTCTACTTTTTATTGATAATATTTATAATTAAACATGACAAGGAACTAACACTGACACACATGTACTGTGAGATAATGTTGGACAACACTAACCTTTCACATAAAACTACAGTGTACAAAGTACAATGAATTTCTGTCATAGAACCTGTTATTCAAATATGATGTTATAAAGATCAAGGATCTATCCAATGATCCTATTTCTTATCCTTTCTGTTCAGCTTTTGTAAAGAAAAGAGTGAGCTTATATTGAGATTATTGTCCTGTGACTGAGACAAACAGTACGGGCACAGATCTGAAGAAAAAAGATTCACTAACTTTGTTGTTCTTCCACTGGATGCAACAGAGGATGATGCTTAGTTTGACTCTGGCACTGACACAGAGTCAGAGGACAGTGAACTTGGTGAGACTTACTGCGACTTGGGCGCAATATTTGCGCACAGCGACAGATCTGATGAAGAGTTTTATGGACTCAGTGAGCACACAGCTACACACTGTATCACATATGGAAAGTTACTGTGTTCTTTTAAAAGGTTAATTGAATCTCAGCCGATGTCACCGATCCTGTTCATAATCTTTATGGACAGAATTTCTAGGTGCAGCCAGGGTGTGGAGGGGGTCCGGTTTGGTGACCTCAGGATTGGGTCACTGCTTTTTGCGGATGATGTGGTCCTGTTGACTTCATCAGACCGTGACCTCCAACTCTCACTGGGTCGGTCCGCAGCCGAGTGTGAAGCGGCCGGGATGAGAATCAGCACCTCCAAATCCGAGTCCATGGTCCTCAACAGGAAAAGGGTGTAGTGCACTCTCCGTGTCGGGGATGAGATTCTGCCTCAAGTGGAGGAGTTCAAGTACCTCGGGATCTTGTTCACGAGTGAGGGAAGGATGGAGCGGGAGATCGACAGGCGGATCGGTGCGGCGTCTGCAGTAATGCGGACTCTGCACAGATCCGTTGTGGTGAAGAGAGAACTGAGCCAGTCGATCTTGGTTCCTACCCTCCCCTATGGTCATGAGCTTTGGGTAGTGACTGAAAGAACAAGATCGCGGGTACAAGCCTCCGTATGGTGGCTGGCCTCTCCCTTAGAGATAGGGTGACAAGTCTGGGCTTCCCTGCTTAGGCTGCTGCTCCCGCAACCCGACCCCGGGTAAGCGGCAGAAGACGGACGAGTGGATGAAACTCAGCCTAACTCGAACCCGGTCTGAGTTAATATAGCGGTCCAGTTCAGTGAAATCATTACCGGACCAATAACCTGACTCACTGTTTCAGATGTAATATGTGTGTTTTTATTGTGTTTCAAATAAAAGTAAATTGAAAAAGTTTTGGAGTGTAAGCATGTGTTTATAAATGCATAACTACTGGTGCATTCATATAAACCCGTCTTTAATAGAAATGTGTTTTTCCCAGCAGGACATCCCCTAAAAATAGACTGCGTCTTATGCTGGTGCAACTTAGACACCGGTTTTTACAGTAGTTGACAAAATCCGGGTTTAAGCCCAGAACAGAGCCAGGGACACATTTTAACATTTTACTGCATTGAATGCTTACTGCTAACAATAGTCATATTAGTAGTTTATTAGTTTATTAGTAGTTTTATTTATTTTGGTCCTTAACAACTTTCCAAAAACATAACAATAAAGAATATCTTAAACAGTTGTTAAAAACTCACTCAGATTCAGTCACAGCTGGTTGAAGTCACTGTTCAGAAAAGTAACCACTTTAAAAAAAATAAATAAAAAGGACCCCAAAATAATTACATTTATGATTTAAAGACTATCTATATTGAGATATGTTATAGTTGAGCACAGATCAATATGTAATGTTTTTTCATTCATATTTAATAAACTCACCAATCAGGATTCGGCGTTCTTCAAATGTAGAAAGATGAATGCTGTTCAATGAAGTTTCTGCTCTTAACTCACAAAGAGATAGAAGCTGTTTGACCTCAGCTCTCTTGCTCTTCTTTCTGTTGAATTTATCCCCTTAATACCACAACCCCTCCCCCTCATTAGTTTCCATGTTCATTTACACTTTACGTGAGCACAGACCACGTCTCAAACCACAAGCAAACTACAAGCAGAAAACAGAACGTAATAATTAATAAATAAATAATTCTCACTTTAAAAAGCAAACAGCACCAAACTGCTTCACAATGACAGATATTACATACAAGCATGAAAGGCTCAAAATGAAAATGCATCATTGTTTTTATTTTTGTGCAGCTGATACACATTTTTATACATGCAAATGTACCAATTTGACCTGCTCAATTAAAAAAATCAGCATTCAAACATTGTTGTATGTCATAAAATGTGAATGTGAATGTCTTTTCTACAAGATTAATCAAAACATTTATTAATGACTGATGATGTGAATTGGTATAAAGACTATGAGTCAGAATATGAACAGTATGTAAGGGTTAAGTTATTATATATGTTATCTGATCTTTAAAGGATGGAAAGTTGAACGACAGCACGCTGTGAAAACCACACGATTGATGGTGAAAGAGTGCAGTAAAGCTCTGACCACACTATTCAAAGTGAAACTTTCTCATGATTATGTTTGCAGGTGACCACATGAAGAAATGTATAGTACACTTTGTACGTTCTGCCTCTGTCACCTCATCATCGTTGTTCGGGCCTAAATCAAACAAAAACGGGGGGCTTTTATGCCCCTGGTAGGGTCACCCATGGCAAACAGGTCCGGGTGGAGGGACCAGACAAAGCGTAGCTCACAACAACCCTTATGATGAGCGAAATATATGGTCTTTTGTTTCCCTTGCCGAGACGTGGGTCACTGCCCCCCCCCCCCCCCCGAGCTAGGCCTGGGGTTGGGGCTTGGTGGCGAGCACCTGGTGGCCGGGCCTGCACCCATGGGGCCCAGCTGGGCACTGCCCGAAGAGGAAACATGGCACATGACACTCCCTTCCAGTGGACCCACCACCAGTGGGAGGGGCCAAAGGGGTCGGGGGCATTGTGAGCTGGACGGCAGCCGAAGGCGGGGACCTTGGCGGTCAATTTAACCTGCTCAATTAAAAAAATCAGCATTCAAACGTTGTTGTATGTCATAAAATGTGAATGTGAATGTCTTTTCTACAAGATTAATTAAACATTTATTAATGACTGATGATGTGAATTGGTATAAAGACTATGAGTCAGAATATGAACAGTATGTAAGGGTTAAGTTATGATATATGTTATCTGATCTTTAAAAGGTGGAAAGTTGAACCACAGCACGCTGTGAAAACCACACGATTGATGGTGAAAGAGTGCAGTCAAAGCTCTGACCACACTATTCAAAGTGAAACTTTCTCATGATGATGTTTGCAGGTGACCACATGAAGAAATGTGTAGTACACTTTGTACTTTCTGCTGTATGCGGGAAGGGAAAAATAAAAAATAAAAAATTAAACCAGTTCACCAGCAAGTGCTGATTCAATGTGTTTCAGTAGTTACAGACCAAACTAACTCGACGATCAGCGTTCATAGCACCTGGTGGTCGGGCCTGCACCCATGGGGCCTGGCTGGGCACAGCCCAAAGAGGAAACATGGCACATGGCACCACCTTCCAGTGGACCCACCGCCCGTAGGAGGGGCCAAAGGGGTCGGGGGCATCGTGAGCATGGCTGCAGCCGAAGGCGGGGACCTTGGCAGTCCGACCCTCGGCTGCAGAAGCTAGCTCTAGGGACGTGGAACCTCTCTGGTGGGGAAGGAGCCTGAGCTGGTGCGTGAGGTTCAGAAGTTCTGGCTAGATATAGTCGGCCTCACCTCGACGTATAGCAAGGGATCTGGAACCAGTCTCCTCGAGAGTGTCAAACCTCCAAAAAGAGATTTGACTCAACTACAAGCAGAAAACAGAACATAATTCTCATGAATGGTGGGAGATGTTTAAGTTTAAGTTTATTTCATTTATATATGACTTTAAAAAGCAAACAGCACCAAACTGCTTCACAATGACAGACATTACATACAAGCATGAAAGGCTCAAAATTAAGATGAACTAAATTTAAACACAAGTGCAAAAACCATAAGAAATCAGATCAGATGTGCGTCCTTCTGCTTCAGCAACATAAACCTCGTTGAAGCAGAAAGTTATTAACCCTTACACACTTTTCAGGGTCAAATTTGACAGTTTTTACATTTGAGAGCTATAAAAACACCATATACACATTTATGTTAGCTGGATTTTTCCTAACGTGACCCACAGTATGCAAACATGCATCATTGTTTTTATTTTTGTGCAGCTCATACACATTTTTATACATGCAAATGTACCAATTTGACCTGCTCAATTAAAAAAATCAGCATTCAAACGTTGTTGTATGTCATAAAATGTGAATATGAATGTCTTTTCTACAAGATTAATCAAACATGTATTAATGACTGATGAATGTGGATTGGTATAAAGACTATGAGTCAGAATATGAACAGTATGTAAGGGTTAAGTTATGATATATGTTATCTGATCTTTAAAGGATGGAAAGTTGAACCACAGCACGCTGTGAAAACCACAGGACTGATGGTGAAAGAGTGCAGTCAAAGCTCTGACCACACTATTCAAAGTGAAACTTTCTCACGATGATGTTTGCAGGTGACCACATGAAGAAATGTATAGTACACTTTGTACTTTCTGCCTCTGTCACCTCATCATCGTTGTTCAGGCCTAAATTTAATGTAAAATATAAATTATTTTCATTATGATTCTTGTGTGAGAGGTGACAGTGGAACATGCAGGAAGCTAATAGACGGATAAATCCACAGACTGAGGCTGGACACACATTGGACCACGTGTCAAACTCAAGGCCTGCGGGCCAAATCCGCCCCTCCATGTTATTTTATGTGGCCTGCAAGAGCTCAAATGGCATGACTCTCTTACAATAAAAGTTTCTGCTGCTTTAAATGACAGGGATTTACCGTATTTACAGACGCACCTTAAATGCAATTTTTTTTCATTGAAAAGTGGGGAGCGTCTTATACAAAAGTAAAATACAGAGATGTTGGATCTGCATATGATTATAGGAATATAAAGGGCCCTCCACACTAAGAATAATAACTATAAACATAATGATGTGAGTGTCCACACTTACAAACTATAACTTCCTATAAACAGCTGTGTCAATCAAGCAAGTGCTCCAGCTGTGTCTGCAGCTAATGAAAATAGACACGTTACTGCTGTATGCGGGATGGAAAAATAAAAAATAAAACGAGGTGCTGATTCAATGTGTTTCAGTACCGTTTATTGCACTGTGGCAGCGACACACAGTATCAACACAGATCTGAAGAATAAAAGATTCACTAACTTTGTTGTTTTTCCATTGGATGGAACAGAGGATGATGCTTTGTTCGACTCTGGCGTGCTGGCGGGGTGCTGGAGAGTGCTCCCTCTGGGGATTCCCTCGTTCTGCTGGGAGACGTCAATGCCCACATTGGCAGCGACAGTTAGACCTTGAAGGCTGTGATTGGGAGGAACGGCCCCCCCGATCTGAACCCGAGCGGTGTTCTGTTATTGGACTTCTGTGCTTGTCACAGATTGTCCATAACGAACACCATGTTCAAGCATAAGGGGGTCCATATGTGCATTTGGCACCGGGACACCCTAGGCCGCAGTGTCTTGGGGCGGAGCTGTCAACTGATCACCACCTGGTGGTGAGTTGGCTCTGATGGTGGTGGAGGATGCCGGTCAGACCTGGAAGACCCAAACGTATTGTGAGGGTCTGCTGGGAACGTCTGGCAGAGTTTCCTGTCAGAGAGAGCTTCAACTCCCACCTCCGGGAGAGCTTCGACCATGTACCTGGGGAGGCTCCTCGTTGGCAGGGCCCCGGGGGTGGATGAGATCCGCCCCGAGTTTCTCAAGGCCCTGGATGTTGTGGGGCTTTCATGGTTGACACGACTCTGCAGCATCGCATGGACATCGGGGGCAGTGCCTCTGGATTGGCAGACTGGGGTGGTGGTCCCTCTTTTTAAGAAAGGGGACCGGAGGGTGTGTTCCAACTGTAAGAGGATCACACTCCTCAGACTCCCTGGTAAGGTCTTTTCGGGGGTAATGGAATAGAATTCAAAATCCTCCTCCTCACCTTCAAAGCTCTTAATGGTCAGGCCCCATCATATCTCAAAGAGCTGATAGTACCTTATGTACCTACTAGAAGACTGCGCTCCCCGCATGCAGGTCTACTTGTGGTTCCTAGTATCTCTAAAAGTAGAACAGGAGGTAGAGCCTTCAGCTATCAGGCTCCTCTCCTGTGGAACCATCTTCCAGATTTGGTCCGGGGGGCAGACACCCTCCTTACATTTAAGAGTAGGCTTAAAACTTTCCTTTTTGATAAAGTTTATAGTTAGGGCTCTTTGAGCTCTTAACTTATGCTGCCATAGGCTTAGATTGCCGGGGGACCCCCACCCCCATGATGCACTGGGCCTCTCTCTCCTCCTCCCTCTCTCTCTCTATCCATCCATCTATATCCATTAACACTTATGTTCTGTAATGCATTCAGTAACCTAAACTTCTTCCCCGGAGTTGCCTTCTGGTTTCTGGCTCTGCTTTCTCGTCTCACAGGTAATCTGGGCCTGTAGACGTCCGGATGACGGATTCCAGTCCCGGACCATCTGGCTCCATTGTTGATTTTCATTGTGCTTCTCTCCTCTATCCTTCTTTTCTCTCCTCTCAACCCCAACCGGTCGAGGCAGATGTCCGCCCACTTCTGAGTCTGGTTCTGCCTGAGGTTTCTTCCTGTTAAAAGGGAGTTTTTTCTCTCCACTGTTGCTCATGTGGGAATGTTGGGTCTCTTCAAAGTTAAAACCTGAAGAGTTTGGTTTAGAACCTGCTCTATGTGTAAAGTGCCTTGAGATAACTTTGTTGTGATTTGGCGCTATACAAATAAAGATTGATTGATTGATTGATTGAATGGAGAGGAGGGTCCCTCGGATAGTCAGCCTCAGATTCAGGAGGAGCAGTGTGGTTTTCGTCCGGGTCGTGGAACTGTGGACCAGCTCTACACCCTCTGCAGGATCCTTGAAAGTTCATGGGAGTTTGCCCAACCAGTCCACATGTGTTTTGTGGACTTTGAGAAGGCATTCGACCGTGTCTCCCTGTCGGGGGTTCTCCGGGAGTATGGGGTATCAGACCCCCTGATACGGGCCGTCCGTACCTTGTATGACCGGTGTCAGAGCTTGGTCCGCATTGCCGGTAATAAGTTGGACTTGTTTCCAGTGAGGGTTGGACTCCGCCAGGGCTGCCCTTTGTCACCGATCCTGTTCATAATCTTTATGGACAGGATTTCCAGGTGCAGCCAGGGTGTGGAGGGGGTCCGGTTTGGTGACCCCGTGATTGGGTCACTGCTTTTTGCAGATGATGTGGTCCTGTTGGCTTCATCAGACCGTGACCTCCAACTCTCACTGGATCGGTTCGCAGCCGAGTGTGAAGCGGCCGGGATGATAATCAGCACCTACAAATCCGAGTCCTTGGTCCTCAACCGGAAAAGGGCGGAGTGCACTCTCCGGGTCGGGGTGAGATCCTGCCCCAAGTGGAGGAGTTCAAGTACCTCGGGGTCTTGTTCACGAGTGAGGGAAGGATGGAGCGGGAGATCGACAGGCGGATCGGTGCGGCATCTGCAGTAATGCGGACTCTGCACAGATCCGTTGTGGTGAAGAGAGAAAGCTCTCGATTTACCAGTCGATCTTCATTCCTACTCTCACCTCTGGTCATGAGCTTTGGGTAGTGACCGAAGCTTCCTCCGTAGGCTGGCTGGGCTCTCCCTTAGAGATAGGGTGAGAAGCTCGGTCATCCGGGAGAAACTCGGAATAGACCCGCTGCTCCTCCGCGTCGAGAGGAGGCAGATGAGGAGGCTCGGGCATCTAGTCAGGACGCGTCCAGTCTAGTCCTGGACGCCTCCCTGGTGAGGTGTTCAGGGCATGTCCACCAGTAGGACACGCTGGAGAGACTATGTCTCTCGGCTGGCCTTGGAACGCCTCGGGATCCCCCGGGAAGAGCTGGACGAAGTGGCTGGGGAGAGGGAAGTCTGGGCTTCCCTGCTTAGGCTGCTGCCCCTGCGACCCGACCCCGGATAAGCGGAAGAGGACGGTACGGTACGGTACGGTACCTACCAATGTCAGGTATTCATTGAAGCCTAATTTTACATATTTGGCGATTTTTTTAATCATTCAAATTTGGCAGGGTGGTTGACAACACACTTTTCTGTGATATGTCAAACTCAGAACACATATTTATTCTTATTTTACACAGACTTTAAGGTTATTGTTGTTGTATACATGTTTTTTTATTGTTTTTCTCATATCACTATCCTTTTTAACTGCTGTAGCAGTGAATTGTCCCCACTGTGGGATCAATAAAAGTTTATCTTTATCTTATTACATTTTTTGTTGAGCTTCACATTGTGAAAAATATTCAAAATTAGCCGGCGACGCCTCCCAAAGTTTAGGGGTTAATAAGATGTAAACATCTGCTCAGACAGATGAAGCTGCTGAAGACAAACAGGAGCAGTTTGTGTTTGTTAGGAGGAGTTGATGACTTCATTTTCTTTAAATGTCACTTATGAAAAACTGACTGAAGAGAAAAAGATCATTTCATTTCCATCTGACTCAAACAGCTGCTGTAAACTTTTTATCAACGTAAACATGAGTTTTTATTGGTTTATTTGATTTGTTGTTGACTATGCACTCTGCACTTGCACAGCAAATGTTAATCTTTATTTTTTTAAATGATGAGAATACTTTGTTAGAATCAGAAATAGCTTTATTGTCATTGTTCAACACCACAAAGTTATATTGCTGCAACACGTATCATTGATGAAAAAGCAAAACTGCAACATCAAAAGTTTAAATGAAATAAAAATACAAACAGCATGAAAATAAAAAGAAAGAAAAAACAGAAAATCTAAATAAAAATAAATCTGCATTTTTTCTGATATCACTCATGTATTGATCCTGTTCAGATATACAGTCTGCTGCACATAGACATCAATGTAAATCCTGCACAGTCATAAATGATGATGTGAGGAAACTCTGCTCTTTCATTACTTTACAGCTTTGCAGTTTAGGTTACTCTCAGATTTTCCTTCACTTTCCAAAATGAAGACCTTCTCACAGTCAGGCATAGGTTTATATTTACCCTTACCTTTGATAATATTGGTTATATTGAATAATTCATAGGGGGGGATAAGCACCTCTTGCTCCCTTCTTCCTAAGTATGAATAATCCTTCAGGTAGGCTCCTAAGCAGGTCTCAATTTTAAAGCAGGTCTTGTTACCAAAAAATTTAGCATTTTTACGTTTAGAGCTGGAGGTAAACGTACCAAACCGAATGGTTTTGCCAAGTTCGCCAGTAAAACTAACTTTAGTTCTTCTATAAGAAGTTTGACACTTTTGTTTTTTTTTTCAGGATTTGTATGGCATCAGTCAGCCAGAAATGCAAAGAGTGGAATTTAAATTCGAAGGAGCGGGTGTAGTTTTCCCTCTCGTTGCGGACTGCTTCATTGAATTCTTTATAAATGCTGCTAGATGTGTAAACACAGATTGCCTGCATGTGGTTTTTGGTGAGATCCTCATCCTCTGTATGAGTTTTGATTGAACATTTTTCTGCTTTTTCCCAGGCATCTTTAAATATTTCCACTCTTTTTAACTCTTCTTTGAAGTATGTCTCGTTGACCTTCTTCTCCATTTTCTCTCTGCAGCCTTTGTACATGTCATCAACGGCATCAGGAGTCATGTTGAGTTTAATCGATTTAGAGGTCTGGAGCACAGAAGTCTGAAGCACAGAGGTCTGGAGGGAAGAGGTCTGGAGGGGAGAGGTCGGGAGGGGAAAGGTCTGGAGCGCAGAAGAAGGAAAGAACAGGTGATGTTACACAACAAAGATTTGATCATTTATTCAAAGTGGGGCTCAACAATATATCCTTATCGTATCAAAATCTAGTTATGAATGTGCAAAACATTGATATAGCAAAAAGCGCTGATATGGACGATATCAAATGTAGAGATATCAGGGATATAGGACAAGACGTCTTCTTTCATGCAGATTAAATTGTGAAATAACTGAGTGAAGTTGTGACGACGAACCTGCAGCCACATGGCCCCTTGTGGAATAGTTTGGACACCCCTGGTGTAATAAGTCCAATAAGGGCTTAAACTTTTTTTTTTATAGCCACAAGCTCTTAATTTTGCTCTTAGAGTGCACCAGAACGATGTATTTGACTTAAAAATGTACATGCCATACCTTAACTATGAGTGTGGTATTATTCTGCTGTTAAGTTTCAAATTTCAACAATTGTGAAATCATATCATATTGATAAAGATATTTGGTTTCAATATGGCTACTGAACGTGTCAGTTAAACATGTTTCATTGTTTAGCAGTCTAAAGTCTTTCTGATTGTGGTTAAAGTAGAAAGATCCTGTTGCATGTTGAACATTGAAGTGAGAGTTGCACGTTTTACTAACTGTAAGCAAACACTTCACAAAGGACTGAAGGTGTGAACTGTGCACGTTGAGTCATGCTTTAACAGTTTCTGTGAGTTAGACTAAATTAAAACCTCTCTCGCACACAGACACACGATGTTGGAGTGGAAACTAAATGTAAAACCATCCTTACTGTTAGCAGAATGTGCTACTCACCACAAGCCACCACACGAGGCCTGAAAGTCCTACAATAAGAACAATTCCTCCAGTGATTAGGTATGGACGCTTCATCTCTGCAGTAAGGCCAACTCCTCCAGTGATGAGGTATGGACGCTTCATCTCTGCAGTTTGACCACCTCCTCCAGCGGTTAGGTATGGACGCTTCATCTCTGCAGTTTGACCACCTCCTCCAGCGGTTTGGTATGAATACTTCATCTCTGCAGTCAGGAGAACAGCTGTACAACAGGAACACACACAGTTAAATAAAGAAGTATAACATGCTGAAAGAGCTTTGGTTAGACAGCAGGTCTGTAATATTTCTACGGGACTCATGGTTTCATGGTCGTCTCTTCTATATATGTACCACAGACACACACATTGTCACACCCTCTGACCATAGTGACACACACAAATACATCAGGTTTGTACACACACTGTAAAAGTGTGAAAATGTAACGTTATTACCTAAGAATTAACCTAAAACGATCTTCACGTGTTAAAGTCAGACCAACAGACTGTCCGGGGAACAACAAACTTCTCCAGGGAACGACAGACTGTCCGAAGATGTACAATGAGAGATGCGAACGAGGTAGATTACTCCAGTAAAAGTTTTAATGTTTGTAATCTTTGTTTAATGACTTAGAAGTCGCCAAATGACTTACTTTAACGAATTTCGTTAGTTTATATAATGCAGATTTGTAAAATATTACTTTTATGAGGGTCACAGTCACAGACTGTAGAAACTTCATAATTGTGGTAGCAGCGGTGCCGCAGATGTAATGAAGTCCACACAGCACTCTGGATGCAAACTAATATTAAGCCTATAGCCGATTCATTATAGTGTCCATGGACATAAATTGAGTTATTTTTCCATAATAATGACAAAATAATACACAAAAAATGGTCGGATTGGGAACCCATATATGCATAATGTCTCCACGTTGCATTTAGTGTTGCTTGAAATGGCCAGGGCTGCCTTTAAAAAGAATCGTCGATTTCCCGGGATTCCCTGAAGTGTAACCTCAAGCAGGGTACACTTGCACTTACACTAGCCAAATAATCCGGACTTCAGGGGGCAATCGTGCTTGGGCACGGTATGATTGCCTAGTGCGCCCTAAATGAACAGTGTGTAGTCAGAGTAGCTGCGCGGCTTTCCAAACAACTAATTGATTAATCAAGGAAATAATTGAAAGATTAGTTGATAAAAAACATTCCTGAGTAAAACATGGTGCTGCAGTGTGAGAGTAATTACTGTATAAATATATGAACCTGTGAACGGTTAAAAATGTTTGTGTTCCTGCGTGGAAGAGAATAAAGTGTTGATGCCAAAGCAGACCATGCCATGTCTGTTTGGGTTTAACCACACAAAGAGCAGTTACAACATCATGTGATATGTGAATGTTTATATTATTATTTTTGTATATGCTGCATGGTGCGATCATTCACAAAATATAATAACGACTACAGGATATCTCGCTTACTTCATCAGTGAACATATTTCTTTCATTTTTCTCTGAGTGCCTGCTAAAAAACTTCAACCTGTGGTGAGACTGAACAATATTATAATGAAAATCAACCATATTTAGATATCCAGGACTTCTCATTAGAGGTGAACTCGGGTACAAAATGAGAGACACGGACCCGGAGAATTTGTTCCGAGATCCGAGTGGTTCCAACATTTTAAAAAAATTACGTGCCCGAACGGATCCGAGGAAATTCGTTCCGAGATCCGAGTGGTTCCGACTCTTCCGAGATGTTATGGACCCGTGAAATGTGTTCCGATGTCCGAGTAGTTCTGAGATAATTTATGCCCGACCCGTAAAAAGGATGAATAATTGTTGTAACTGTACCTTGTCTGAAATCATTTCATAGCTCTTCAAATCATGAATTTACCCTTTTCAAAAACAAAATAGCGCAACATTTAAGGAAACCCTATTTTTAAATAAATGAATGTGCAGACTATAACTAATAACAGACTTTATTGTATTTCATGTAGTTAACAGCGGCAGACGAAGTCATCTTCAATGACTAAACATTCATATTTTATCTGGCCGTGATCTGACTGACCCGAGTTACACCTGTACTCTGTGTCTCTCGGGTTTTCTTGGTTTTACACATTTTAGCGAACAGATTCGTGACCCGAGGTTGTAAAATCCAATCTGACCCCTGACCCTAGTTGACTACAGAAAACATAGACCCGGGCCCGTATGGGTCTCGGTGCAGTAAAATCAAATTCTGCGTCTGTTAAAATCTGCCCCTGGTTCTGGGCTTAAACCCGGATCTCGTCAACTCCTAAATCTGCCCCTGGTCAGGTGTGTCTATAATGTGAAGTAGAGGTTAACTTGGATCGGGCCGACCGAAATTACCCGGCCCGATCGAAGTTAACCTCTACTTCACATTATAGACACACCTGGGGCAGATTTAGGAGTTGACGAGATCCGGGTTTAAGCCCAGAACCAGGGGCAGATTTTAACAGACGCAGAATTTGATTTTACTGCATTGGATGATTACTGCAAACAATAGTCATTAACAATGTTCTAAAAAACAGCATAAATAAATAATATCTCAACCATAGTTGTTATAAACTTACTCAGATTCAGTCAACAGCTGGGTGAAGTCACTGATCAGAAAAAGTTACTTTAACCAGATTACTTTTTAATACATGTGGCTTTTGAGAAATCATTCAGGACTGAAGTCCCAAACGATTGTTCAGACAGGACTGGAGAAAGAAATCTTCCCAAATTCAACCAAAATGAAGACAAAGATAATTACTTTTATGATTTAAAGGAGAGATTTTATACTTGAGCAAAGCATTTATATTTAATAAACTCACCAATCAGGATTCTTCAGATGTAGTTCCTACATTCAGTCTACGTGAGCACAGACAGGAAGTGAGACCTCCAAAACTGCTTTGACACAACTACAAGCAGAAAACAGAACGTAATTCTCATGAATGGAGGGAGACGTGCTTCCCTCTGCTTCAGCAACATAAAACTTCTTCATCTTAATTATTACTACAGTTATAGAAGCAGGAAGTTATGAAGTTAATCTCATTTTTATGTCTACATCTGATCTTTGATAGGTGAAAAAGTGAAATACAGCACACTGTGAAAACCACATGACTGATGCTGATAAAGTGCAGAGAAAAGATGTGCCTTCAGTTTGCAGAGTGTGACTTTCTTATGAGGTGTTTACCACACACGTTTAGTACGTGCACTTTCTGCCTGTCACACCATCATTGTTGTTAGGGGCCTACATTTCCTGTAAAAACAAATTCACACTTTATTTTCATTATGATTCTTGTGTGAGAGGCGACAGTAAATGCATGCAGGAAGTTAACAGACAGAGGCTGGACACACATTATACCATCAGTTGTTGTAATATAGAGCAGATCTAACAACAAGCAACAACCAAAGCTAACTAACATATAATTTGTGTTCAAATTATGAAGAGTTGGATACTCTGAAGTCTAAAACCTTTGGCTCACAAGGACTGTATGAGTGAAACACAAAAGTACAGAAAAAATAAAATAAGTAAAATTAAAGCTGCAAGCATCGATGAACGGACACAGCGGGCACGTAATTGTCTTAGCACCCGGGCTTTTCTTGACCATTTCGTGAAAGGGTTAAACAAACCTTCTTGTGTCCACTAGGTGGTGCTAGAGATCACCCACCAACTGTATGTCATGTTGTAGTGTATGATGTGGAGAACTCACCCTGGAAATCTGATTCAGAGCTTCAGTCAGCTCCCTAAACTTCACTTGTCGGTAACAAAATATATATTTTTTAACATTCTTGAAAAAGGTTTAGGGTACAATAGTCAGCAGATATAAAATGAATCACTATCAACTATAAGAAGAAATGTCAAAATTCTCTAGTTTCAACGTCTCAAATGTGAATGTTTTTAAAATGTCTTTAGTTTTCTGGTCACAAGGAGAGCAGACCCAAAGGCAAAGACTGAACACCAAAAACAAGACTGATGAGAAAAAGTCTTTATTATGAGAGATGCTGGCCAAAAACAATCACAGAGACAAAGCAGAACAGAAAACTGAACTTAAAATACACAAGAGATGATTAGAAACTGGACGCATGTAAAACACAGGAAGTAAAAAAAACACAAGGAGAATAGATTTCAAAATAAAACAGGGACTAAACTAAGAGTCCATCCACACTAAGAACTATAACTATAAAGAAAAAGATGTGATGAACTATAACATCCTTATTGATCTCCCTAGGGAACAATTCTAATTTTAACTCAACAGTGAAAGTGATAAAATAAAAATTAAAGCTGCAAGCAGCGATGAACGGGCCCTCGCCCCCCCCATGCATGTCGGTTTACAGATACATTAGGGCTTCGTGCTGGTCAGCACTAAGGCCCTAATAAACAAACTATGTGAAATAATATGCAATTATACAAATCTAAAATGTAGATAAATTCCTGATACTACATACTACCTACAAGTGTACACTGTAATATATTGCAAAAAATAGTTATATACTGCAAAACATACTCTGTTATATATTGCAAAAATACTGCAAAAGTACTGTTGTATACTGTTTAAAAATACTGTATTTCCGATTTGATACAATATTGATTAATTGAGATATTTTCCATACCATTTTTCCTTTGTCATGAAAGAGATTTTCACAGAACTAATGTTATTGCTGCAACACGTATCATTGATTAAAAACAACATATTGCAACAACAATCAAAAGTTTAAATGAAATAAAAAACAGAAAATCTAAATTTAAACACAAATAAATCTGCATTTTTTTTAATGATATCACTCATGTATTGATCCTGTTCAGATATACAGTCTGCTGCACATAGACATCAATGTAAATCCTGCACACAGTCATAAATGATGATGTGAGGAAACTCTGCTTTCTCATTACTTTGCAGCTTTGCAGTTTAGGTGAATCTTAGATTTTCCTTCACTTTTCAGAATGAAGACCTTCTCACATTCAGGCATAGGTTCATATTTACCCTCACCTTCAATAATATTGGTTATCTTGAATTTTTCATATGGGGGTATAAGCACCTCTTGCTCTGCTTCTCTGCTTGAATAATCCTTCAGGTAGGCTCCTAAGCAGGTCTCAATTTCAAAGCATGTCTTCCTACCAAAATGTACAAGATCTGTAAGTTTAGAGCTGGAGGCAAACGTGCCAAACCGAATGGACTCGTGAAGTTTGCCACTGAACCCAACTTTGGTTCTTCTATAAGAAGTTTGACACTGTTCTTTTTCATTCAGGATTTGTATGGCAGTAGTCAGCCAGAAATGTAAAGAGTGGAATTTGAATTTGAAGGAGCTGGTGTAGTCATTCTTACCGGTGCGGACTGCTTCATTGAATTCTTTATAAATGACATAAGATGTATAAGCACAGATTGCCTGCATGTGGTTTTTGGTGAGATCCTCATCCCCTGAATGATTTTTGTTTAAACATGTTTTTGTTCCATACCAAGCTGTTTTAAATTTTCCCACTAACTCTTCTTTGAGGTATGTGTTGATGACCTTCTCCTCCATTTTCTCTCTGCAGCCTTCGTACATGTCATCAACAGCATCAGGAGCCATGTTGAGTGGAAATGGTTCAGAGGTCTGGAGGGAAGAGGTCTGGAGGGCAGAGATCTGGAGGGCAGAAGAAGGAAAGAACAGGTGATGGTACCATAGACTATATATATAATGGATGTAACAGCCGTGACGTCACCCATTGGCTTCTGCTTGGAGGCCAATAGTATCGGATCTGAGCTGCGCCATCTTGAAAATTTGAGGTGCATGTTGGAAAAAAAAGAACACAGATTTGACTTATATGGGCATCCGGAGGAGCAAGAGGACGGGGCAGGAGAGGTCGGGAGGGCTGGATCTTGAGGAAATTGCATGCCTACTTACCACAGTCTATACCGGCAACCTGGTGATGCTAACCAAATTAGCTCCCACAATTCCACGTAAACTTTACAAGTGTTAAAGTAGCTTAGTAACTATTTACCTGCAGTCTATCTGTCCACCCTCCTGAACCTGTGAATCAATCAACTTATCAATCAGGATGTAGCCACGCCCTAATGCATACCCTGCTTTATCGTCACATATAAAATCAGGGAGGCCAAAATGTCCCAAATGAACATCATACTGCATTGAAGAAGACTTTAAACTAGCGATTGAGACCATAAACACATTTTGAAAACGTTTACTGAGGTTAGAAATCAAGTGAGAAGTTGGTGAATTCTCCATTGACTTGTATAGAGACGGTCGCCCCCTGGTGGCCTTTTGATAGAATGCAGCTCTAAGTTACTTCCGCGTTGGCCTAGGACCGGAACTCCCCGCCTGGATGTTACACAACAAAGATTTTATGATTTATTCAAAGTAACATGTAGAAAATACAGTCATATAAAGTGCAGCAGTAAATCCAGGTTGAAGTCAAAATGTTTTTTGTCAGCATGATGAGAAAATGCTGCTACTGAACGTGTCAGTTAAACATGTTTCGGTAACACTTTACTTGAAGGTATCGTTACATGACACAGTCATGAATGCGTCATAAACATTATGTCAATGTCATAAATGTTTATGACTGTTGTCATTAAGTGTTATTTGGTTATTGTAATGACAAGTTGACATTGTTTGGGTTGTCTTGATTATGACAACTTGACATTAAAGTCTGTGTAAAGTAAGCATAAATATGTGTTCTGAGTTTGACATACCACAGAAAAGTGTGTTGTTAACCACCCTGCCAAATTTGAATGATTAAAAAAATCGCCAAATATATGAAATTAGGCTTCAAAGTTGTGTAAAAATCAGCCTCTTTCTCTGCTACGAAACGCTGAAGCCCCGCCCCCTACCAAGTGTCACCTGTCAATCAAAGTCACCACCTCTACCAGAAACATGGACGCTATAGCTCTTTCTGTCGCTAGCTCACCTGCTAGCTCGGCAGCTAACTCAGCTAACTGGCTAATTGTAGACTGTAGTAGTAGTAGTGTTAGATATAGTAACAATAACTGGCCACTAGACAGGTTAACCACTGAGGAGAGCGGACTCTCTTATATAGTAGGGGAGGGACCAAGGGTACACGTCACAGGGTAGCTGTTTTTTGCAGGCTCGGAAAATCAGAAAGAATGAGAGGCTGAGAAACAGTTTAAGGCTCTACCTCCATAATTCAGCACTGCATAATATCAGCCTTTTCACATGTTTTCTGTAACCATTTTCCAACTTGTGTAATATGTTTAGAAGTAAATCAATTAATTGACTTACAGGGACTTTACTCAAAGTGACATGACCAGAAGTTGTCTTTGTCATGATATGTTAATGTCAAATCAAAATGCTACCACTTTACGTGATGTCAAATAATTTATTAATTAAACTGTCATAGTGGAGTCATGAGTCAGTTTTGGGTTTCCTGTCCGTATCCTGTCAAACATCTATGACCAAGTGCTAGAATTGGTCTGTAACCTTGCACATCTAATTATAATAATCATTATGTCAACTTGCCACAAACACAAAAATAGGTGCATTTTTGATTAATGTCAAGAAGACCTTGAAGATTAAAAAATATTAAAATCTTCACCATCAAACAGGAAGTCTTTATAGCTCCTACATACATTGTCCGATGTACACCAAATTGGTCACGCATGATGATGATGATGAGGGTGTGAACACGTCTGTGTGTCAATACTCACTCATATTCACAGCACCACCTACTAGACACAGGAAGTCATCCGCATATGACAAACATCATCTGAGTTACATGACATTTGTATTGTGTGGTCTCGACATCATACACTAAAACATGACATATAATTTGTGGGTGTTCTCTTGCGCCACATAGTGGACACAGGAAGTGTCACTTAACTCCATCACACAATGTTCAATGAAGGCCCGGATGCGAAGACATCTACATGCCCGCTGTGCAAACCCACCAACTATGACGCTGCTTGCAGCTTTAATTATGTTTGTTTCCACCATGTGAAAACTCTTTAGTAGTATATTGCATTATCTGTTGTACAAAGACAATAAAATTCAACCTTAAAGTCTGGGTAAAGTTAAATAATTGATTTGTTACTACATCTAACACTACTACTACTACTACTACCTGTGTGTCTGGCACTGCGCATGTGGTGACAAGAAGTGGAAGTGTAGTCTGTCTTGTTTTACCGTCTTTGTGTTGGTTTAATGTTGTTAGTAAGGAATCAACCAACTTGATCAGACTTTTCGTCCCTGGCATCTTTGAAGCTCACTCTCTCAAGAATGGAGCTCTTGTAATGTCAATGTTATATGGACTTTATTTGCCATGGCTCAGTGTTCATGGGATCCTAGCCTCGGGCAGACAGGCAGGATCCAGTACTCTTGGGGTTTTTTATTAAACCTGAGAGATAATCACCAGCCACTGTCTTACTTGGAACTGAACTACCTGCCTAGTGGTGAGTTATTGCTACTACATATAACACTACTACTGTTAGCAGAATGTGCTACTCACCACAAGCCACCACATGAGGCCTGAAAGTCCTAGAATAAGAACAATTCCTCCAGTAATTAGGTATGGACGCTTCATCTCTGCAGTAAGGCCAACTCCTCCAGCGGTTAGTAATGGACGCTTCATCTCTGCAGTATGGCCAACTCCTCCAGTGGTTAGGTATGAATACTTCATCTCTGCAGTCAGGAGAACAGCTGTACAACAGGAACACACACAGTTAAATAAAGAAGTATAACATGCTAAAAAAGCTTTGGTTAGACAGGTTTTGGTAGAAACCGGACTCATGGTTTCATGGTCACCTCTTCTATATATGCACCACAGACACACACATTGTCACACCCTCTGACCATAGTGACACACACAAATACATCAGGTTTGTACACACACTGTAAATGTGTGAAAATGTAACTTTACTGCCTGAGAATGAATCTTTACATGTTAAAGTATTTCATTATTTGTCAAAGTGTTTTTACCTTTGCTGAAAACTTGCTCTGAGACGCTGAGGAGGAAGGAACAGGTGGCAGAGGTTTTACAGTCTGTCAGAGAAGGGACGGATCCTCTCTACTTTTTATTGATGGTATTTATAATTCAACATGACAATGAACTAACACTGACACATGTACTGTGAGATAATGTTGGACAACACTAACCTTTCACATAAAAATACAAGTACAATGAATTAGTTATTGATGTTATAAAGATCGAGGATTTATCCAATGATGGGTGGACGGATGAAACTCAGCCTAACCCGAACCCGGTCTGAGTTAATATAGCGGTCCAGTTCAGTGAAATCATTACCGGACCATTAACCTGCCTCACTGTTTCAGATGTAATATGTGTGTTTTTATTGTGTTTCAAATAAAAGTAAACATATGTGTTTATAAATGAATAACTAGTGGTGCATTCATATAAACCAGTCTTTAATAGAAATGTGTTTTTCCCAGCAGGACATCCCCCCAAACAGACTGCGTCTTATACTGGTGCAACTTGTACACCGGTTTTTACGGGAGGAGTTGACAAAATCCGGGTTTAAGCCCAGAACAGAGCCAGGGACACATTTTAACATTTTACTGCATTGAATGCTTACTGCTAACAATAGTCATATTAGTAGTTTATTAGTAGTCTTATTTATTTTGGTTCTTAACAACTTTCCAAAAACATAACAATAAAGAATATCTTAACCACAGTTGTTAAAAACTCACTCAGATTCAGTCACAGCTGGTTGAAGTCACTGTTCAGAAAAGTAACCACTTTAAAAAAAATAGGACTGAAGCCCCAAAATAATTACATTTATGATTTAAAGACTATCTATATCGAGATATGTTATAGTTGAGCACAGATCCATATGTAATATGTTTTTTCATTCATATTTAATAAACTCACCAATCAGGATTCGGCGTTCTTCAAATGTAGAAAGATGAATGCTCTTCAATGATGTTTCTGCTATTAACTCACAAAGAGATAGAAGCTGTTTGACCTCAGCTCTCTTGCTCTTCTGTCTGTTGAATTTATCCCCTTAAAACCACAAACCACCACCTTCTTGCCATCTTTCAGCCCCCTCCCCCTCCCCCCTGATTAGTTTCCATGTTCATTTACACTTTACGTGAGCACAGACAGGAAGTGCCAAACCTCCAAAAATAGGTGTGACTCAACTACAAGCAGAAAAATAGTGGGAGGTGTTTAAGTTTAGTTCATTTATATATGACTTTAAAAAGTAAACAGACTTGCTTCACAATGACAGACAATATATACAAGCATGAAAGGCTCAAAATTAAGATTAAGTGCAAAAACCATAAGAAATCAGATCAGCTGTGCGTCCTTCTGCTTCAGCAACATAAACCTCGTTGAAGCAGAAAGTTATTAACCCTTACACACTGTTCAGGGTCAAATTTGACCCATTTTTACATTTGAGAGTTGTAAAAACACCATATACACATTTATTTTAGCTGGACTTTTCCTAACGTGACCTACAGTATACAAACATGCATCATTGTTTTTATTTTTGAGCAGCTGAAACACATTTTTATACATGCAAATGTACCAATTTGACCTGCTCAATTAAAAAAATCAGCATTCAAACATTGTTGTATGTCATAAAATGTGAATGTGAATGTCTTTTCTACAAGATTAATCAAACATATAATGACTGATGAATGTGAATTGGTATAAAGACTATGAGTCAGAATATGAACCGTATGTAAGGGTTAAGGTATTATATTTTTTATGTCTACATCTTTAAAAGGTGGAACGTTGTACCACAGCATGCTGTGAAAACCACAGGACTGATGGTGAGAGTGCAGACAAAGCTTTGACCACACTATTCATAGTGAAACTTTCTCATGACGATGTTTGAAGGTGTTTACCACATGAAAAAAATGTGTAGTACACTTTGTACTTTCTGTCTCTGTCACCTCATCACAGTTGTCCGGGCTAAATTTCCTATAAAATCAAACAAAAACTTGATTTTCATTATGATTCTTGTGTGAGAGGCGACAGTGGAACATGCAGGAAGTTAATAGACGGATAAATCCACAGACTGAGGCTGGACACACATTGGACCACGTGTCAAACTCGAGGCCCGCGGGCCAAATCCGGCCCTCCATGTTATTTTATGTGGCCTGCAAGACCTCAAATGGCATGACTCTCTTACAATAAAAGTCTATGCTGCTTTACATGAAAGGGATTTACCGTAAAACCTGTTGTATAAGACACACCTACTGACACAGAGTCAGAGGACAGTGAGCTTGGTGAGACTTACTGCGACTTGGGCGCAATATTTGCACACAGCGACAGATCTGATGAAGAGTTTTATGGACTCAGTGAGCACCAGGCGGGGAGATCCAGCCCTCGCAACCAATCGCAGCCTCCCCGCTCCGCCGTTGGTCCCGCCCATACGTCCATTCATGACTCCGCCTCATGCTCATATAAGTAGAATCCGTGTTCATTTTTTCCCAGAATGCACCTGAAATTTTCTAGATGGCGCTGCCTAGATTCGATACTATTGGCTTCCGAGCAGCAGTCCACAAACCAATGGGTGACGTCACGGATGTTACGTCCATTTCTTCTATACAGTCTATGGTGAGCACACAACTACACACTGTATTAAATATGTAAAGTAACTGTGTTCTTTTAAAAGGTTTAATTGAAACTCAATCTAACTGAACCCAGTCTGAGTTAATATACCGATCCAGTTCAGTTAAACCCCCTCCCTGAGCTACTTATCGTGGTGGAGGGGTTTGCATGCCCAATGACCCCAGGAGCCCAGTTGTCGGGGGCTTTTATGCCCCTGGTAGGGTCTCCCATGGCAAACAAATCCGGGGGGAGGGACCAGACAAAGCGTAGCTCACAACAACCCTTATGATGAGCGAAATATATGGTCTTTTGTTTCCTTTGCCCGGACGTGTGTCACCGGGCCCCCCCCAGAGCCAGGCCTGGGGGTGGCGAGCGCCTGGTGGCTGGACCTCCACCCATGGGGCCCGGCCGGGCACAGCCCGAAGAGGAAACATGTCACCCCCTTCCAGTGGACCCACCACCTGTAGGAGGGGCCAAAGGGGTCGGGTGCATTGTGAGCTGGGTGGCAGCCAAAGGCGGGGACCTTGGCGGTCCAACTCTCGGCTGCAGAAGCTAGCTGTAGGGACGTGGAACCTCTCTGGTGGGGAAGGAGCCTGAGCTGGTGCGCGAGGTTGAGAATTTCTGGCTAAATATAGTCGGCCTCACCTCGACGTATAGCAAGGGCTCTGGAACCAGTCTCCTCGAGAGTGTCAAACCTCCAAAAATAGGTTTGACTCAACTACAAGCAGAAAACAGAACATAATTCTCATGAATGGTGGGAGGTGTTTAAGTTTAAGTTTATTTCATTTATATATGACTTTAAAAAGCAAATAGACTTTGCACCAAAGTGCTTCACAATGACAGACATTACATACAAGCATGAAAGGCTCAAAATTAAGATGAACAAAATTTAAACACAAGTGCAAAAACCATAAGAAATCAGATCAGATGTGCGTCCTTCTGCTTCAGCAACATAAACCTTGTTGAAGCAGAAAGTTATTAACCCTTACACGCTGTTCAGGGTCAAATTTGACCCATTTTTACATTTGAGAGCTGTAGAAACACCATATACACATTTATTTTAGCTGGACTTTTCCTAATGTAACCTACAGTATACAAACATGCATCATTGTTTTTATTTTTGTGCAGCTGATACACATTTTTATATTTGCAAATGTACTAATTTGACCTGCTCAATTAAAAAAATCAGCATTCAAATGTTGTTGTATGTCATAAAATGTGAATGTGAATCTTTCTACAAGATTAATCAAACATTTATTAATGACTGATGAATGTGAATTGGTATAAAGACTATGAGTCAGAATATGAACAGTATGTAAGGGTTAAGTTTTTACATCTCATCTTTAAAAGGTGGAAAGTTGTACCACCTCATGCTGTGAAAACCACAGGATTGATGGTGATAAAGTGCAAACAAAGCTCTGACCACACTATTCATAGTGAAACTTTCTCATGACGATGTTTGAAGGTGTTTACCACCCGAAGAAATACACTTTATACTTTCTGCGTCTGTCACCTAGTCATCGTTGTTCGGGCTAAATTTCATGTAAAATATAAATTATTTTCATTATTATTCATGTATGAGAGGCGACAGTGGAACATGCAGGAAGTTAATAGATAAATCCACACACATTGGACCACGTGTCAAAATCAAGGCCTGCGGGCCGAATCCGCCCCTCCATGTTTTTTTATGTGGCCTGTGAGAGCTCAAATGGCATGACTCTCTTACAATAAAAGTCTATGCTGCTTCAAATGACAGGGATTTACCGTATTTACAGATGCACCTTAAACGCACATTTTTCATTGAAAAGAGGGGAGTGTCTTATACACTAGTAAAATACAGAGAGATGTTGGATCTGCATATGATTATAGGAATGTAAAGGGCCCTCCACACTAAGAATAATAACTATAAACATAATGATGTGAGTGTCCACACTTATGAACTATAACGTCCTATAAACAGCTGTGTCAATCAAGCAAGTGCTCCAGCTGTGTCTGCAGCTACTGAAAATAGACCCGTTAGTGCTGTATGCGGTATGGAAAAATAAAACATTAAACCAGTTCACCAGCAGGTGCTGATTCAATGTGTTTCAGTATCGTTCATTGCGCTGTGGCAGCCACACACAGTATGAACACAGATCTGAAGAATAAAAGATTCACTAACTTTGTTGTTTTTCCACTGGATGCAACATTATGATTCATTCATTATGATTCTTGTGTGAGAGGTGACAGTGGAACATGCAGCAACAAACTATAACTTCCTATAAACAGCTGTCAATCAAGCAAGTGCTCCAGCTGTGTCTGCAGCTACGAAAATAGACCTGTTAGTGCTGTATGCGGTATGGAAAAATAAAAAATAAAACCAGGTGCTGATTCAATGTGTTTCAGTATCGTTCATTGCGCTGTGGCAGCGACACACAGTATGAACACAGATCTGAAGAATAAAAGATTCACTAACTTTGTTGTTTTTCCACTGGATGCAACAGAGGATGATGCTTTGTTTGACTCTGGCACTGACACAGAGTCAGAGGACAGTGAGCTTGGTGAGACTTACAGCGAGGAGGGGCCAAAGGGGTCGGGCGTGTAGTGAGCGTGGCGGCAGCCGAAGGCGGGGACTTGGCGGTCCGACCCTTGACTGCAGAAGCTAGCTAGATATAGTCGGCCTCACCTTGACGCACAGCAAGGGCTCTGGAACCAGTCTCCTCGAGAGGGGTTGGACTCTCGTCCACTCTGGAGTTGCCGCTGGTGAGAGGCGCCAGGCAGGGGTGGCAATACTTATTGCCCCCCGGCTTAGTGCCTGTGTGTTAGAGTTTACCCCAGTGGATGAGAGGGATGCCTCCGTCCATCTTCGGGTGGGGGGACGGATCCTGACTGTTGTTTGTGCCTATGATCCAAACAGCAGTTCAGAGTATCCACCCTTCTTGGACTCCTTGGAGGGGGTGCTGGAGAGTTCTCCCTTTGGGGATTCCCTTGTTCTGCTGGGAGACTTCAACGCCCACGTTGGCAGCGACAGTGAGACCTTGAAGGGTGTGATTGGGAGAAACGCCCCCCCCCCGATCTGAACCCGAGCGGTGTTCTGTTATTGGACTTCTGTGCTCGTCACGGATTGTCCATAACGAACACCATGTTCAAGCATAAGGGGGTCCATATGTGCACTTGGTACCAGGACACCCTAGGCCGCAGTTCAATGATTGACTTTGTAGTCTTGTCGTCGGACTTGTGGCCGTATGTCTTGGACACTCGGGTGAAGAGAGGGGCGGAGCTGTCAACTGATCACCACCTGGTGGTGAGTTGGCGCTGATGGTGGGGGAGGATGCCGGTCAGACCTGGAAGACCCAAACGCATTGTGAGGGTCTGCTGGGAACGTCTGGCAGAGTCTCCTGTCAGAGAGAGTTTCAACTCCCACCTCCGGGAGAGCTTCCACCACGTACCGGGGGAGGCGGGGGACATTGAGTCCGAGTGGGCCATGATCCGCCGGGCCTGGGGACCCAGGTGTGGGCTCTCCTATCTCTGGGGCTGAGATCACCGCCCTGTCACCGAGGAGCTTTTTAACTACAGCTCCTCGTTGGCAGGGCCCCGGGGGTGGATGAGATCCGCCCCGAGTTCTGGATGGTGTGGGGCTGTCATGGTTGACACTACTCTGCAGCATCGCATGGACATCAGGGGCAGTGCCTCTGGATTGGCAGACTGGGTGGTCCCTTTTTTTAAGAAGGGGGACCAGAGGGTGTGTTCCAACTATAGGGGGATCACACTCCTCAGCCTCCCTGGTAAGGTCTATTCGGGGGTGCTGGAGAGGAGGGTCCATCGGATAGTCGAACCTCGGATTCAGGAGGAGCAGTGTGGTTTTCGTCCGGGTCGTGGAACTGTGGACCAGCTCTACACCCTCTGCAGGATCCTTGAGGGTGCATGGGAGTTTGCCCAACCAGTCCACATGTGTTTTGTGGACTTGGAGAAGGCATTCGACCGTGTCCCCCTGTCGGGGGTTCTCCGGGAGTACGGGGTATCGGACCCCCTGATACAGGCCGTCCGTTCCCTGTACGACTGGTGTCAGAGCTTGGTCCGCATAAGTTGGACTTGTTTCCAGTGAGGGTTGGACTCCGCCAGGGCTGCCCTTTGTCATCAATCCTGTTCATAATCTTTATGGACAGGATTTCTAGTTGCAGCCAGGGTGTTGAGGGGTTCCGGTTTGATTACCTCAGGATTGGGTCACTGCTTTTTGCGGATGATGTGGTCCTGTTGGCTTTATCAGACCGTGACCTCCAACTCTCACTGGGTCGGTCCGCAGCCGAGTGTGAAGCGGCCGGGATGAGAATCAGCACCTCCAAATCTGAGTCCATGGTCCTCAAACCGAAAAGGGTGCAGTGCACTCGGTCGTGGATGAGATCCTGCTCCAAGTGGAGGAGTTCAAGTACCTCGGGGTCTTGTTCAGGAGTGAGGGAAGGATGGAGCGTAAGATCGACAGGCGGATCGGTGCGGCGTCTGCAGTAATGCGGACTCTGCTCAGATACGTCGTGGTGAAGAGAGAGCTGAGCCGAAAGGCAAAGCTCTGGATTTACCAGTCGATCTTCGTTCCTACCCTCACCTATGGTCATGAGCTTTGGGTAGTGACCCAAAGAACAAGATCACGGGTACAAGCGGCAGAAATGAGCTTCCTCCGTAGGGTGGCTGGGCTCTCCCTTAGAGATAGAGTGAGAAGCTCAGTTATCCGGAGGGAGCTCGGAGTAGACCTGCTGCTCCTCCACGTTGAGAGGAGCCAGATGAGGTGGTCAGGATGCCTCCCGGACGCCTCCCTGGTGAGGTGTTCAGGGCCCGTCCCACCGGTAGGAGACCCAGGACACGCTGGAGAGACTATGTCTCTCGGCGAAGTGGCTGGGGAGAGGGAAATCTGGGCTTAGGCCTGTTTAGGCTGCTGCCCCCGAGACCCGACCCCGGATAAGCAGCAGAGGATGGATGGAGTTCAGTTAAACAAATCCTTACCGGACCATTAACCATTACCCTGACACACTGTTTCAGGTGTAATATGTGTGTTTTATTGCATTTCAAACAGTAGAGTAGTAAACTGTGAAAGTTTTAATTTTAAACTTGTTTATGAATGAATACCTACCAGTGTCAGGTATTCATTAAATCACTGAGCATAATCTTTTGACTCTGTGCTACCACCTGGTGGATGTATTGGTTAACATCCATGCCAACGTAAAGGACGCATGGAAGTATGTGAGCAGTGACGGTAACATCGTTTGAAAAGGACGGATACATTTCTGTACGTATGTTGAGCATAAATGGGCCTTTAGGGTATTACAGGGTCTACGAGCCTTGGTCATGATACGTTGCAGCCTCCAAAAATGAGTTTGTTTCCAGAGAATAAAACCAATTTCCTTCACGTTGTTAGCACTCAGGCCCTAATAATAAAAATAATCGTGACATTATATACACAGGAGTAATAATTGGTGTTGAGTGATAATAGACTTGAGTTGATATTCTTATTGCACATTTGAACTGAAATTAGTATTATACATGAAATACCTGATATTGTACAGTAGACTGTGTGTCGAGACAAAACAAGACATTGCTGATTCTGGGGCGGCTGTGGCTCAGGAGGTAGAGCGGTCATCCTCGAATTGGAAGATTGGTGGTTTGATTCCCGGCTCCTCCAGTCCACATGTCGATGTGTCCTTGGGCAAGACACTTAACCCCAAAAGTTGCTATGCCGACGGTGTATGAATGTGAATGAATGGTTAGATTCAACCCCGATGAGCAGGTTGGTGCCCTGCGTGGTAGCTCCTGCCATCAGTGTATGAAAGGGTGAATGACTTGTCATGTAAAGCGCTGAGTGGTCGCAAAGACTAGAAAGGCGCTATATAAGTACAGTCCATTTACCATTGTATTTTGAGCTTTTATTGACATTTTTCACAATTTTCTGACATTTTTCACCATTTTTGACATTCTGACAAATACACTACTCGATTACTCAAGATTATAATCATATTTTTTATTTAATTCATAATGAATATAATCATTATTTACAACCTTTGTATACAGTAGTTTATATTTTGACTGTAATCAGCTCATGATGGAAGCCAAACGCCCACAATAAACTGGACTTTTTAAAGCTGGTGTGTGTCTTTAATTAGACTTGATTCAAGTGCTTTGATTAATGCTCAGCTCTAATATGTTTGGCAGCATTTTCACACTCTTGGCTTTCCTTCAAACCCAGCTGTTTGTCTTTACTCCAGCATCACAGACTCAAGCTTTAAGCACCGCTATGATCAGCAGACTCTGCAGATTCAGGAAATATATATAATTCACCCCTGCTGTCACCTCGTGAGGGATGATATTTGGGGTGGTGGTGGGGGGGGGGGGGGGGGCCGAGGAGGTGCAACATTAAGAAAACACTCGATTCCCTGACAGAGAGCCTCGGGAAGTGTTGCAGAGGAAAAACTTGACATTTTAAAACATCTTGACTCTGTTCTGCAGAAGCAATGTGACATCTATTTCAGACATTTCTTCTTATTTCTTAAAACCGTCCGCCCCCACAACACACACACACACACACACACACACACATCAAAGTCCAGTCCCTATTTGTAGCTGCCAAAGCTCCAGATCTGCACCAGCGGAGCCCGATGTGAGCCTCATATACCACCTGGATGTTCTCCTAAATCCTATTCTTCAGACGGATTACACCTTCCAATCCGAGGAAAAACCACCTCCAACCACACAAATCCCCGAAAGGAGACATTCACCAAACACTGATGTAACTGTCGAAGCTGCACACATAAAAAAAAACCTTTACAAATGTCACACAAAACATGTTTAACATTCCTGTTGTCCTTGTCCTTCGTTCCTTCCTCATTTCCTTCTTTCCTCACGTCCTTCCTTCCTCCCTTCCTTCGTTCCTTCCTCCCTTCCTTCGTTCCTTCCTCATTTCCTTCTTTCCCCACGTCCTTTCTTCCTTCATTACTTCCTTCCTTCCTCCCTCATTTCCTTCCTTCCTCTCCTCCCTTCCTTCCTTCGGTCCTTCCTCATTTCCTTCTTTCCCCACGTCCTTCCTTCCTCTTTCCTTCCTTACTTCCTTCCTTCCTTCCTCCCTCATTTCCTTCCTTCCTCCCTCCCTCCCTTCCTTCCTTCGTTACTTCCTTCCTTCCTTCCTTCCTCCCTCCCTCATTTCCTCCCTTCCTTCTTTCCTCCCTTCCTTTGTTCCTTCCTCATTTCCTTCTTTCCCCACTTCCTTCCTTCCTCTTTCTTCCCTTCCTCATTTCCTTCCTTCCTGCACGCCTGTTTTATCTGTCAGGGTTGATAAAAGACCTCTAGGATGAAGTGAAGAGTTAAAATAAAAGAAGAAGAAGAAGAAGAAGAAGAAGAAGAAGAAGAAGAAGAAGAAGAAGAAGAAGAAGAAGAAGGAGAAGAATGAGATTATTGCTGACAGCTAATTTAATTCGTACAGCAGGAATCAAACGTGTCCGAGCACCTTGTTGTTGTTCAGGAAGCAGGAAACAGATTTCATCTCGCTGTGATGTTTCCTGCAGTCATCAGTTCTGTGTGGCGTTGATATATTCAGGCTGGAAGCAGAGAGACGGCTCGGCTGCTGTTAGGAGAAGATAAAAAATGTCTGAATACTAAAAACGTGTTTAACAAACAGGAGATTCCAGTTTTTCACTCGCAGGTACTTTGACGTGATCATTATTTAACCCTCAGATCCTCTTATTCAGATTCTACTCTCATAAAAAGTGTTTATGCCAAATGTTGAAGCACAGATGTGTTTAGAAAGCATCAATAGTCTATCCTTCTTTCCTCCTTTCCTTTGTTTTTCCTTCATCCCTCCTCTCCTTCCTTCCTCCTTCCTTCTTCCTTCCCTCCCTCCTCTCCTTCCTTCCTTCTTCCTTCCCTCCCTCCTCTCCTTCCTTCTTCCTTCATCCTTCCCTCCCTCCTTCCTTCTTCCTTCCCTCCCTCCTTTTCTTCCTTCCCTCCCTCCTTTCCTTTCCCTCTTTCTCCTTTCCTTCCTCCTTCCCTCCCTCATTTCCTTCCTTCTTGCTCCTTTCCTTCCCTTTTCCTTCCCTCCCTCCTTTCCTTCCTCATCCCTCCCTCCTTTCCTTCCTTCCTTGACTTGAAATATGACTAAAACAATCCAGTCTTCTGCACAGTTTTAGTTTAGTAAATTCATTTTTACTCCAAGAGAATAAAATATACATGAATTTACAATATATGAACTTATTGTTATACTACATTAGAAATGATGTGTCTTCATGATATTAAAAAGTTAGATAAATGCTTAGAAGCACACATTCAGCTACGATGGACGTCAGACCCAGACACCGGCCAGCTCACACGTCTGTTTAAATCAGACCTCCACACATCAAAACTCATTTCTCACCCCGATGAAAGTGTGACTCATATTTAACCGTCACCCTTCGTCTTCCTCTGCAGACCCGAAAAACTTCATCTGCTCAAACGTCAGCTCACATCAGCTCTGAGCCGATGAATCAAAGCTCAAACTGTTGATTGTGAGTATTTTATTAATGTGATACTGGTTTATTTCATGTGTGGAAGGTTGTTGCTTCAAAGCATTGTGTAATTTAAAAGCTACATAATTTATAACATTGCATAAATCAAATATTAAATTTAATGAATATGACTGTAAAAATGTAACGTTCATGTTGAAATCAGGCGGGGAGTTCTGGTCCTCTGAAATGAGGCCAACCAGGAAGTAACTTAGAGCTGCATTCTATCAAAAGGCCACCAGGGGGCGACCGTCTCTATACAAGTCAATGGAGAATTCACCAACTTCTCACTTGATTTCTAACCTCAGTAAACGTTTTCAAAATGTGTTTATGGTCTCAATCGCTAGTTTAAAGCCTTCTTCAATGCAGTATGATGTTCATTTGGGACATTTTGGCCTCCCTGATTTTATATGTGACGATAAAGCAGGGTATGCATTAGGGCGTGGCTACGTCCTGATTGACAGGTTGATTGACCAATGTCCTCGAGATCCAGCCCTCATAACCATAGCAACCTCCCCGCTCCGCCCATGGCTCCGCCTCATGCCCATATAAGTAGAATCTGTGTTCCTTCCTTCTTCCTCCCTTCCTTCCTTGACTCGAGGACAACAGGAGGGTTAAAGGCAATAACACTGATTTAATTTAGCTCTCTGCTGTTTACTCAACTTCAGATCAAGTTAATTGATAAATTAAAAACTATTCATGTCATTATTTGTATAAAAGCATCCTCACTACTCTTTACTTTTAATGCCTGAAGCTTTTTGTCAGTGGTTCAGATTTTCCTCTCAGACATCAGATCACAGTCTGCACAATTAAACACCCACTCAGTATTTTTCCCTCCGTTCACTCCACCTGTCAGGAGATATCTTAATAATATTAGTATTTAAAATGTTTAATATAATATAGGGCTGTCAGCGTTAACGCGATTAGATTAATACAATCCATAACGCGTTAATTGTTTTAAATCTCATTTTAATGTTGCAAGCCTTTTTGTCCCTTCTACTCCCCCGTAGACGGCTCCTCTAGCTGTAGCGCTATGCTTTGAAGTGGCCTCCTGCAGTAAACCTACCGCGCTGATGGAAAGTAAGAGAGCTACTGGACTTTTGAACGGCTTGTTTAACTTTAAAACACTTCCAGACGCTTCAGTTGACAAGTCAAAAGTAAAATGCAACCTGTGTCAAACGGAGTTTAACTACCACCGGAGTACGTGGAGTTTGAGTTAGCACCTCCACGCTAAACACCCAGGTGCAGCCAAGCCAGCCTCAGCTCCACCAAAGGACCATTTTGGAGTGTGGGAGTCGCAGCAGAGCCGTGATTGATTCCCAGTTAAGACACTCTGGTAAGAAATGCTTTACATTATGGGCTTAAAACTGCCTTCAAATGGAAAATAACAGGATTTTAAACATGCAATTCAAAACGCCATTAATTGCGATTAACTATGGAAATTCTGCGATTAATCTAATATAACATTAATCAATCAAACTGTATTAATATAGCAGTTTCATATGTTTTAATGTTGTTCAAAGAGCTTCACAGTTAATTGACAAGCTGATAATAAGACAGAACAAGTGAAAACATAAAGAAAAAGAAAAATAATGAAAGTGTAATACTGGAGAATAATCGCCTTGCTGCTCCTGATTGGCTGCAGATCATCTGAAAAGAAGAAAAAGACACATGATGAATGAACAAGACTGAGATGAAGCATTAAATAAAGACATTTCTGCTGGTGTCTCACAGTAATCCTTTTCACTCTGGTCTTGACTGAGCAAACCTCACATTTGCTCCTTTTGTTCCTCACATGCATCTCTGCTTTTCTTCCACATGAAAAGATTAAAAACAACTCTCGCTTTTCTTCAATCTGCCTTTTTACAATTTGTGTCTGTGTGTAATCGCTCCGCCACAATCATCACCACAAGAAAAAGATGCAAACTGGAACCTTGCGTGAGAGTCATTTTCCACCTTTCTCTTTTCCACATGAAAAGACCTGAACTCTGATTGTTAGAGTTTATCTCTCTTTTGCTTTTGTGTGTGTGTGTTTTTTTTCTTCTCTCTGTCTATAATGTGAACGACCTACTTACAACACAGCTTTTTTTCCTCCTCCTATATGTTTAAACCCTCCTAAGTGCTGCAGCTCTTCATCCATCGCTCTCTTACACTAACACAGCTCCTTAAAATCACATCAACAGACGCAACCTTTGCCTCTACGGAGCGTCTCCCTTCATTTATCTCTCCATCCATTCATCACCTCGCCCATTTATGCTCCCTCCATGAAGCATGTATATCCATCAGCTTCTCACGCTGTACTCCAGCTGACTGGCCCGACTCTAACAGGTGGTTGCCTGGCAACAGAGAGGAGCGCCGCGGTGTGATCAGCGAGACTCGGCCGCCTTCGCAGCTTCATCCCGACTTCTCAGAGAAAGCCAGAGAGGCAGGCGACCGAGTGAAGATCATCATCTGCTGTTCTCTGATCAGGTTTAATGTGAAAACACACAAACAGGAAGTCAAACAGCTCTTTATTATTTTATTAGTGCTCCTCTAAGATGAAAGAGAGATAAAGTAGTCCATTTGTCTTTAGAAATGTACACAAGTTTGATTAAAACAAGCAAAAAGGTAAGGCAGCTTTATTTATTAATTTATAGAGCATTTCATACACGATGGAGACTCAATGTGCTTTATATAAAACAAACATTTAACAGTAAAAATTGGAAATAAAAAAACATGCAATTTGAGAAATAATTAAACCCCTAACCCACCTCACTAATTATAATAAAAAAGCACCAAATATTATTTTAAGATGTGCATAAAACACTCTACTTTGAATAATAACACATTACATTTCAGTAATCTTAAAGTGCTACAGAGCAGAAAAATTAAAAGGAGGTTAAAAGGAGAACCTATAAATGCTTTCGTAACAAGGTTTTTAGGAAGTTTATGTTGGTGTGGTTTTGGTTGTAGTTTGACTAAAGGACGATGCTTTTCTCTAGTAAATAATGTAAGATGAGTTCATGTATGTCAAAAACTCAGTATAACCTGTTCAGATATACAGTGAGAGGAACGCGCTGTGTTCGAAACCGCATACTACATACTTCTATACTACATACTAAAGGACTAGATAGTAAGCAGACCGTTTACACTGTAGTAAACTACACGATAACCCACAATGCATTTGGTTCCTACCCGAGCTGAAATCATCAGATGATGTAGCTAACTTGAAACCACCGAGTTAGTGATCTGTGACGTTTGTATTTTGGGTTTTTTTCAGAAGTAGCGTTGCATCTTGGGTAATGTGAGTGTGAGTAGTAGTGTTGCATCTTGGGTAATGTGAGTGTGAGTAGTAGCGTTGCATCTTGGGTAATGTGAGTGTGAGTAGTAGCGTTGCATCTTGGGTAATGTGAGTGTGAGTAGTAGCGTTGCATCTTGGGTAATGTGAGTGTGAGTAGTAGCGTTGCATCTTGGGTAATGTGAGTGTGAGTAGTAGTGTTGCATCTTGGGTAATGTGAGTGTGAGTAGTAGCGTTGCATCTTGGGTAATGTGAGTGTGAGTAGTAGCGTTGCATCTTGGGTAATGTGAGTGTGAGTAGTAGCGTTGCATCTTGGGTAATGTGAGTGTGAGTAGTAGTGTTGCATCTTGGGTAATGTGAGTGTGAGTAGTAGCGTTGCATCTTGGGTAATGTGAGTGTGAGTAGTCAGCTCTTGATGCATACTCTGCATTTCTGGAGAATCTAGTAAACCATCCAGGAACTTCTCACATACTCTAAATCACTACGCAGTTAAACACACTACATACTTCACATGATGTCAGAGTTAGTAGAGTAGTAGGAAAGGATGAGGTTTAGAACAGACCCATAGACCTAAATGTTCAAGTGTTCATTTTTTCTAATAAGTTTTTTTTTAGTTATTTGATTATATTAAAAAAAACAGGTTGTGATGTCATAATTGTCAGATGTGAAGGACGAGCTGAGCGACGGCAGCAGCTTCTGAAGAAAGACGATATATGATATAAAAGATTAAAGTTTGAGTTTAGGCCTGATGTCTTAGTTCTGATGATGAGACACCAGCAGCATTACAGGATTTACAACCTTTTAATCTCTTAACTTCAGGATGGGTTAACATCAAACTAAAGCTGAGCAGCCTACTCAAACAAAAAATCACTCAGAATAACTCCAAGCAGAACAGAAACAGGAGCAAACTGAATTAAACCCGCGGTAGTAAAGACCGTGTTAGCAGCAGGAGCCAGAGGACGCCGGCCTTTAAAAGCAGCAAAGCTCAGAGGCTGGAACCAATCAGCTGCTGCTTGGATCAACCCACACACACACTCAATCAGACAATCAGCAGAGCTCACCTGCTGCTCATCACAGCTGGATGTAACGAGAGAGAGAGAGAGAGAGAGAGAGAGAGAGAGAGAGAGAGAGAGAGAGAGAGAGAGAGAGAGAGAGAGAGAGAGAGAGAGAGAGAGAGAGAGAGAGAGAGAGAGAGAGAGAGAGAGAGAGAGGAAATGTTCATATAAGCTCATATATGAACACAAGGAAGTAAAGAAGTAAGTAAGAAAATAAGACAGGAAGGGAGGGAGGGATGAAAGAAGGAAAAAAAAGAAGACAAAGGAAGGGTGGGAGGAATAAATAACGTGGGCCGGATTAGACACCTCGGCGGGCCGAATCTGGCCCACGGGCCGCATGTTTGACATCCCTGGTCTAAGCCCTAAAGTACTGTTATATATATCAGCAAACTTACAAACACAGCCTCCTAATTTCTCTGCTTCAAATCGTTCTTTATAAATTAGAGGTGAAAACAAACCCCCCCCCCCCATCATCCTGCTGCCAGAAATACTCACTAGAGCACAAAATGTGGATTCATCCGCCTCTGAAAATAGTCCCCGACAAATGCACTTATTTTCTGCTGTTTAAGAAAATAACGGAGCCTTTAAAACGTCGCCATCATTTCTACCAGCCGAATATAAGAGGCTAAAACTGGCCGCGATGATGATGAGCTCCTCTCTTCTCAGCTCGGTTCAAAAAGCCTTTCAGCTACTCTCTGCAGACTTTCATCACTCTCTGGAAATATATAGTGCTTCATCTTTTTCTCCCTCTTAAAAGAAGAGTTTTACCTTTTGTGCAACGGCTGCATGTATTTTTATAAAGCTTTTCTTTTCTTTCTTTTTTTTTTTAAATCCCTTCATAGACACATCTGATCCAGCTCTACCATTCACACACACAGGAAATAAAAACAACTCTGTTAATAATCCAGCAGTGGATCATAAGTGAAGCCTCACGGAGCTGAAATGCTGCTGAATGACATCATTACATCTGATTGTGTCTCTAAAAGATTTTCCTTTTTCTGTATGTGAGATGTAAATGACTGAAAAACAAGTCTTTTACTATACTTTTAAGCAGTTTAAGCAGTTACTGATCAACATTATCATTCATTAGGTGTTTCTGTCCAATATTCTCTCTTTTAGCTCTATTTTTACTCTCCACCAACTCCTGAGGGAAATGTCTAAATGCTCCACTATGTTCAGCAGCTACTCTACAGATATAACTGTGTGGGTTTGCCGTTTGGTGCTGAGCAGGAAGTGAACAGAGACTGGTAAATGGTAAAAGGACTCTACTTATATAGCACGTTTCTAGTCGTCATGATCACTCAAAGCACTTTTACACTACATGTCTCATTCACCCATTCACACACTGATGACAGGCGTCAACCTGCTCATCAGGAGGAAACTAACCATTCACACACTGATGACACAGCAATGGGAGCAATTTGGGGTTAAGTATCTTAACCAAGGACACATTGACGTGGACTGGAGAAGACGTCTAACCGTCAATCTTCCAATTGGTGGACGACTGCTCTACCTCCCGAGCCACAGCCGCCCCTCAGTGGCTATTTCTACGGCTTTTTCTCTGGAAACATTATGAGAGCAGCTGAGAGTGAACCAGAACAGTAAAGTAGCAGCCGGACAGAAACAATGAGCTGAAACTCAACTATAAAGCTCCGTAAAGTTTAGAGGAGCTGAAGAGTCTCTGATAACAGACTAACCTCGCTGCAGTAGATACATGGTACCCACATGGAGCTCCAACTGCATCCATCCCATCGAAACAAGTTTGCAGCTGTACTCACGGCCCAACAGGCGCTGGACAGAAAGTGTGTAACCAAGCTAAAGTCCAGAACAGTGGAGAACGACTCCAGCTACATCCACCAGACTCTACAGGAGCTTCACAGGGATGACTGGGCACGACGCTCCACCGAGTACCTGGCTGACTATGAATTTCACAGGAAGTCAGTGCTCATGCAGTCCCCACCTGTGTACCCAGGCCCACCACCTTATTGCCCCCTACCACCAGCCCCGTGGTTTGATACGGTGCATGGCAATGAGATTCTTGGTCATCTGGGTGAAACAACATTCACTTATGGCCGAATCCTCAAGCTGGACTCCACCAAGAAGGTACGAGTGAAGCTGTGTAAATTTCAGTTGATTTGCGATGATAAGACATTTTACCTTGTTGTTCCTCTTTACGTACAGAATGCTTTAATCTTTATGTATTTAGGTGACAAAGACACTCACTGGTGGCATTGAGGAGACAGCCACGTGGATGACCAATGTTGGACATTCATTTGGCCATGTGCTAAATTCTGTGCTGACAACTGGTGAGGGAGCTAGCCTGGATGACCTGCGTCAAAGCATCTTGTTGCGGACGTCATTTATGTCGACAGGGATTGCTGCAATGAGAGAGGTAACTGGAGGGAGCCCAGTTCTCACTTGGTTCCACCCATGGAGATCGATTATGAGGCTTGAAGTCTTCCATTACGTGAGACGGTTCACCAAAGGTCTCACCATAGAGCATCATCCACTCTATGGCACATTCTGCTCGAAGGTGTCCAGCTGCATCTTTGAATGGGACAAAGAAGATCTTGGACATCTCCAAAGACGCCAAGAAGGCCGAGCTCATGAAGAAACATCGGGTTCATGTTCCTTCAGACAAACAGGGTCTTATTCGGCATCACTTCCAGTTAGCTGGCAAAACACTGCTGGAGGAGAGTCCGAGGGGTCGAAGACACTCGTGCCCCGATTCAAGATCTCCTGGACTCCATGTGGCATTTAACAGACACAACAGGTTTGCATCTTGTAAACTACGAGACAGAACAGAAGCACTTGCCCTCTATTCAAGACTCACCTGGTGTACAGTTTTACACCAAGATGGGCCCGAACTTACAAAAGAGCTGAAGAACACTGGATGTGCTGCGCTGGTTTTACATGGCTGTTATCTATTAAATAGAAAATCTAATTCACTGTTATTTAATCCGTTAGTGGTTAAGGTGATGGACTAGAATACTGTTTTGTCCCATTGCCCCTCATGTATTTTAGACCAGACTTATTTTATTTTTTAATGTTGCATTGAACTGCTCAAACAGAGTTTCATTTGTTTCGTGTACTTGCAATGGCAATAAAGATCTATTCTATTCCATCTACAAATCCATTGGTGTCTCCCTGTGCAGGTTCAAATCCTGCCGACAATGATGGCTTATCTTCTTCATGTATTGTCTGATGTAATACAGACGGAACTCTTAGATGTCTTCAATAATGAAAGAGAATCTGTTTGCTTTATTGGACTTGACCTGTACTCATTTAGTTTTTGCAGTACAGCTCCTTAAAGATTACTATAAATATGTCAAACCTGTCCAATTCTTATACAGATATAAAATGCTGAGGCACTAAACTCATGTTCTTCCATAGCGATGGTGGTATAGTGGTGAGCATAGCTGCCTTCCAAGCAGTTGACCCGGGTTCGATTCCCGGCCATCGCAGTTCGGTTATGTTGTTTTAAACCAAGCAGCAACTGCCAGGACTGAAAAGTAAAGTCGATGGGGGGATGGGGGGATGGGGGGATGGTTAAATTGCAGTTCCTTGAATGGCCCCTGAGGCTGACTGTGCACACAAAAAAAGAGCATCTGGTTGCTTTCAAGCCAGCAAGTCTTAGTAATGGACTCGACCTGGACTATTTATGCTTCTGCAGAGTCTTCTACTTCATACATACAACATTCACTCTGTCATCATCTAGTTTTAATTACAGGTATGTCAAACTACATGCTTCTCTTTTAGGAGAACCTCGCTCTCCAATTCTTGTCTCTATACTGATATAAAATATTGAGTAGGCACTAAAATCCTGCTCTTCCACAGTGATGGTGGTATAGTGGTGAGCATAGCTGCCTTCCAAGCAGTTGACCCGGGTTCGATTCCCGGCCATCGCAGTTCACTTATGTTGGGGTTGCAGTTCCTTAAATATACTGCTCTTCTGTAGAGTTAGTGGTGTAGTGGTAAGCCCTGAGAACCAGAGGGACCTGTTAGATGCCTTCCAAAATGAAAGAGAGCATCTGGTTGCTTTCAAGCAAGTGAGTTGGACTCGACCTCAACTATTTATGCTTCTGCAGAGTCCTTTACTTCATAGAAGTAGAACATACAACATTCTCTCTGTCATCATCTAGTTTTAATTACAGGTATGTCAAACTACATTCTTCTCTTTTAGGGGAACCTCCCTCTCCAATTCTTGTCTCTATACTCATACAATGCTCACTCGGCACTAAAGACCAGCTCTTCTACAGCGATGGTGGTATAGTGGTGAGCATAGCTGCCTTCCAAGCAGTTGACCCGGGTTCGATTCCCGGCCATCGCAGTACACTTATGTTGTTTTTAAACCAAATGGCAACTTCTGAGACAGAAAAAGGAGGCCAATGGGGGAAGTTGGCGAAATGTCAGTAAACTTTAAATGGCCATTTGAGGCTGGATGCAAAAGCAAGTCATCACCTCTCATATTAAAATGCCCAACTTTATGTTACAGCATAGTATAAATATAAAGGTCAAATAGGGTCAGCTCCTCCTTCTCATCCAAATACAATCACCTCTGTCTCTTTACTCCATAGAAAGACAAAATGCAATATTCTCTGTCGTCATTTAGTGTTTGCAGTAAAGCTTTTCTATTCATTATTATTATTATTATTATTATTACTATTAGTTAAGGTATGTCAAACATGTTCTTCTACTCATACATGTTGACACTGAAACAGATTTATTACATTTCTTGTACAACTGTGATGAATGAGCTGTTGCCACCTGTGTAGAGAATAAAGGGCTCAACATGCCTGACTGCTGCTCTCTACAGTGTGTGTATATCTCTCTCTATATATATATATAATCTATAGACTGTCCTTTTGTCTGCGTAATTCACCATAATTGTCGAGCTGTTTCTATAAGACCGGACACAATGGCCACGTTGTCATGTAAGGGGTTCACAGAAATTGGCCCTCTGCTGCAGCGATGGTCATTATGGAGATAAAAAGCCTTCTATTGTCCTTGACCAACGCTGAGACTTATTATGAGCTCTATTCTTGGAGGAAAAAAGTGCCACTTGGGGAGTGTGAGTGCCGGGATTCAATAGTGTCAGTCATTTGCAAGTGAAAAGGTGATATATCAAGGAGGATAATGGCTGAGCTTAAAGAGGACAAGGGTGGGGGGAGCGAGGAACGGCGAGAGCAAGCATGATGAACCATATAATTAGTTTGTGAACTGTGTGTGTGTGTGTGCAGAGTCTACTTCAGTAAGTGTTAGCTGTGTGTAGGTGTGCATGTGTCTTTGTGTGTACTGTACTTTTGCAGCGTGTGCACTATTGCCTCTGTAATTATGTGTTGGAGGAGATAACAGGACACATCAGACATCAGATAACAAATGTACAGACACACTGATAATACTGACGCCAACACTTCACACAGAGTTAAAAAAAACAAAACATAAGTGCAACTAAATATAACAGTCAGGAGACACAATGAACAATAAGTGTGTTTATCTCTCTGTAATGATTCCTCCTGTTCACACTGAGCTTTAGAAGATCCTTCATAATGCACTTACAATGGAAGTGCTGGAGTGTTAAGTGGATGTCTGCCACATTTACTGTCTTTTTATAGCATAAAATCCTCTTTGTTTTCCATAATTTGTACAGTTAAAGCTTCATAGTAGCTGACTAGGGATGGGAATCGAGACCCAGTTCCAAATGATCTGATCCGTTGTTCAATCAACCTGTCAATCAGGACGTAGCCACGCCCTAATGCATACCCTGCTTTATCGTCAAATATAAATGTCCTCGAGATCCAGCCCTCGTAACCATAGCAACCTCCCCGGTCTGCCCATGGCCCCGCCTCATGCCCATATAGAATCCGTGTTTTATTTTTCCCAACATGCACCTGAAATTTCCAAGATGGCGCTGCCTAGATTAGAAACTATTGGCTTCCGAGCAGCAGTCCACAAACCAATGGGTGACGTCACGGATGTTACGTCCATTTCTTTTATACAGTCTGTGGTTGACAGAGGACGGAGCTAAACCTTGGCGCTGACGGACCCAGTGGAAATCCCCAGTAAGAGATGATTGTGTATTTTGTTGGTTTTATGTTGTGTCTTATATGCGTGTATGTTTATCATTATTTTAAGTGGATATAGTTCATAAGTTGTGTCATTTTTAATCTTTTTGTTTATCTATTTATTTATCTAGCATTTGAACTGATTAACCGCGCCGAACTGAGCTAGCTAAGGCTAATAAGCAGCTACTGGCAGCAACTACACGGCAGTCCAGCCGGTCGCCCAGGCCACCGACATGCCAGCCGGAGCAGCGGATGCAGACAAAAAATGTACGCTATGTTTCCTACTTTACACTGCAGTTATTACATGTCTGACTCCAAAGGATAGAAAAATGTCTAATTTCGTTTATTAAATTGTTGCTACCTTGTTCCCTTTTAATAGACGTAACATACTGTCATAAAAAAGAGCCACCTTTAATAACGAACTTGTCTTCTTTCATTCTCATTTTCTTCCCACAGATACAGGTTGGATCATGGGGGACAGCTATGTTCGACGTGCTGCCCAGAGAGCTGCAGCGACCATGGGGAATGACGAGGATGAAGAGGAGCCCGTCTATGATGACGGGCCGGACTCCACCTCGCTGTCTTCAGAGGAGGAGGTAATGGTAAACAGTCGAGGCTCGTCATCATAGAGGCTCTTCTCCCCCTCGGCTGCCAAGCGAAAACGAATTCAGGTGACTATTGAAAGGCTGGATCCCCTCATAACCCAACAATATGAGGATAAATGGAGCTTTACCCTCAACATGCCACAGAATGCTTCTTCTCAGCCGGGGACCACCGAGGGAATCCCGAGTGGCGGTGCGCCAGACGGTGCGCTCTCTTCAGCTGCTGCTGGGCCCGCTTCTCCGCCTGCTTCTCCGCCCTCCTCCCTGTTCCAACCGCAGATCTCAAGCACAGGAGTTGAGGATGAGTCCATCCAGCTGTTCTGCTCACTTGACCTCTTTGGGGAACACAGTAATTAAGGGTTTGGTTGCCATGGCTACTTTGGTTAGTTAAACTATTTTGTTAGTTAAACTATTTTTGTTTTGTACATTATGTAAAATATATTATTTATTTTTAGTTAATCATGTACAGCACCTATGTGTAATTTCTCTTTGTTTTGGGTCAAGAAGAGGCCTGTTCTTCTGTTCTGTTCAGAAAATTAAAAAAATTTAACAGAAACCAATATATGTAGTCACAACACTGTTTCCACTTCTGCTCTTCCTCATCCCTTTCCCCCTTTCCCCCAGTCCACCTCACCACCTCATGCCTCACACGCGACACCCGGGTTGAAAATGTTGAACTTTTGCGGCGGCATCGCGTGACGCCGTTCCGCGTCAGAACGGTCTTTCATTTTTGAACAGACATTAGTAAATATGTATTTAAAATAAAAAATAAATATGCAGTCCTTTAACTGAGGTTAAACCTGCAGCTCAAGTCATGACAAAGGAATTATTTTTTGTGGGGAAAAAAAACAGAATCCAAATAAATGCAATCACTGAACCTGTGGCTCAAGATCAGAACATCAATAATTGAAAAAAGTAAAAACACTTCTAAGATAAATATACATAAATAAATAAATGCAGGCAGGAGCTTAAAATTGAATCAACAGGTTTTGGAGACTTGCTCACGATCATATAGGATGTATCGCCTCCTCGGGCTGCCACTGTCCGCAAGCACGTTTTACACGTTGGGACCTTCTTCCTCCGTCTGTCTTTTTACAGTAGCTGAAGTATAAATACAGCCGACTTGGCGCTTTTAGATGGGGGGAAAGTTCGGGGGGCTTGCCTCCTTCAGCCATCATACAGTCTGCAGAACTACCTGCTTATAACAGCAACCAGGAGTACGGGAGGGGCGGTACTTTACGCTGCAGCTGCACACGACCTGAGGGACCTCCACTCTCTCTCTGACCAGACGTCACGTTAATAAAACCTGCTCATACCACAGGAACGGTATGGCGGAACATTTTAGTGGTTTTGAAACCGTGACGTTTTCATACCGTGGTAAACCTTGGGTCTCTTTAAAGTGAAAACCATAGACTGTAAAAGAATGGACGTAGCACCCGTGACGTCACCCATTGGTTTGGGGGAGTGTGTTTTGTGCCTCTACTATGGGCTTTAGGACTGCGCCATCTTGGATTTTAGTGGGCGTGTACTTTCCATATTTGGAGGAGAGGCGGTAACTCTACGGGTCAGCCGGCCAAGATCCCGCCCACTGAACTCGAATTAACCGCACCGAACTGAGCTAGCCTAAGGCTAATCAGCTAGGCTAGCAGTACAGCTACTACACGCAGTCCAGCCTCCAGCGACCGACTCGACCGACTCGACCGCAGGTTAAAGGTAAAGTTAAATAAGTCCGCTGGGGACCAAAACTCATCTTAACCCTCAGATCCTGTTAAAAATGACTAACGCCATAGGGACATTTTTTGCACCCCGTTTTCAAAACACACACCATGATAAAGTTAAAATAAAAAACTTGTCTTCTTTCATTCTCATTTTCTTCCCACAGATACAGTTTGGATCATGGGGGACAGCTATGTCTGACGTGCTGCCCAGAGAGCTGCAGCGACCATGGGGAATGACCTCGGCGTGCCAGGTGTCCGTCTGCTGGTTCGGCTGGGGTGGAAAGACCTCCTTCCCTTCCTTTCCCTTCCCACTCCCTGTGAGGAAGAACAGCACCTGACATCTTCTTCATCCACTGTGGTGGCAATGACATGGGAGATGTGAGGATTGTTGAGCTTGTTAACATGATGAAGGAAGATGTTAACCATCTTCACCAACACCACCCTGGCACCTCCATCATGTTTTCAGCTTTGACACCGAGGTGTCGGTGGAGGTCTTCTGTTGGTAACCCAGGGAAGCGTCAACAGTGTTCTGACTACATTTGTGCAGAGTTTCAGTGGTGCCATGCTTGAGCACCCTCTCATTAAGCATGACAGTCCAGGGCTATATTTAAAAGATGGAGTTCATTTGACACCAAGAGGAAATGACATTTTTTTAAGTACTTTGGCCAGTAGCCTTAAAGACCACCTCCAAAGGCAGTGAGCTTCTTACACTGCTTTTGAATGTGGCCTTTATGACTCAATTTTTTAGGCATAAATATATATAAATATATCCCTCTGACTGTCATGCCTAATGTTGAGAAGTTTTCATTGTCACTTGGTACAATGAACAGAAACCAACATATGTAGCTACAACACTGTTTCCACTTCTGCTCTTCCTCATCCCTTTCCCTCTTTACCCCCAGTCCATTCTGAAAAATGGAGGACAAACTGATCATCGCCGTGACAGCTCATCCCGGTACTTTGACACGTCCTGTCTCCTTTACCGGGACCGGTACAAAAAGGAGCAGGCGTGGATTAAAGTAAGCGAGGTGGCTGGATTACCTGGTTGTGTGTTTGCAGCTATTGGTTAGCGTTAGCATAGCCCCAGTTAGCATAGCTGGCTTTCCCGGCATAAAGTTACTGGTTTACTAGATTCAACAGTTAATTTATGTGTGTTCTTGTCAGTTGATGTGTGTCGCAGACGGTGGAAGAGCCTCAGGGACACAAACAAGGAATGGGGCAGCAAAGAAGTGAAAATACTGCGGTCCTGTCTTTCCTCGACCCCTTTGTTGTCCCCCGTGAAACGAGCGGGAACATGGGGGTGGGGGTCGAGGCTGATGGGGCCGAGGAGTACAGCAGGCCCATCAGGGATTACCATCGGAGGTTTGTTGATGAATGAAGAGATGATTGTGTATTTTGTTGGTTTCATGTTACCAGCAAGCAACGCATGATGTGTCAGAACTTGTTAGGAAAGTTTATATTCTTGTATTTATCTTATGAGTATATTTATTATTTTCAGTGGATATAGTTCATAAGTTATGTAATATTCAATTGACAATTTTACATGTCATAATGTCTTACAATAGTTTTTACAATATGATGAATACTTGTGCCATTTGTGTTTGTGTCAGTCGCCACGCACAGGCCTCTGCCAGTCGACCGGCCCAGGCCCCAGCCAGCTGCCACGTCCAGCCCTCTGCCGGTTGCCACGCCCAGGCCACTAACGTGCCCGCAGGAGCAGCGGATGCAGGCAAAAAATGTAAGCTATACTTTACACTGCAGTTATTACACTGTCTGACTCCAAAGGATAGAAAAATGTCTAATTTCATCTATCTATCTATCTATCTATCTATCTATCTATCTATCTATCTATCTATCTATCTATCTATCTATCTATCTATCAAGTTGTTGCTACCTTGTTCCCTTTTAATAGATGTAACATACTGTCATAAAAAAGAGCCACCATTAATAACTAACTTGTCTTCTTTCATTCTCATTTTCTTCCCACAGATACAGTTTGGATCATAGGGGACAGCTATGTCTGACGTGCTGCCCAGAGAGCTGCAGCGACCACGGGGAATGACCGCAGAAAATGGAAAAAAAAGACAACACCGCCAGGTGCCACAACCAGGTCCCGGCCCGCCGCCACGCCACGCCCAGCCCTCTGCCAGCTGCAACGACCATGGGGAATGACCTCGGCGTGCCAGGTGTCCGTCTGCTGGTTCGGCTGGACTGTTGTGGAAAGGCCTCCTTCCCTTCCTTTCCCACTCCCTGTGAGGAAGAACAGCACCTGACATCCTCATCATCCACTGTGGTGGCAATGACATGGGAGATGTGAGGAGTGTTGAGCTTGTCAACATGATGAAGGAAGATGTTAACCATCTTCACCAACACCACCCTGGCACCTCCATCATGTTTTCAGCTTTGACACCAAGGTGTCGGTGGAGGTCTTCTGTTGGTAACCCAGGGAAGCGTCAACAGTGTTCTGACTACATTTGTGCAGAGTTTCAGTGGTGCCATGCTTGAGCACCCTCTCATTAAGCATGACAGTCCAGGGCTATATTTAAAAGATGGAGTTCATTTGACACCAAAAGGAAATGATATTTTTTTAAGTACTTTGGCCAGTAGCCTTAAAGACCACCTCCAAAGGCAGTGAGCTTCTTAACTGCGTTTGAATGTGGCCTTTATGACTCCATTTTTTTAGGCATAAATATATATAAATATATCCCTCTGACTGTCATGTCTAATGTTGAGAAGTTTTCATTGTCACTTGGTACAATTAACAGAACCAACATATGTAGCTACAACACTGTTTCCACTTCTGCTCTTCCTCATCCTTTTCCATCTTTACCCCCAGTCCATTCTGAAAAATGGAGGAAAAACTAATTGTGGCCGTGACAGCTCATCCCGGTACTTTATGACACGTCCTGTCTCCTTTACCGGGACCGGTACAAAAAGGAGCAGGCGTGGATTAAAGTAAGCGAGGTGGCTGGATTACCTGGTAAATTCTGTAAATATTTGTTGTGTGTTTGCAGCTATTGGTTAGCGTTAGCATAGCTGGCTTTCCTAGCATAAAGTTACTGGTTTACTAGATTCAACAGTTAATTTCCGTGTGTTCTTGTCAGTTGATGTGTGTCACAGACAATGGAAGAGCCTCAGGGACACGGCAGCAAAGAAGTGGAAATACTGCGGTCCTGTCTTTCCTCGACCCCTTTGTTGTCCCCCGTGAAACGAGCGGGAACATGGGGGTGGGGGTCGAGGCTGATGGGGCCGTGGAGTACAGCAGGCCCATCAGGGATTACCATCGGAGGTTTGTTGATGAATGAAGAGATGATTGTGTATTTTGTTGGTTTCATGTTACCAGCAAGCAACGCATGATGTGTCAGAACTAGTTAGGAAAGTTTGTATTCTTGTATTTATCTTATGTGAGTATATTTATTATTTTCAGTGGATATAGTTCATAAGTTATGTAATATTCAATTGACAATTTTACATGTCATAATGTCTTACAATAGTTTTTACAATATGATGAATACTTGTGCCATTTGTGTTTGTGCCAGTCGCCCGGCCCAGGCCACCAACGTGCCCGCAGGAGCAGCGGATGCAGACAAAAAATGTAAGCTGTACTTTACACTGCAGTTATTACACTGTCTGACTCCAAAGGATAGAAAAATGTCTAATTTCATCTATCTATTAAGTTGTTGCTACCTTGTTCCCTTTTAATAGATGTAACATACTGTCATAAAAATGAGCCACCATTAATAACTAACTTGTCTTCTTTCATTCTCATTTTCTTCCCACAGATACAGTTTGGATCATAGGGGACAGCTATGTCTGACGTGCTGCCCAGAGAGCTGCAGCGACCACGGGGAATGACCGCAGAAAATGGAAAATAAAGGCAACACCGCCAGGTGCCACAACCAGGTCCCGGCCCGCCGCCACGCCCAGCCCAGCCCTCTGCCAGCTGCAGCGACCATGGGGAATGACCTCGGCGTGCCAGGTGTCCACGTCTGCTGGTTCGGCTGGGGTGGACTGCGGTGGAAAGGCCTCCTTCCCTTCCTTTCCGACTCCCTGCGAGGAAGAACAGCACCTGACATCCTCATCATCCACTGTGGTGGCAATGACATGGGAGATGTGAGGAGTGTTGAGCTTGTCAACATGATGAAGGAAGATGTTAACCATCTTCACCAACACCACCCTGGCACCTCCATCATGTTTTCAGCTTTGACACCAAGGAGTCGGTGGAGGTCTTCTGTTGGTAACCCAGGGAAGCGTCAACAGTGTTCTGACTACATTTGTGCAGAGTTTCAGTGGTGCCATGCTTGAGCACCCTCTCATTAAGCATGACAGTCCAGAGCTATATTTAAAAGATGGAGTTCATTTGACACCAAAAGGAAATGACATTTTTTTAAGTACTTTGGACAGTAGTCTTAAAGACCACCTCCAAAGGCAGTGAGCTTCTTAACTGTGTTTGAATGTGGCCTTTATGACTCCATTTTTAGGCATAAATATATATAAATATATCCCTCTGACTGTCATGTCTAATGTTGAGAAGTTTTCATCGTCACTTGGTAAAATTAACAGAACCAACATATGTAGCCACAACACTGTTTCCACTTCTGCTCTTCCTCATCCCTTTCCCCCCAGTACACTCCATCACCTCATGGACTGGGCAGCATGTTGGACAGTTTTTTTTTTTTTTAATTTAAAATAATAAAATAAAAAAATAAGTCCATTAAAGTGTATTTTTTGGATTTTCTTAAAGTAAATATTTTACCAAACACCGCCCCTATTTATTCTTTTATTTTAAAAGTTGTTGTTTTTTTTTAATTATATAATTGTTTTGCTTGTTCATTGTCTGTTCATTTAAGTTCCTCATGTTTAAATAAATCATTTTCATAATTGCACTCCTTCTGTCTTCTACACTTATTGAAAATGTTAAAAATGTGGTAGTCAGTTAAAAGGAATATCAACTTAAACACAAATATTAAACATTAAAGCTCAAGTTTTTACCCACTAATTGCAAAGTTTTACTAAAAATTGTATAAATTCTCACATCAGTGTTTCTCTAACCTTTCCAGGGAGACCATGGAACGTCAAACACCAATCAAAGGAAACACATTCAGGTATTTTACTGCTGCAGAAACTCAGCTGTGTTTAAGGTTTAGAAATGCTACTAACTGTAACTCTGCTGTGTTATTTAACCAGTAAAATAGTTTCACTGCTAAAAAGCTTTTTGATGTAGAAAACAGCGACGTTACGACCTCGCTACTGAGACATGTAGTTAAACTAGTAACACTGCTACGCTGCTCAACTCTGGAAATAGTTAGAAAAGCAGGAACTTAAAACTGAATCAACAGGTTTTGGAGACTTGCTCACTATCATATTGGTTGTATCGCCTCCTCGGGCTGCCACTGTCCGCAAGCATGTTTTGCATGTTGGGACCTTCTTCTTCTGTCTGTCTTTTTACGGTAGCTTAAGTATTCCCATACAGCTGACATGGTCCTTTTAGACAGGGGGAAAGTTCGGGGGGCTCGCCTCCTTCAGCCTGCAGAGCTACCTGCTTGTAACGGCAACCGGAGGAGTACGGGAGGGGCGGTACTTTACGCTGCAGCTGCACACGACCTGAGCGACCTCCTCTCTCTCTCTGACCAGACGTCACGTTAAAAGTAACCCGCTCATACCACAGGAACGGTGTGACGGAACATTTTAGCGGTTTTGAAACCGTGACGTTTTCATACCGTGGTAAACCTTGAAATCGGTAACCGGCCCATGCCTACTCGAGACCAAGCAGACGTTTGCATCAAATCTCACGAAATTCTCTTGATGTGTTGAAGATAAGGACAGACAGCCTAAAAACAGAGGAATAAAAAACATGATTTATTACAACATTTAATAAAATAAAGCTTTAAATACAACAAGCAGCAGCTCTCCTTAAAGGCTGCAGCTTTCTGACTCATACATCGATTAAAAGACTCAGCGTCAACACTTTGGAGTAAAGATGACTAAACACACCTGTGAAGCCTGTTGCCCCCCCCCCAAACACACACACACACACACACACACACACACCTGTGAAGCCTGTTGCCCCCCCAAACACACACACACACACACACACACACACACACACACCTGTGACTCCTGTGTCTCTGGCGTTTAGCCCCGCTGACTTCATGAGAGCCGACAGCTGCAGGCCGATTATCGTTGCACGCTGCCTGTTGCCACGGAGACACTGACGACTGTGAGAGGTAATTTTGGTGGATCGATATTTAGGAGAAGGAGAAGACGACGGAGAGAGCGGAGGTGAGCACCACCTGAATAAAGACAGACGGAGAGCCGCTCTGATTGGCTGCTAAATGATGAGTCATCGCTCATCTTTGAGAGAATTTGCTGCTTTTAAATAATAAACTGAATATCGTCAGGTTTTTGACTTTTTCAATGTGTTCTACACTTTTATGGAAATATAATCAGCAGGTTCATTTATAACTAAAGTAATTGTGGCATTTCTTATATTTTTGGTGATTTAAAAATTCAATGAAGGCTTGGATAAAATAAATGTGCATATAAATAGATTATTATAGCTGCTGGTCTGATCATTGATCCTAACTAATTCTCTAGTTGTGTCTCTTCGTTCTGTTTCTGTTACATTATAAACTGAATATATTTGAATTCCGGAGTTTCTGACTTTTAAAAAATATATTTTTTGAACTTGTATGAACCAAATATAATCAGCACATTAATTCATAATTCATTCAATGAAGAAGGCACGAAAACTAATTTGGATAAAATAAAATGTAAATAAGACTGTTTGATACTTTATTTGTATCTGTGTATTAAATCATTTAATTGATTATCTGAAGATTTGTAAAACTGCAATAAATCTTAAAAATGTCACAATTTTAAAAAATAAGGTTTAATAGTTGAATCTGTGCATCCATTTCCATTTTTAATTGGCAATCAAAAATCAAATAATGAAAAATTGACTTCCTCTCTGAGCCCGTGGTGGCATGTGAGGCCAGGAGGTACGTCTGTATCACAACACTGGAGGATTTCTGCTCCATGATAAACCGGGCTGTGGTAGAGACGTTCGGAAATGACATCATCCAAATCAGAGGTTAGCAGGCCAACCTACAGACCCCGGATGTTATATTATTGGTGAAATGAACTAGTTTCAGGGCAGATAATGTGTTATATAGAGGCTGAGCTTCGGTGCCTCGTGTACTCACATTATACAGTTATACTACAGATATACGCAGCAACACTGGAGCTAATTACATCCGAATGACTCCAAATGACACCAAAGTTGTCTGGGTGAGTAAATGATGGTATTTTATGCTAGAAATAAGGTCCAGGTTGTAAAACACGGTAATTATCCTTTACAGCTTCACAAGGACACTCTGCATGATGGTGAATGCTGCTAACTGGATAAAACACCAGGCTGAAATACTGAGTGTACAAAGCAGAAAGTACAAAGAAAAAACAATTTTAGACTTTTTTTAAAACCACATATTCTGGATGTAATTTGTGGTTCAAGGACACATTAGACACACAAACCAACACATCTATAAACTCATTAACTAACATGTTGTATCTTGCTTGTTTAATCAGCTGCATGCATGTAAAACACTGTTTGCTGCAGGTCTGACGGCGTTGGCTGAAACTCTTCCTGCAGAGTAAATCCACCTTTACACCAAATCTCACTTTAATATAGTTCAGATGTAAAAAGTCTCCTGGCTGCATCCACTAATTGTAAAATAGCTGGTTTGGTTCCCAGCTCCTCCAGCCAGCATATCAAAGCGTACTCAGGTAAGATACTGAACTCTAAATTGCTCCCCTCGCCTGTATCATTGGTGGGTGAACGGGTGAATGTGGCTTGTAGTGAAAAGCTGCTTTTAGTGGTCAAAAGACTGGAAAAGTGCTGAAGTACAGTCAATTTACTCTTTAACTACAGCCTGCAGACATTACAGCCAACCACAGGCAGGAAGAAATACTCCAGACTTTTCTAGGTTGGATTTAAGACTTCTAAAATCTGCTTTTTAGGGTAAATTTGATGCTTTTTATGACTTTTCATGACCTGCAGAGTAATTCTACCTCATTATTATTAAGATAGAAGAAGCAGTAGTAACTCTTAGAGCAGTTTCTGTTGTCTTACTCCTTAAAACATGATTGAGTCAGACTGGACTTCCAGGATTGTGTTTCGTCCACACACAGCGTCACTTCCACTCTGAACCCAACGGTGAAGAGAGAAGAGGAAACCTGCAGAGACTGAGTCAGACTCCTCAGGTGGTGAGCTGCTATCAGAGAAGAAGAGATGATTCATCTGCTGCGTGAAGGAGAGAAAGATTCAGAAAAGAGGATATTTACAGTCGATAAGGTAGTTTTCTCCTCTAGGATCTGATTTTAGGGACAGAAGCTGGAAGACATGATCACACTCGACCAGTAAGACACAGTGTGAGGAGAATACAGAGGCACAGCGGGTTGAGAAATAGTCACGAAATTCATGAACACGAATATTTAGTTTTCCCGTGTCACTCAGCTCAGCTTTCTAACTCATGTATTTCTATGGTTAGTACATTTCGTGTCTGCAACATCAACTTTAAGGGATCGAGAGCAGAAGACTGATTGTTTTTTTACAAAGTGAGGAACATGCATGATGATGATGATGATGATGATGATGATGATGATGATGATGATGTCATTGTTAAAACAACAATGAAGATATCACACATCTCTAGTCGCAGTGTGGTTTATCACATACATGCATGTGGACAGTCATGAGTTTGAGAAATAGCCAAGATATTGAATTGTGATTTATGTACACGAATATTTCATTTCTCTGTGTCAGTCAGCTCAGCTTTCTAACTAATGCAACATGAACTTTTCGGGATCAGGAGCACATTGTTCATTGTTCATTGTTTTTTGCAAAGTGAGGAACATGCATGATGATGTCGGCTCACACAACCAATCATATCAAACAACAATGAAGATATTGTAGACTGTGAATATCACACATATCTAGTCGCAGCATGATTTATCAGATACATGCATGTGGACAGTCATGAGTTTGAAAAATAGTCAAGATATTGAATTGTGATTCATGCACACGAATATTTAATTTTTTCGTGTCACTCAGCTCAGCTTTCTAACTAATGTATTTCTATGGTTAGTAGATTTCGTGCCTGCAACATCAACTTTTCAGGATCAGGAGCACATTGTTTTTTGCAAAGTGAAAATTTAAGATATCATCGTAGACTATGAATATCACACATCTCTAGTCGGACGTGATGCATGTGGACAGTCATGAGTTTGAGAAATAGTCAAGAAATCTCTACTATCTCTACTGATTTGTGATTCATGGACACGAATATTTAATGTTTCCGTGTCACTCAGCTCAGCTTTCTAACTAATGGATTTCTATGGGAACTACATTTCGTGCCTGCAACATGAACGGGAGCAGAAGGAACATGCATGATGATGTCAGCTCGCACAATAATGAAGATATTGTCATAGTAGACTATTAATACCATTCACACATCTCTAGTCATAGTGTGATTTATCAAATACATGCATGTGGACAGTCATGAGTTTGAGAAATAGTCAAGACATTGAATTGTGATTCATGGACACGAATATTTATTTTTTTCGTGTCACTCAGCTCAGCTTTCTAACTAATGTATTTCTATGGTTAGTATATTTTGTGTCTGCAACATCAACTTTTCAGGATCAGGAGCACATTGTTGATTGTCTTTGGCAAAGTGAGGAACATGCATGATAACCAATCATATCAGACAAAATTGAAGATATCATCGTAGACTATGAATATCACACATCTCTAGTCACAGTGTGATGCATGTGGACAGTCATGAGTTTGAGAAATAGTCAAGAAATTGTATCTACTGATTTGTGATTCATGGTCACGAATGTTTTAAGTTTTTCCGTGTCACTCAGCTCAGCTTTCTAACTCATGTATTTCTATGGGAACTACATTTTGTGCCTGCAAGATAAACTTCTCGGGATCGGGAGCACAAGGAACATGCACGATGATGTCAGCTAGGACAATAATGAAGATATTGTCATAGTAGACTATTAATACCATTCACACATCTCTAGTCACAGTGTGGTTTATCATATACATGCATGTGGACAGTCATCGGTTTGAGAAATAGCCATGAAATTGAATCTGTTGATTTTGTCACAGTGAGCAGCAGATAGACCCAAAGAGGCAGACCATCTCAGACAAAGGGGCCAAAACCAAAAACCAACAACTCAAAATAAAATCACTGGCAAAAACTACACAGGACACAACACCACTAACACAGAGACTCAAACAAAGACTGAACTGAAAACCAAAACCTATATAGACATGATGAGGTGATTACTAACAGGACACAGGTGAGAGAAACAAGACAGGTGAAACACATGAGGTAATCAACTAAGGCAGAGGAAGTAAAACTAACTAAATACACCAAGTGAGAATACCTTCAAAATAAAACATGAGCTACAAACAGGAAGTGACAGATTTGTGATTCATGGACACAAATGTTTTATTTTTCCGTGTCAGTCAGTCAGCTCTCTAACTAATATATTTCCAGTGTTGAGCAGCGTAGCAGTGTTACTAGTTTAACTACATGTCTCAGTAGCGAGGTCGTAACGTCGCTGTTTTCTACATCAAAAAGCTTTTTAGCAGTGAAACTATTTTACTGGTTAAATAACACAGCAGAGTTACAGTTACAGGGGATTTCCACCGGGTCCGTCAGCGGCGCGGAACGGCTGTGCTACGGTTTAGCTCCGTCCTCTGCCCGGCGTCGACTCACACCGGGAGTGTTACAGCAGCGGACCGGAGCATGCTCTGGTAGAGAAAGCTGCCTTTTAAAATGACGTTGCACTGTTAATACAGTAATTACGGCAGCCCAATCAAATCCGAACGAGTGCCTTTAGTCTACCGTAATTACTGTAGTAGCAGCACAACTAAACGGCCCGGTTTTGTTAACTTGCTCAATTTTGGTTGATTTGGTAATTTTCTTTGATTTTTGTGCTTATCCCATCTGTCAGTAGGCTACGTAGCTAGATGGAGTCTTTATCTGACTGTTTTATTCCTGTTTGTTGCTGAAATACGATCGGGAGGCTGCACGGGTTGTTTTATTTTGAAAAACGGAAGTTTTATTATGCCGATTCAGTGTCGGACTTCCTGTCTGGTGCAATCTGCTCTGTTGAGCTTGTCCTTTGGCTTGTCGCGAGTTGGCAACGGCTCCGTCAAAAATAGAAATGCTACCTATTGATAGCGCTGCGGCGCGGGAGCCGCTGCTGGGACGTTGCTGACACGCTGCTGAAACGTTCCCAGTGGAAACACTCTCATTGATTATAGTGGTACCTATCAGCTCCGGTGACCGCGGCGCAGCTGTAACGCGCCGCTGCCGGACTCAGTGGAAATTGGGCTTTAGTAGCATTTCTAAACCTTAAACACAGCTGAGTTTCTGCAGCAGTAAAATACCTGAATGTGTTTCCTTTGATTGGTGTTTGACGTTCCATGGTCTCCCTGGAGAGGTTAGAGAAACACTGATGTGAGAATTTATACAATTTTCAGTAACACTTTGCAATTAGTGGGTAAAAACTTGCTTTAATGTTTAATATTTGTGTTTAAGTTGATATTCCTTTTAACTGACTACAACATTTTTAACATTTTGAATAAGTGTAGAAGACAGAAGGAGTGCAATTATGAAAATAATTTATTTTAACATGAGGAACTTAAATGAACAGACAATGAACAAGCAAAACAATCATATAATTTAAAAAAAAATAAACTAAAATATAAAATAAAATAAGAAATAGGGGCGGTGTTTGGTAAAAAATATACTTAAAAATAAAATAAAATAAAAAGTCCATTAAATGACAGAGGAAAAAAACATGCTGCCCAGAGAGCTGCAGAGTCCATGAGGTGGTGGAGTGTACTGGGGGGAAAGGGATGAGGAAGAGCAGAAGTGGAAACAGTGTTGTGGCTACATATGTTGGTTCTGTTAATTGTACCAAGTGACAATGAAAACTTCTCATCATTAGACATGACAGTCAGAGGGATATATTTATATATATTTATGCCAAAAAATGGAGTCATAAAGGCCACATTCAAACGCAGTTAAGAAGCTCACTGCCTTTGGAGGTGGTCTTTAAGACTACTGGCCAAAGTACTTAAAAAAATGTCATTTCCTCTTGGTGTCAAATGAACTCCATCTTTTAAATATAGCCCTGGACTGTCATGCTTAATGAGAGGGTGCTCAAGCATGGCACCACTGAAACTCTGCACAAATGTAGTCAGAACACTGTTGACGCTTCCCTGGGTTACCAACAGAAGACCTCCACCGACACCTCGGTGTCAAAGCTGAAAACATGATGGAGGTGCCAGGGTGTTGTTGGTGAAGATGGTTAACATCTTCCTTCATCATGTTGACAAGCTCAACACTCCTCACATCTCCCATGTCATTGCCACCACAGTGGATGATGAAGATGTCAGGTGCTGTTCTTCCTCACAGGGAGTGGGAAAGGAAGGGAAGGAGGCCGGTCGAGTTGGTCACTGTCAGGTCGCTGTGCTGGAGGCTGGACTGCGTGTAGTAGCTGTACTGCTAGCCTAACTGATTAGCATTAGGCTAGCTCAGTTCAGTGCGGTTAATTCCAGTTCAGTGGGTGGGATCTCGGCCGGCTGACCCGTAGAGTTACCGCCTCTCCTCCAAATATGGAAAGTACACGCCCACTAAAATCCAAGATGGCGCAGTCCTAATGCCCATAGTAGAGGCACAAACACACTCCCCCAAACCAATGGGTAACGTCACGGGTGCTACGTCCATTCTTTTACAGTCTATGGTGAAATGTTTTAACTGTAAATAAAAGTGCAGAGTTTCCATTTTGCGTCAGACAATGCTGAGTTTACTGACTGATTATTAAAAACCAGGATTTGATGTGTGAACAATCGTCATGGCAACCAGCTCAGCTCTAATATCGGCGCACATTTTCTGCTGTGTGTTGCGTTAAGTTTTTTTTGTTTGTATTTTTTACATGTGATGTTCATGTTGTAATAAAAAGGGAAACATGAATAAATAATAGATTAAGAAGTTATTGTAGATAAACAATGTAATATAGGTATTGAAGTCTAAATATACATAATAAATACTTGTATACTTATATGTTTTATTAGTTATAGGAATGTACTATTTCTTAAACTCCCAGTGAAGTTTGTTTTACTCCCTAATGTCAGTAAAAGCATCATCAGTCATGTTGAGTCAGCACCTCTTTTTATCTTGTGGTTGTTTTTTATCTGAATTTCTGTATTTTTTCCCGCTGAATGCTTGTTCCTCTTCTTCCTCCTCCTCCTCCATCCATCCATCACTCTCCTCCTCTTCCTCCTCTCTGATAGCGATGACCTTCCAGCAGTGACTCATCTCCACACTGACAGCTCCTCCATGTTTCTCCTCCTCCTTCCTTTACCCCCGTTTCACTGTCACTCCTCATCCCGCCTCAGTGGGCTAACCTCATACTGTCACCTCCTCGCCCTGCTCCATTTGTCTCTCATCGTCTCACCGTTCCTCCTCCTCCTCCTCCTCCTCCGGCCAAGTGGATGTTTTCACCTCCGCCGCTTTTCCAGCCTGAAATATAATGACACCACGTCAATTTTCATTTTCTGTCCTTTCAAAATAAGAGGTTATGTCTAATTAGGAGCCTAAATATATAAAGTTACAGGTGTTTAACGGGGAAAACTGCTGCCTTGTCATTTCTTTGACTTCCTTTGTACTCATCTGATCCCTAAATACAGTATCTTACACCTGCATACAATACTTATATTTGTCCATAAAATGATGCAGCGGCAGACGTGATGTTTAAGAAGTATATATGAGACGATTAAAGCTACAGATAAATGTGTTTAAAGGGTTAATAGATAGTTAATAAAAGGATTTTATTACTTCACGCTGCAAATATTTCTTTCTTTCGTCACAACGATTGTGACGTAAACAGCAGAAATACATCGTTAATGTGTAAAAATGGCTGATAATATAACTTTGTAGACAGAGAGTGTGTAGGGTAGTCGTTACAGTAGTAGTAGTAGTGGTACTTTTTGTTGTAGTATTAGTACTTTTTGTAGTAGTAATACAAGTAGTACTTTTTCTTGAAGTAGTAGTAGTAGAAGTAGTACTGTTTGTAGTAGTAGTTGTTACAGTAGTAGTACTAGTAAAAGTAGTACTGTTTGTAGTAGTAGTGGTAATTGTAGTAGTAGTAGTATTTTTGTAGTAGAAGCAGTGGTAGTTGTTACAGTAGTAGTAGTAGTAGTAAAAGTAGTACTTTTTGTAGTAGTAGTAGTAGTTGTTGTAACTTTGATAACAAGTTGTGGTGGAAGAAGTAGTATACAGTCATTTTACTACAAGTACTACAGTATAAAAACACTACAAAATAAAATTCATGCGTGCAAAATCTTGCAAAAGTGGAAAAAGTAGAAACACTAAACTCAATTTAAAGCTATAAAAAGTGAATGGATATGTCTGTTAGCATGCTAGCTCCCCACTCGGTTTAACCTTAACAGTGTTTTAGGAGCTATTTATTCCTACAACACAAATGATAAGGAACACAATAAAAGATGAGTTAACGCACCTGTAGAGCTGAATGATAAAAAAAAATCCTGGAAATATAAGTATAATATGTCCAGGTGTAGTTGAGCCCAGTCCAGTGTGGAAACCAACAACATACCACACTCTGACCCTGACCCTGACACGAGATTCAAAGAATGCTTCTCCAACCAGCCAATGAGCGAAGTGTTCGAGGAGCGCTTGATAAAAAATGTTCTGATATCGCCGCTCGGGCGGGAACTGAGCCTCACAACGTATACAGCGAACGTTTCAGTGCGGCTACTCCACCTGCTCTGATCCAACAATGAAACGCACCTTGAGACTGAACGTAAACAGACGGAGGCTGTTTGGAAATCCATCTCAACCAGCAGGGGGCGCGCTAAAGGTTTTATAGTCCTATTAATACATTCATGAGAGCGGGAGGAGGCTTAATAAAAATAATACAATCATGTTCAGTGTGTAAAGCTAGTGATAGTCTGTGCAGTAAAATCTGCGTTAGATGTTCGAATACATTTGAACAAATTACGAAAGACATTTGGTATTCTCGTTGGAACTTTATTTTGGACAGAAGTGACTGACTTCTTTCAAAGTCAGCGTCTATTTGCAGATTTGCTGCTTCTTACAAACATTAACAGAGGATGATAAACAGCAGACCCTTAGCCGACATCTTGGCACATTACTTCACTACTTCCTGTTTTTTACTATCAAAATAAAAGCATTTAAAGCTTTCAAAAGAAATTAAATCTCTGGTTAAACACAACAATAACCAGTTCTTGTTTCTTATGTCATGTAGCAACATTTCTAACTGTAAATACTGGAAAACAGAACAAGTGAACCATGCTGCTGCCTGTAGTGCATGCAGGCGATCTGAAGCATGTATGGGTTCAGACAGGAAGCCTCAAATCCTGCGTGCTGCATCAGGCTCTGCACATCTGTATATCTGCATATCTGCACATCTGGGTGTGAGATTCTCCACTAAGGCCTGGTATGCATCGTCCTCCCTGCAGCACATACTCTCCTCATCTTTCTACCACCTACGTATAAGTTCACGCCTGTCTCTCACTAATACACCTGCTCTGTTCTCCTCTGGTTCTCAATCTCTCACCTCTGACTAGTTATTCTCCTCCTGGTCTCTCCCTGATTCTCTTTCTGAGACCGAGAGACGGACAGAAAGAGAATCAGGTCATTGTCGTCTGATTCAGAGTCAACAGGGATTTCGGCAGTCCCTCTCTCTGTCCTCAGTCAGAAGCTCCAGTATTTCTGACATGGTGAAAATTTGATTTTGTCCGAAACAAACAATGTTTTTGAAGTAAAAAAACATTGCTCTCGTTTCTATCAATCCTTTCTACTCTACTCTGCAGTGCTGAGCTCCACCATACTGTCACATGTAAACCATCAGCAGGTTTATTGGGTTCATTTCATAGACTGTATAAAAGAAATGGACGTAACATCCGTGACGTCACCCGTTGGTTTGTGGACTGCTGCTCGGAAGCCAATAGTTTCTAATCTAGGCAGCGCCATCTTGAAAATTTCAGGTGCATGCTGGGAAAAATAAAAACACGGACTCTACTTATATGGGCATGAGGCGGAGCCATGGGCGGAGCGGGGAGGTTGCTATGGTTACGAGGGCTGGATCTGGAGGACATTGGTCAATCAACCTGTCAATCAGGACGTAGCCCCGCCCTAATGCATACCCTGCTTTATCGTCACATATAAAATCAGGGAGGCCAAAATGTCCCAAATGAACATCATACTGCATTGAAGAAGGCTTTAAACTAGCGATTGAGACCATAAACACATTTTGAAAACGTTTACTGAGGTTAGAAATCAAGTGAGAAGTTGGTGAATTCTCCATTGACTTGTATAGAGACGGTCGCCCCCTGGTGGCCTTTTGATAGAATGCAGCTCTAAGTTACTTCCTCATTGGCTTCTTTTCAGAGGACCAGAACTCCCCACCTGGTCTATTTAACAGTCTGTAATGATTTGGTACCCTGAACGCATCATCTGTGGTACCAAAGTGACCTATTTGGTGTCATTCATCCTTTAATCCTTTATTCAGCCTGTTACCTGGAAGACTAAAACTAAACCTAGTCAATAATCAACCAGCTTGACATCAGAGCTCGTGTGTTCATGTGACTTTAAAGTGAATCAAACGACAGCAGAAGCAGGAAAACGAGTGTAACCCAAAAGATTTAAAAGACGAGAGAAAGCAGGATGAAAAAAAAAGAGTGGAGCTGGTGTGACAGTTAGAGGAACATGACCTACTTCCACCTCTTATCTGCAGGCTAACGAGATAGTGTCACCTCCTCACCCGTCCTCACCTGTCCTCTCCTGTCCTCACGCTGCTTCCTTTTCTCCCCTCTTCCCAGCAAGCTAATTAGAGGTCAGCACTCTTCTTCCATCTCTCTCTCCTCTCCTCTCCTCTCCTCTCCTCTCCTCTCTTCTCTCTCTCCTCTCTCCTCCTCTCTTCTCTCTCTTTCCTCCTGGCTGCAGGATAAAGTGGATGTTGTGGCCTCGTGTCCTCTGCCGCTGTCACCAAACAGTGAAATCACAGGGGTGCGATGCGTTTAAGGACGACACTGTAAAGCTTTTACAGCGCTGTGTGTTTGGAGTTTTATTTTCTGTTCAAACCAAAAAACATGGAAATAAAATCTGTTTTTTTATGTCCCTCCTGTCAGTGAGAGGAATCCAACAATCTCCCCTCATACTTCATCTAAAATAACATGTTTTATTACACATATTAAGAAAATGACATGCTGATAATCAGGATACTGTGGCTGAATATTTACCTTACAAGGCCTCAATTTAAAATATAATCAAGACATGTTTCAGTTCCTAAAAGCAGCTTCTGATGTTACATAAACATCTTTAAACTAGTGTTAAAATGTACATTTAGTATTTTTGTTGGTTTTATATCATTTAAATGACATTTGCACCATTTTTTTTTACCAAAAGTAAGACTGAATGCTCCTGAAAATGTCAAGTGGTGTAACCACAAAAGAATGATGAATATTAAATACCTATCACCTACAGTGGATTTAACCTTCTTGTCGTCCTCCCGGGTCAAATTGACCCCATCTCTCTCTTGACTGTTCCTTCCTTCTTTCCTTCCTTCCTTCCTTCCTTTTTGTGGGTTGTTTCCAGCTGTTCTTGTACGTTGTCGTCTGCCCAAATTTCTATTAAACACTCCACCTCTGCCCTTTTCCCGCCATATCTGTTGCTATGCCGGTTTGTTGCCATGGCGACAGTCGAATAATTGACATCACGTTCGACTTTCTGTGCCCGAGCTCAACTGAACCATCACGGATCGCCTAGTGTGAGTCATTAATTGTCAACATATCCAACAAACCCTCCAATAAACCGGCTCATTTAAGTGTCTGTGTTCACACTGAGCTTCCACAGCTGCTGGAGAACTGGAGTGAAAGGTCGACGCTGTGAAGAAGGAATTCCCCGTGGACGTCGTGCTCACCTCTCTATAACCTGCCGTGACCTCTGACCTCTGTCCCCTCGCCTCTCGCCTCCTGTATCGACCGCTGCAGTCAAACATGAACCTCTGGGACTCGTCTGCAGCCTCTCACACCTCACGTTAACGGTCCTTAATGTCTGTCATCAGCTCCTCATCACTACTCTCCTCTCCGTCTCTCTGTTTGGGTTTATGACTGTAATCAACACAGCGGTCATGTGACATTTACTCTGATTTACTACAGACAGACACCATAAGTTATAAAAAGCTCTGTCATCAGATACATGTAGTACACAGTTTAACCACCAGGGGGCTTTTTATTTCAACGCTGTCTATCAGTGAGACACGATTTAGAGGTCTGGATATTTTACCTTTTTGCAATATTTATCTTTCTTTGCAGTATTTTTGTATTTCTTTGCAGTATTTATCTTTCTATGCAGTATTTTTGTTTTTCTTTGTAGTATTTTTCTCTCTTTGCAGTATTTTTGTTTTTCTTTGTAGTATTTTTGTATTTGCAGTATTTTTATCTGTCTTTGCAGTATTTTTATCTGTCTTTGCAGTATTTTTGTCTTTCTTTGCAGTATTTTTGTCTTTCTTTGCAGTATTTTTATCTTTCTTTGCAGTATTTTTATCTGTCTTTGCAGTATTTTTGTCTGTCTTTGCAGTATTTTTGTCTTTCTTTGCAGTATTTTTGTCTGTCTTTGCAGTATTTTTGTCTTTCTTTGCAGTATTTTTCTCTCTTTGCAGTGTTTTTGTCTTTCTTTGCAGTATTTTTTTATCTGTCTTTGCAGTATTTTTGTCTGTCTTTGCAGTATTTTTGTCTGTCTTTGCAGTATTTTTGTCTTTCTTTGCAGTATTTTTGTCTGTCTTTGCAGTATTTTTGTCTTTCTTTGCAGTATTTTTGTCTTTCTTTGCAGTATTTTTATCTTTCTTTGCAGTATTTTTGTCTGTCTTTGCAGTATTTTTTTATCTGTCTTTGCAGTATTTTTGTCTGTCTTTGCGGTACTTTTGTATTTGTTTGCAGTATTGTTGTCCTTTTTGCAGTATTTTTGTCTACCTTTGCAAAAAATAAGACAAAGTATCTTGAACTTTTTAAAGGCATAACACTAAATAAATGAAAATAAAGTGTTCTCCACCAGAATAAACTACCATGCAGTGTTAAGAAACAACATTTAGACATCATGTAAGGACTTAACATTTAGAGAAAATATCATTTAACTGTGAAATTAATAATTTTTGTTTTTGTGATTTTTATCTTAAATGTTCATAAAAGCATTCAGAGTTTAGTGTCTGATAAAACATGTAGAGTTGAAGACCTCAGCTCTTCTATAATCGTGATGATGAGACGAACTTTTTTGTTGATTAATTTCCTGTCAATCAACTAATTGATTAATCATGTCACCCCCCCCCCCCCCCCTCCGGTCCTGAGCTGAGACCCGCACGGCGCTAACCAGATAAATGCTGATGTCAGCCGTGATGGATGGGGAGCCTAACCGCCTTACCCAGCATGCACCAGCGCAGCGCCGGACTGCGGTCCCATTAATTATCATTCACAGCGGAGGCCTAAAGGGGAGAGATCCGTCTCCGTCTGTCGTCATTTTGAGGAGAGATCTCTTCTTTTTCTTTTCTTTTTTTTTTCAGTGGAGCCTCTCAGCAGCTTAATGGCTCCTCTCTGCGTCACTGGATGAGTCAGACGCTCAGCTGCTTCATCTCATCCTGATGCTGCTGCTGATATTTCAATATAATTATAGGAGTAGTTTTAGTACAACTTTTAAAAATGTCTTACAGAAGGAAGCTGTATTTCTATATTTGTATTCAGGAGATTTTAAAGGGTTTTCTTCTCTAGCTGTTAAACTGATAAACTGGCAGAAAGTGAAGCAGGATTAAAGTTTATTATGATTAACATGAATTAACATTATTATAAAGATGGATGTACTGAGGTGTGACGTCACTTATTGTTTCATTGGATCCAGTTTGAAGCTCAGAGCTGCAGCTTTTATTTATATGTGTAATAATTCATATGTTTACAGATCTCCATACTTACTGTTTTCACTTGGAGCACTGGTGCCCCTTACTGGAAATTTGAGCAGCATGAGCTACAGTATATTAATGGGATCACCCTGTTTAGCTACTCTAACAGGGCAGCTATCGTAATCAAGTTGCTGTAATAGGCAGAAATCAAAGCTACTAAAAGTCTCCATTGCTGAGTATGCAACATGCTATAGTCTGGTAATGTCATGTGTCTGTGTGGTTGGTTTTTTATGCACTAAACACTGGATGTCTGAAATACTTTCTACATACAAGTTTCAACATTAATACTGTTGGTTCTTATGTAACCAGATATTTGTGGCATGTGTGCAGAGAAAACCTGGAAAATGACTGGCCAACTTTCCAGTCGTGGAAAATACATGCAAAATGAGAGAAAAAGTGAAATGTCCTGGAAAATTAGATTTCTTTTGAGGGAACGCAAATGGTTGAGAAGGTTTGTGCATGCATAGTCTGTTCTTACACTGCCTTCAATGGGCAACATTAATGCACAGTGCTTTCTGCTTCTATCTAGTTATAACTAGGGCTGTCAAACAATTAATTTTTTTAATCGAGATTAATCGCAGAATTTCCCTAGTTAATCGCGATTAATCCTGTTATTTCCATTTGAAGGCAGTTTTAAGCCCATAATGTAAAGCATTTCTTACCAGAGTGTCTTAACTGGGAATCAATCACGGCTCTGCTGCGACTCCCACACTCCAAAATGGTCCTTTGGTGGAGCTGAGGCTGGCTTGGCTGCACCTGGGTGTTTAGCGTGGAGGTGCTAACTCAAACTCCACGTACTCCGGTGGTAGTTAAACTCCGTTTGACACAGGTTGCATTTTACTTTTGACTTGTCAACTGAAGCGTCTGGAAGTGTTTTAAAGTTAAACAAGCCGTTCAAAAGTCCAGTAGCTCTCTTACTTTCCATCAGCGCGGTAGGTTTACTGCAGGAGGCCACTTCAAAGCATAGCGCTACAGCTAGAGGAGCCGTCTACGGGGGAGTAGAAGGGACAAAAAGGCTTGCAACATTAAAACGAGATTAATAAAAATTAACGCGTTATGGATTGCATTAATCTAATCACGATTAACGCGTTAACGCTGACAGCCCTAATTATAACCTCTTAATGTTGAAACCAGAATGATACATTTGACTTAAAAATCCAGTCAGAAACACTGATTAGTGTGTGATGTCTCTGTCATACTGCAGCAGCTGGAAATGTCCTGGAAAAATCCTTGAAAATGATAAAATGACCATCCAGCAGCTATCGGTGGTTTTTCACACACTGACTTCAGCCTCAAGCCGTCATAGTTACCGTTTAGATTAAATACTGTTCCACCATCTAGGAGTCCTTATTTCCCTCCATACAACCAATTAAATCATGTATAAAGTGATAACATGACACTCTAATCAGAAGCAGATATAAACGGTCACACTACGCCTGATTGCATCCTGTTCCTCGTATCTGCAGCTTTGACTTTGTAACGTCACATTAATGAAACTGCAGCAGATAAGATGGAGCAGACTCTTCATGTCGGAGCTACACAGACGTTGTTCTCGTGTGTGTAGCGGCTGGAGGACGGAGCCATGTCTCACTGAAGCACATAATGCTGCTCTGATTTCAGATTGTCCATTTCACTTCACCGGGAGGTCTCACATTTTCTCCCCCTGATGATGGAAGAGAAGAAGAAAACAGTCGGTACTTTTCTGCTCCTCCACTCTCAGGCTGTACTTTGCCCTCCATCCTCAGCAGCTCTTCAGGGATTCTGCTTCGACCCCATCAGGTAGTTAAGGCCTCGCTCTGGGTTAGTAATGTAGGTTTGGAGAGCGCAGAGGCAAACAACCCCCCCCCCCCCACCGCCGCCCCCCCTATACACACACTGCCTTTGGCTTGGTTTGAAGTAAAGAAAAATATAATGTTCATATTAGGACAAACAGTACTTTAACTTTAATACTGCATACTACATCACTATAATACTGCAGTACTTTTACTGTAATACTGCATACTACATCACTATAATACTGCAGTACTTTTACTGTAATACTGCATACTACATCACTATAATACTGCAGTACTTTTACTGTAATACTGCATACTACATCACTCATAATACTGCAGTACTTTTACTGTAATACTGCATACTACATCACTATAATACTACAGTACTTTTACTGTAATACTGCATACTACATCACTCATAATACTGCAGTACTTTTACTGTAATACTGCATACTACATCACTATAATACTACAGTACTTTTACTGTAATACTGCATACTACATCACTCATAATACTACAGTACTTTTACTGTAATACTGCATACTACATCACTATAATACTGCAGTACTTTTACTGTAATACTGCATACTACATCACTATAATACTGCAGTACTTTTACTGTAATACTGCATACTACATCACTATAATACTGCAGTACTTTTACAGTAATACTGCATACTACATCACTATAATACTGCAGTACTTTGACTGTAATACTGCATACTACATCACTATAATACTGCAGTACTTTTACTGTAATACTGCATACTACATCACTCATAATACTGCAGTACTTTTACTGTAATACTGCAGTACTTTTACTGTAATACTGCATACTACATCACTATAATACTGCAGTACTTTTACTGTAATACAGCATACTACATCACTATAATACTGCAGTACCTTTACTGTAATACTGCATACTACATCACTCATAATACTGCAATACTTTTACTGTAATACTGCATACTACATCACTATAATACTGCAGTACCTTTACTGTAATACTGCATACTACATCACTCATAATACTGCAGTACTTTTACTGTAATACTGCATACTACATCACTATAATACTGCAGTACCTTTACTGTAATACTGCATACTACATCACTCATAATACTGCAGTACTTTTACTGTAATACTGCAGTACTTTTACTGTAATACTGCATACTACATCACTATAATACTGCAGTACTTTTACTGTAATACTGCATACTACATCACTATAATACTGCAGTACTTTTACTGTAATACTGCATACTACATCACTATAATACTGCAGTACTTTTACTGTAATACTGCATACTACCTCACTATAATACTGCAGTACTTTAACTGTAATACTGCATACTACATCACTATAATACTGCAGTACTTTTACTGTAATACTGCATACTACATCACTATAATACTGCAGTACTTTTACTGTAATACTGCATACTACATCACTATAATACTGCAGTACTTTTACTGTAATACTGCATACTACATCACTATAATACTGCAGTACTTTTACTGTAATACTGCATACTACATCACTATAATACTGCAGTACTTTTACTGTAATACTGCAGTACTTTTACTGTAATACTGCATACTACATCACTATAATACTGCAGTACTTTTACTGTAATATTGCATACGACATCACTATAATACTGTAGTACTTTTACTGTAATACTGCATACTACATCACTATAATACTGCAGTACTTTTACTGTAATACTGCATACTACATCACTATAATACTGCAGTACTTTTACTGTAATACTGCATACTACATCACTATAATACTGCAGTACTTTTACTGTAATACTGCATACTACATCACTATAATACTGCAGTACTTTTACTGTAATATTGCATACGACATCACTATAATACTGTAGTACTTTTACTGTAATACTGCATACTACATCACTATAATACTGCAGTACTTTTACTGTAATACTGCATACTACATCACTATAATACTGCAGTACTTTTACTGTAATATTGCATACGACATCACTATAATACTGTAGTACTTTTACTGTAATACTGCATACTACATCACTCATAATACTGCAGTACTTTTACTGTAATACTGCATACTACATCACTATAATACTGCAGTACTTTTACTGTATTAGTACTTTTACTTAAGTAAAGGCTCTGAGAGCTTCTTCCAGCTCTGCTTGTATCATTGACGGCAGCATCAGAGCTTTTAATGGTTATTTATCAGGTTTTTATGACTTCTTTTGGAGCTCCGTATAAATCAGACACTGAGCATCACCATTTTTAACATTCACAGTCACTCTGCTTTGGACGCTCCTTGTCGTGTCTTTCTCTATTTTTTTTTTTCTTTCATTGCCTTGTCAAGTATGTGGAGGTCGTAAATGTCACATAAACAGTGAAAATGTCGTCTAATCTCCATGAAAACAGCTTCAGAAATGCATCAATCACAGCGAACTCCACCCGCTGCATCTCTAACCGCCGCGCTCCGAGCAGCAGATGTTTGGTCGTCTTTGATACAAACAACCATAAATGATCATTAGGTCGTTTGTCACGCCGTGTTTCCAAAGATGCTGAATCCCAGCAGGGGTAGACTCTCAGCGCCCCAGACACGCAGGAGGGGAATCTGCCCTCCACAGTTACCCAGGCGATTAACCACACAATCACCTCCAAATCACACACAGCGGGCGCTCCGTCCCCCCGTCCTCATAATGAAGCTCCGTCGCCCCCTGCTGCTCCGACACTGATTAAACCAACACGTCCAATAATTAAACAACAAAGATCGATTAAAAGGAACCGCAGGACTGTTTCTAATATGTCGCTAAAACTGTTGCACGCCACTGTTAACGTCGGCAAGATGAGCAATTAGAAAAATATGTTTAAACTAGTTATAAAAGCAGCATCAGGTTTGTTAAAATGTACATGCACCATTAAATTAAATATTTTATCACCTACCTGTCATCCTCCCGGGTCAAATTGACCACATCTCTCTTTTGACTGTTCTTTCTTTCTTTCCTTCCTTCCTTCCTTCCTTCCTCTTTCTTTAATTTTTCCTTGGTTCTTCCCCTTCCTTCCCTCTTTCTTTGCTCCCTCCTCCTTCCATACTTCTTTCCTTCCTTCCTTCCTTCCTTACTTACTTACTTACTTACTTACTTACTTACTTACTTACTTACTTACTTACTTACTTACTTACTTACTTACTTCCTTCCTTCCTTCCTTCCTTCCTTCCTCCCTCCCTTCTTTCTGTCCTCCTTCCTTCCTTCCTTCCTTCCTCCTGTCCTTTCCTGACCTGAGGACAACAGGTCCTAAGCAAGTTGAATTATTTGGTACAAAGTTTTTATGGTTACACCACTTAGACATTTTTGCCATAATCCTCTAATATATTCTCCTTCCTTCCTTCCTTCCTTCCTTCCTTCATTCATTCATTCATTCCTTTCTTCCTCCTTTCCTTCCTTCCTTCCTTCTGTCATTCCTCCCTCCCTTCCTCCTTTCCTTCCTTCTGTCCTCCCTTCCTTCCAAAGTTTTTATGGTTACACCACTTAGACATTTTTACCATAATCCTCTAATATATTCTCTCTAAATGGATTAAAAGCAGAAATTTGATGCTGGGTCCACAAAAAAGAATGTGTGAAGTTATTAATACGTTTATTTTCACATTTTAACCCTTTAAATTTAAACTAGGGCTGTCAAACGATTAATTTTTTTAAACGAGATTAATCGCATAATTTCCACAGTTAATTACGATTAATCACGTTTTGAATTGCGTGTTTAAAATCCTGTTATTTTCCATTTGAAGGCAGTTTTAAGCCCATAATGTAAAGCATTTCTTACCAGAGTGTCTTAACTGGGAATCAATCACGGCTCTGCTGCGACTCCCACACTCCAAAATGCTCCTTTGGTGGAGCTGAGGCTGGCTTGGCTGCACCTGGGTGTTTAGCGTGGAGGTGCTAACTCAAACTCCACGTACTCCGGTGGTAGTTAAACTCCGTTTGACACAGGTTGCATTTTACTTTTGACTTGTCAACTGAAGCGTCTGGAAGTGTTTTAAAGTTAAACAAGCCGTTCAAAAGTCCAGTAGCTCTCTTACTTTCCATCAGCGCGGTAGGTTTACTGCAGGAGGCCACTTCAAAGCATAGCGCTACAGCTAGAGGAGCCGTCTACGGGGGAGGAGAAGGGACAAAAAGGCTTGCAACATTAAAATGCGATTAAAAAACTTTGTTATGGATTGCATTAATCTAATCACGATTAACGCGTTAACGCTGACAGCCCTTATTTAAACTAAACTACATGGACACCAGAATTGGATAGTATTGTGTGGCTGTCTTATAGATGCTAAGGCTTAAATGTAGCTGCAGTAAACCAAAGATCAATAAAGTATCTATCTTTCTATCTATTAGTCCCATGGTGGAACATTTTTAGTGTTACAGCAACAAAAAAACAGAAATATATTATATTACATTGACGCCATCTGAGCAGCTAATAATTACTTCTAATCATTTTCCAATAAGGATGTTTATACTCTACTGTTGTTTTTCTGTTGAGGACGGGCTGATTTAAAACCCTCATTCACTCCCGTTAATTACTTCAAGCCTTCTCCTCGGATCCATGAAAGCCAATAAACACCACAGGAAGTCAAAGTGCTTGAAATCCTGGAAGAGAAGGCGACATAAATCAGAGCCTCAGTCTCCCAATAACGAGCCACACACACACAAACACAACAGCTGCTTTACACAAATCAGCCAAAGCTTCAATTACATCATCTGCTGCTGAAAAGAGAGAAAAAAAGGACGATGATACTTGTGTTTTTTATGAGCGTAGAGATCCAATCCAAGGCTCAGCAACACTGTCGGGTCGATGTTTGGTTTGTTTTTTGGGGGTTTGGATCCGTTTAAATCAGCAGGTCGACAAGTGGAAACACCTGTTTGAAAAGAGTCATGCTGAGTGGAAACACTTCACAGGAAACTGGTTACTCGTCTTTTAATTAATAAATGAAAGCTACATCAGTAATGAGTGCAGAGTATGGAAGAGTGAAATGTGTGATTAGTGCAAACAAAACAGAAACTCTAACCCATCTGGTAAAAAGAGAAGAGAGAGATTTATCTAAATATGCTGAGGCCTAAACTACGCAGGTGCAGGTGGTTTCCTAACGTCCTCTCCAAAGTCCCGCCAAAGTAAAAGGGAGAAAAAGGGATATCATACTACATCCTTCCTTGGCTTGCTGGCTCAATCCGGCCCACTTTCCTTCCTGTGTTCTTTTCCTTCCTTCAATCTGTCCTCTCTACCTTCCTTTTTTCCTTTCTTCATTCCTTCCTTCCTTTCTCTCCTTCTGTCCTTCCTCCCTACCTTCCTTCTCTTCTTCCGTCCTCCCTTCTTTCCTTCCTTCCGTCTGTCTGTCCGTCCTTCACTGTCTGTCTTTCCTACCTTTCTTCCCTCCTTCCTTTTTTCCTTTCTTCATTCCTTCCTTCGTTCCTTCTGTCCTTCCTTACATCTGTCCTTCCTCGCTTCCTTCCTTCCTTCCGTCTGTCTGTCCGTCCTTCAACGTCTGTCTTTCCTACCTTTCTTCCCCCCTTTCTTTTGCCTGTCTTTCCTTCCTTCCATTTTATTTCCTGCCTTCCTTCCTTCCTTCCTTTTAATAATCTGGCCCACATCAGATCAAATTGGTCTGTATGTGGCCCTTGAATGAAAATGATTTTGACACATCTGATCTAACCCATCTGGTAAAAAGAGACGAGAGAAATTTATCTAAATATGCTGAGGCCTAAACTACACAGGTGCAGGTGGTTTCCTAACGTCCTCTCCAAAGTCCCCGCCAAAGTAAAAGGGAGACATTCGGGTCTTCTCTCACTGTGAGCGGTCAGTAGTCCGTCCTTCGATGGCTTGCTGCTCACAATGTGATCAGAACGTCATGATTTAATGGAGATTTATGAAAGTTAAATTAATTTCATGGAGCAGCGGCTTGTGGCTTCTTCTTTTTTTTTCTTTCTAATGTTAAAGTTTACTGTTAGCAGCTGATGATGAAAGAGCACAGAGCAGAAAAGTGGATAAAACTCCCTCAAAGTTTTTCTGTTTCGTAGATTAACTTTCATTTTAATGACATTTGATTTATCATGCAGGCATTTCATACACAATGGCAAACTCAATGTGCAAGTACAGAAAAATAGAAAGAGAGAAATAAAATGCTAGAATAGAGCATTTAGGAGAGAAAGAGAAATGTTTTTAACCTGGATTTAAAAATGATTTCAGTTCTGATGGTAGTTTGTTCCAGTTGTGTAAAAGCTGCTTCATCATGTTTAGTTTGAACTCTGGGCTCAACTATCTGACCTGAGTCAGTAGATCTCAGAGCTCTGGGCTCAACTATCTGACCTGAGTCAGTAGATCTCAGAGCTCTACTGGGTTTATATTCTACTAACATGTCATTCATGTATTCTGGAC
>JAJDFG010000355.1:235000-238849 GCA_021039105.1 Scomber colias
ACCATGGCTCTCGGGTCAAGCTGCATTTCATGTCCTATTCGGCCCACTCTGGGGGGTTTAGCTCAGCATGCTGCTGACTAATCCAGGGAGCATCTAGTGTGGAGCCTCCAGTGCCAAGTTGAACTGTATTCCATGTATTGCAATAAACGGTTTAATATATGACGAAAGTGTTCCTGACTGAAGTTCTTTAAATGTCCCAACATCATTAATTTCACCAGAATAAAGAACCAACCCGCTGCAGGTTCATCTGTTTAGAGAGTATGAAGACCAACATGGTGCCGGATGAGGAGGGAATACCTCTGGACGAAGGAAGGCAGCAGGGTTTCCTGTTTATAGATGAGGTGAATTATTAACCGCCTCGGGCCGCTACAGAGGACAGAGATGAATGAAACCTTTATCTTTAGGAGGGAAAAGGAGTAGAGGTTGTATTTGACACAGTTACACCAAGGTGACGCTCTCATTGGTCCTAGCTGTCGGAGTTCATCACAGTTTTCTTGTCCTTGAAAACTGTCCAAACATTTCAGAGCAGCCGCGTCGCTCGGTGGCGGTGTTGGTGGTGATGGTGGTGTTGGTGTAGCAGTAGAGGAGAAGGATCTTGACAGTATTTGTCCTGAAGTCTGTGAGAGCTACAGAGTGCATTCAGACAGTCAGCGCTGTCAGGACAATAAAAAAAAGCTGCTTCTGTTTGAGTGGAAAGAAAAAAACAGCAAGCGATGCTCTGAGTCTGTCAGGAGAAAAGCAAAAAGACACAATAAGGTTTAGATCTGTGTAACTGAGACTGTCTACGAGTGTTTACATAAAGGAGGAAAACCAACAATATAATGCTGTGTATGTATATATATGAATTTAACTCTTATTTTCTAGTTTTTACCAATAAATAAATAAATGGACAAATTAGGGCTGTCAGCGTTTAACGCGTTAATCGTGATTAGATTAATGCAATCCATAACGTGTTAAGTTTTTTAATCTCATTTATGTGTCAAGCCCTTTTTGTCCCTTCTACTCCCCCGTAGACGGCTCCTCTAGCTGTAGCGCTATGCTTTGAAGTGGCCTCCTGCAGTAAACCTACCGCGCCGATGGAAAGTAAGAGAGCTACTGGACTTTTGAACGGCTTGTTTAACTTTAAAACACTTCCAGACGCTTCAGTTGACAAGTCAAAAGTAAAATGCAACCTGTGTCAAACGGAGTTTAACTACCACCCGGAGTACGTGGAGTTTGAGTTAGCACCTCCACGCTAAACACCCAGGTGTAGCCAAGCCAGCCTCAGCTCCACCAAAGGGACCATTTTGGAGTGTGGGAGTCGCAGCAGAGCCGTGATTGATTCCCAGTTAAGACACTCTGGTAAGAAATGCTTTACATTATGGGCTTAAAACTGCCTTCAAATGGAAAATAACAGGATTTTAAACATGCAATTCAAAACGCCATTAATCGTGATTAACTATGGAAATTCTGAGATTAATTGCGATAAAAAAGATTCATCGTTTGACAGCCCTAATAAAATACCTTGTCAACAATCAACAGTGATTCATGTTGAAGTAATGTCCAATTAACAGTATTTATACGTGGTTATTCAGACCAATCTAAACCATTTTAAACCCTGCAGAGCCTGGACCACATCTCCTCCAATAGAGTCCAGAAAGGTTTTCCCAAATATTGAAGAATATAAATTGTCTTCCAGCCAAAAGCTCGTTTCTCTCCAAGAAGGACGAGTTCCATTAAAGTCCTGATCCGGTGTGAGATAGTAGAGACAGAGTGACAGATAATCAGTCCTGGAAGATATTAATATCGTTTCACTCTGTTGTTCTAATAGAAAGAGAAGAAATAATTGTTGAGAATTGAAATTAAAAAGAGCAGAGAGAGAAGCTGAAACACTGACTCCTCTTAAAGCTTCCACAGAGCTCAACAATCAGTGTGAAAGTCGACTTTTTTGGGTCAAAGTGACAGAACTAGTCGTCGTGCTACGCTGCTGCTAAGCAACCGTTGAAAAAGGTCCAAACCAGGCGGGGGAGTTCCTGTCCTCTGAAATGAGGCCAAACCAGGAAGTAACTTAGAACTGCATTCTATCAAAAGGCCACCAGGGGGCGACCGTCTCTATACAAGTCAATGGAGAATTCACCAACTTCTCACTTGATTTCTAACCTCAGTAAACGTTTTCAAAATGTGTTTATTGGTCTCAATCGCTAGTTTAAAGCCTTCTTCAATGCAGTATGATGTTCATTTGGGACATTTTGCCTCCCTGATTTTATATGTGACGATAAAGCAGGGTATGCATTAGGGCGTGGCTACGTCCTGATTGACAGGTTGATTGACCAATGTCCTCGAGATCCATCCCTCGCAACCAATCGCAGCCACAAACCAATGGGTGATGTCACAGATGTTACGTCCATTTCTTTTATACAGTCTATGGTCCAAACACGGGGAGGGAGGAAAGAAGGTAGGAAAGAGGGAGGGAGGGAGGAAGGGGAGGAAGGAAGGAAGGAAGGAAGGAAGGAAGGAAGGAAGGAAGGAAGGAAGGAAGGAAGGAAGGAAGGAAGGAAGGAAGGAAGGAAGGAAGGAACAGTCAAAACAGACGGGGTCAATTTGACCCGGGAGGATAACAGGAAGCTTAAATGATATCACCTCTCTCTCCTCTCTATAACATGTGACTTTACAGTTAAAGCTTTAAAACACATAGGAATCATCCTTTACTAACTGAAGCTCCTTGGACTGACAGACGGAGGGAGGAAGGGAGGAAAGAAGGAAGGAAGGTAGGGGGGAGGAACTACTAACTGAAGCTCCTTGGACTGACAGACGGCGGCTCATCAGAGGTTCAGGTCAGGGCTGCAGTCACAGTTTGTTCCTGCTCTACATTAAATTATCATTCAGTGCTCCTGCTCTTGTGCAGAAAGCCTTTTTAGGAATCTCTGGATAGCTTAGTTCACATTTCCCCCCCGACAGGTCTGTGTTTGGACTGTAGAAACGTCACCTCTCTGTGAACCGCCACACTAAACAAAGACACAGGTTTCTGTATTCCAGTTTAATGGAGATCGCTTCACCTCCTCTGACATCACATCCACATCACCGTCACTCCACTAAAAAGGAAGGGAAAGAAGGGAGGAAGAAAGGAAAGGAGGGAGGAAGGAAGGAAGGAAGGAAAGAAGGGAGGAACAAAGGTGGGAAGCAAGGAAGGGAGGGAGGGAAGGAAGGAAAGAAGGGAGGAAGGAAGGAAGGTAGGGAAAGAAGGAATGAGGGAGGGAAGGAAGGAAAGCAGGGAGGAAGGAAGGAAAGAAGGGAGGAAGGAAAGAAGGGAGGAAGATAGGAAGAAGGAATGAGGGAGGGAAGGAAGGAAAGCAGGGAGGAAGGAAGGAAAGAAGGAGGAAGGAAGGAAGGAAGATAGGAAAGAAGGAATGAGGGGAGGGAAGGAAGGAAAGAAGGGAGGAAGGAGGAGGAGGAAGGAAGGAAGGAAGGAAGCAAGGAAAGAAAGAAATAACAGGAAACTATAATTAAAGCTAAATATAAGCCAAATATATTAAATGGAGGAGTAAGAAGGAAGGAAGGAAGGAAAGGAGTATGGAGGGAGGAAGGAAGGAAGGGAAGGAAGGTAGGAGGGAAGGAAGGAAGGAAGGAAAGGAAGACATGAACCTCATAATCGCTTCACCTCCTCCAACACCTTCCAAGCTGACGGGACGCTCGGACTGCTCTGCAGGCCCGTCAGGCTCCGGACCTGCAGCTTCCTGAATGCATAATAACTCTGAAAAGCTGAAATATAAATGTCTGAATTCCTTCCTTCCTTCCTTCCTTCCTTCTGTCTGTCCTTCCTCCCTCCTTCCTTTCCGTCCTCCCTTTCCTTCTTTCCTTTCCTCCCTTCCT
>JAJDFG010000356.1:10000-170000 GCA_021039105.1 Scomber colias
TTACAGTAAAAGTACTGCAGTATTATGAGTGATGTAGTATGCAGTATTACAGTAAAAGTACTGCAGTATTATGAGTGATGTAGTATGCAGTATTACAGTAAAAGTACTGCAGTATTATAGTGATGTAGTATGCAGTATTACAGTAAAAGTACTGCAGTATTATAGTGATGTAGTATGCAGTATTACAGTAAAAGTACTGCAGTATCTAACTGTGCAGTTCTCTGGCTCCCCCGTGTGGTCTCAGACTGAACTGCAGCTTCCATCATTGTAAATTGTTTTGGACCTAAACATGAAAGCAGCTCCTCAAACATTAGTGATTAATAATAATATGTAATGTTGCTTTGACAGCTCTGAGCCAGTCAGAGTGAGCAGTGAGTAGTTCTGGATCAGCTGATTGTAATAATACTGCAGGCTTTACTGCTCAGCTTCATCAAGGCTTCATTCATTTCTACCATCACTTCTTCTTCTTCTTCTTCTCACTGATGTGTCCCAACCATAGACATATATATATACGTAGACTGCTGCTGCCTACACGGCGGCCATCTTGGTTCAGGGCCACTCGTTCCTGCAGCGCATTACGTCTATAGAGGAATGACGTGTTTGCACTATTAAAAAGTGATCATACATTGCTCAATTATAATAAAAATAAATAAATGAATAAATAACATCGCTTAATTGTCAACATATATTCACACGGGTTGTTTGTTACAAATGTCAGACAGACAGATAGAAACGTTTTTAACAAATCAAACCGTTTGGAAATCGGTTGAGATTTCAGTGAATAATTCTACTTTGTAAAGAATGCGGAACACAAATCAATTACTGTGAAAAACTTTGCACTGGCTGGCAGGATCCTGTTCGTGACACCAGTTATGTAAGAAAACTACTTGATTACATAACTTCAGTAATCTTTAAAGTAAGAGACCGAGAACAGAAGTCACTGAACTGCCAAATACTGCACACATCAATGAAACATCAAACATGAACATAGCAAAACAGCCCGAGGCCCTAACCCTAACCCTAACCCGCCCTCTCCAGACTCTTTATACTAACGTCAGCGTGTGGGTGTCATACGTCACTGTGGGCGTATCAGGTCAACTTGACCTGGCACAATCCAGCTAAGATTCGTTTTCCTGGAATTCTAGTCATAAGTGTTGACGTCCTGATCTCCTTTGGGAATATCAACATGGTAAAAACAACTCCTTACAAGGCTTATTACGACATCCCCAAACTGATTCAACTATTGACCTTTCACCTTTTCTTGTTGTTTTCACGTTCCACTTAGCATGCACACATATCTGCCTCTACAATTGTGGAGCACCTCTTACCTCCATAGATATACATGCACTACTGCCTCTGCTAGCCCTGGACCAAGATGGCGGTGCTTCAGGCCTCTCCACAGTCAATGTGGCGTCTCTGTATATATGTCTATGGACCCAACGGTCTCCATCCAGCTCATCATAGCTTTCCTATTGGATGTCTGCTCACTCTTCCACAGAGAGTCTAAAGCAGCGTTCCTGTAACTAACTTCTCTGTTTCTGATGCGCTCCAGTCTGGAGTTACATCACCTCTGTCAGCATCTCCTCCTCTTCCTGCTGCTCTCTCATTGCTCACATTTGCTTCTGTGGTAGCAGAGAAATAAATCCACCATCAGAACTTTGTTTGAGAACAACACTGCTGCTGTTCCTGAACATCATCATACTGGAATTATTATATCAGAGAGAAACTGGAGAAAAGGACTCCATAGCAAAGACTTTTCATATTTAATGAGGTGAATACATTTATTTTAAGTTGAAGTTTTATCCTGCATCATTTTTCATTCACAAGTTAAAAAACAATATGAATGTGACGTGATTCTTTCTGTTAATTATTACCTGAAACTGTTTCTACTTATTGTAGAGCTGCAGGTTCACCCATAAACTCTGAAAGACATTAAGACCTTCAGAGTTCAAAACTTTCCACTTTTCTTCACAGATATTAGTTTTAGTTTCTATTTACATCATAAAGACAATAACTCTTATTTTATTATGAATTTAGTTTTTATTATTCCAACTTACTTATCTGTGCTGATAATCAGCTGGCTGGGCTCTCCCTTAGAGATAGGGTGAGAAGCTCAGTTATCCGGGAGGAGCTCGGAGTAGACCCGCTGCTCCTCCGTGTTGAGAGGAGCCAGATGAGGAGGCTCGGGCATCTAGTCAGGATGCCTCCCGGACGCCTCCCTGGTGAGGTGTTCAGGGCCCGTCCCACCGGTAGGAGACCCAGGACACGCTGGAGAGACTGTGTCTCTCGGCTGGCCTGGGAACGCCTCGGGATCCCCCGGGAAGAGCTGGACGAAGTGGCTGGGGAGAGGGAAGTCTGGGCTTCCTGCTTAGGCTGCTGCCCCCCCGACCCGACCAGGATAAGAAGATGACACAGATAGATTTCAAAGAGCTGTAAGGACACAGAAGTCAACAGGAGGTTCAGCTGGAGATGAGTTGGACAGTGGAGAAAATACATTTCATGTTCTTAATCAAGTTGTGTCCGTTTGCATCATTATCGCTGTGTGCACTGTTGTACAATACATGCAAGATGCTGCACTAATGTAGAACACTAGATGGAAAGGATGTGATTGGATAGGGCTGGATCACATGATCTCACCTACAAGTTTAAGTTATATAGTTATTGTTAAAGACAGCTGATTGGCTGAGCAGTGTTTACTTACAGCTTCATGTAAATAACTTGTTAAATATCGTTATGAGATATAAACTGTTCATTTTAACATCATATTTCTGCATATTAAAGCTGCATACCTTTAATATTTACACACTGAGACTCTGAAAAGTCATCTGGAGCTTTAAAAGTCATCAAGCCACAAAAACAGAAGGTTGAACCTTTAAGCAGCAACATAAAAAGCACCGACCTGAATTCAGGTTCAACAAATGAAGTTTATTTAAAAAGACCAAAATGAAGCAAACCTGGGAGCACCTTGACAGCTGAGTGGTTAGTGAGCGTGCCACATAAAGGCAGCGTCGCTGGTTTGATTCCAGCAGAGACCTTTGCTGCAGCTTGTTCCCTCTCTGGCGCCCTCTATGCCCTGCACTGGGAAATACAGGCAAACACTCCCAATAATAAACCTTTAAAAGGAAAACACAATCAGTCCTAAAGCAAACAGCTAACCAGTGAAGTGATGATAGAAATGGAGTAATGTTGTCATGGCGACGGTCTGAAAACACTAAACACACTAAACACACTAAACACTGCTGGGTTGAAGATTAAAATGTTTTATTGTTGAATAAGGAGACAGAACACACAGAGTGACATCAGCTCGTCTTCATGAGCAAACAACACATCTAATCTATTCTAGTTTCTGAAGGAACAAAGAAATGATCTGTGATTGGTCAAACATATCAGCTTATATGATTACAGCCAAATAACCACAACAAGGAAAAAACAATAACCTGACTTCCACAACATTAAAATAATAAACCAACCCCATTTTTATCTCTTTAATCACTAAACATCAACTTTCATAAAGGCATAAACTACAGAAACAATGAAAACAGTCAATATTAATAACTAAACACATCAAATCATCTTAAAACCATCAAAGAGTAAATATGCTTACCAAACTTAAGTCCATTAGATATTAAAAACAATTAGGGCTGTCAAACGATTAATTTTTTAAATCGAGAGTAATCGCAGTTTCCATAGTTAATCGTGATTAATGGCGTTTTGAATAGCATGTTTAAAATCCTGTTATTTTCCATTTGAAGGCAGTTTTAAGCCCATAATGTAAAGCATTTCTTACCAGTGTCTTAACTGGGAATCAATCACGGCTCTGCTGCGACTCCCACACTCCAAAACAATCCATCAGTGGTCTTTAACTAAAGGTAAATATATTGTGCCTAGTCCATTAAAGATATACATATAGGCATTACACTTATAACTTCTCATAGTATACTCCATCATCATTACAAATAAGAACATTAATGCTCATAAAAATAAACAGGAAACAACTTATTATCAACTCTTAAAAAGTAAAAAGTAATAATATGAAAACATTTCAATACAAAGTCAAAATAAAAACAGTGATCATTGTCAGAGTTGGTAAGAAGTTGAGTCTGGAGTTGAATCACATGGTAGAGTGAGTGACACACTTTCCACACAGTAGAGGGTCACCAGCATGAAGAGGTTACTAGCTCTGATGATGCATGCTGGGATGGATCCCATCTTGTGTCATTGTTCTAACATTAAACACAGCTGGGAGCAGTTGGGGAGGAGCTTACCATAACAGCTGAAGCTTTGTTAACACACTCACTTATTTCAACTTGTTCATTTTCCTCCTGACAGCTGCTGCAGGGTTTGAAGCTGCAGGAAATATTCATCATCTTTATGATAGTTGAGTCCTATGTACAAACAGTCTGTTCACACACACACATTGGTGGTGTGTGTGATGCTTCTCATTCACCGTCCTGTTCCTCTGGTATTGCGACAGTACGATCTTTGGTCCAATGAGCCGTTTGATGACTCCAGCAGACATCACTTTATCTCTGTTATCAGAAGTGAAGCTCCTGCCTCTGTCAGCTGAACCATCTGAAGCTTCTTGTCTGTTCATTTACATTTCTTCATTTGTTGGTTTCTTTCATCCTGAACAACAGTCTCAGTATTTAAACAATATTTCTTAACATGACAAACATCTATATACAAGTATGTTACACAAGAGTTAGACGCCTCCAAGACAGGAAAGGAAGAGTTTCAAGCTGAATAAAAAAGCACAGGCTTGATGTTGTTATCAACAGAACCAGGATGTGATTTGACCTGCATGTAGGTTTTCTGACCAATGAGAAATGATTTCAGAGTTTAACTGAATGAAATGAGTCTGTCACATCTGTCACATCTGGGCTCGTATTTATCAAGCGTCTCAGAGCAGGAAATCACTCCTAACTGTCCAAAAATGATCAGAGTGACACATCTCTGCTCCTACTTTTAGGAGGAAAAGAGTTTTATAACTTTCCAAACTTTATAAATGATTCCTGTGTATGCCGATATTTAGGAGCTGCAGATGGAATTCAGGCAGAGATGTTCCCTGAGAGGACAGATGTTTAGGGAACGCTTGATGACTGTGAGCTTATTAAAAGATTGTTTGGACAGAAACAGAATCATTTGTGAGACTGACTTTGTGTGTGATGCAGAGGAGAACACATGATGTTTCTACAGAACATCATTTAAATAAATACACAATGTCCTCACAATGTTCCACTTTATGCTAACGGGGAAAATGCAGCTGTGCAACAGTGATGATTCTGTCAGAAGAGACAATGATGGAAGTCATGAATCAAGCGTTGATCTGGATTAATGAACGTTGTAATAATAATGATCATGACGAGGGTCTTCAGTTACAGACCACTAAAAGTGTTATTAGAACACAATCATGTCATCTGCATAATGAAGGATATCTCAACTTCATTACAACAGTTAAATATTTTATAGGCTTCTGTTTTATTGATGCTGCTTCAAATAACAGCAGAGCTACAGTCTGATATTAGAGAGAGGAGGATGCAACTGAACTATATCTGTTTCTATGGTTACGCTGTTTTTACCTTCATGTAGATAACAGAAGTTAACTTGGGGTTTAGCTGAAAGAGGAAGTGGACAGTGGAAGAGAAGATGTTCTTCATGGAGAGGCTTTACAACATGTGTCTGTGTAATATGTGCAAGATGCAGCACTATTACAGGCTGTGAAACCATGAGGCTGAACCAAGAGAATTTCACCAGCTCAGTCACATGACCTGTTATCTTAATGAACATATAGGCTGCATTTATTTCTCAGGCTTTCTTTACACTTTGTAAATATCATCTTATAATGAATATTGGCTTCATAGTTTAATTCCATAACCTTGGTAAGTTACCTGCCTGGTTACCTGTCTATACACATAATATACCAAATGACCACTGTTTAATATTTCCAGCTGAGACTGTGAGAAAACTACAACACGTCATCATTATTTCTACTCTGCTGCTCTGACTGTGGTAAAACAGCCACGTCTCACTCTCTCCCAGCAGTAATCCTTCTCCTGCTGAAAGTCACAGTCAATTCTCTTCTGCTTCATTCATTAGTTTTAGTCCTCGATAACTCTCAGTGTGATTCTGAGAAGCTTGATAAATATGAGCCCAGGCTCACAGTCTGACTTATAACACCTGTTTTTATCTTTTCTGCATCAAACTGCTCATGTACAACTCATCTGTAAAGTGCTGACTTCAGCTAAATCCAGAGATAACTGTTCAGTTTGGAGTCAGTTAAGAGACTTAAGTGAAGACGACAAATTCCAGATCCAGACTCCAGATGGATCATCAGGATCCAGCTGATCCTCTCTCAGCACTCCTGGATGTTCAGTCAGAGTCTTCTTCAGACTCTGAAGAAGACTCTGACGAATAACAATCTGATCCCTCCCATCTGATGAGAGAAGAAGAAAGAACAGAGGAGATAAATGAATGTTTAGTGAGACTCACTTGATCAGCTGTCAGTCAGTGATGCAGCACATCCAGTATAAAGAGCAGCAGGGACTTCAGTCCTGTTCAGACCAGAAGTGGAACAGCTGTGCAGCGTAGCTTGCTTCCTTTCAGCTCTCATGGTAACGTGTTGGAGTGAACACACTGAGCTCCAAGCTCACACACCTGCACACACTTTTACTATCAAGTGTGTTTCATCTGCAGATTTCACTCAAGTACACAGAGGAAATAAAGTGCTGAGAGTCATGAACACATCATTACTGCAGAAACAGAGACATTCACTCATCAGTTTACTGATGGATTTACTGCTGATACATGTCAACTCTTATCAAAGTTTAAAGCTACAGAGTCTCTGTGGGATTTGAAGATGTTTCCTGCTGTTAAATCATCACATGACAATCAGTCAGAGCTCTCAGCTAAACAGCTGCTGTGATTCCTGGACTTCAGCAGAGGTTCTGGTCTGTATAAAGACCACATGGTTACTAAACGTAATGATGCTTGTGTGAAATCAGAGCCAGTGATTTGCAGGCTGCAGTCAGACTGATCTTAGAGCTCTGACAAAGATGAACTGATCAATAGTTTAGTGTTGAAATGAGAGAACAAACACTTTGAGATCAGATTTGATGATGAGGATCACTGTCTCTATACATCTTGTAAGGCTGTCAGCTGTAATCCAGCTTTATTTCCTGCAGACATCAACACAACAACAACAGTCGTCTTCACATCAACTCAAACACATGATCACAACAAGCTTCTGGCTCATCTGATTGGCTGACTGTTCTCTCTCTCTGTGTCTTTCTGTCCAATCCTGAAACCTGTCACCATTCTCCTCTCACAGCTTCACTGAGGAAAGAAGCACTGAGAAGGTTGGAGCTTCACCAGGAAATACTGGATCTTTGCTTTGATACTGACTGTGTTTAACACTAAACTGCTGAAACCAGCACAGACTGACTCCAACTCTCTACTGACCTCAGAGTCTTCAGTCTGCAGTCTGGACTCTGCTGAAGATCAATCAGCTGCTTCATGTCTGAATCCTGCAGGTTGTTTCCTCTCAGATCCAGCTCTCTCAGATGGGAGGGGTTGGCCTTCAGAGCTGAGGCCAGATAATCACAGCTGATGTCTGACAAACTGCAGTCCCTCAATCTGAATAAAGAATAAATGAAGTCAGTTTAGAACACAAAGTTCATGCTTTAAATCAATGTTTCATGATTTCGTCAGTGATGAAGACTAAAACATGACACATTTATATTTTTATTTTTTAGGCTTAAATGTGTAAAATAGATAAGCAAGACAAAATTATGGTGGCCCTGAAGTGCAAATCACAACAGCAAATCAGAAAACACAACAGCATTAGAGAGACTCACAACGGAAAAGGTAGGTACATGGTAGGTACCTACAGGTAGGTAGGTATTGGACAATGATGCCTCGTCCTGATTGAATGTACTGTCTGTCAGTCTGCGAATAATAGGCGGTGGGTCAAGGGGAGATTACGTGTATTTAGACGATCCTCACCGAGGGAGGACCTAATTTTCTGTGTACAACATCTTAATTTTTCAACAAATCAAACAAAAATTGTTGGTACTCTTACCTCTTGCACATTTTTTTTTTTAATTGGTAACTTTGTCTGAGTTACCGATTCCGGCAAACCGAGCGGGCAGCTATGCTCGGGGTCTGACATGTATGACATCATTGCAGTTATTGTCTAATGACATGCCTCGAAATTTCCTGGGGTTTAACTTTTTTTTCTTTGTTTGCCGGTTACCATGGATCTGCTGCTGTCAAGTCGGAGTACAGTACATCAACACTTCACACACACATTGCTAATATAACACAGATTTTGCATATATACATATATATATATATATGCAAAATATCATATTATCAAATATCCCAATCACACCCTTCCAGGTCTTCCAGTCCCCGAGCAGAACAAGGGAATACTCAGAGAGAGCACTTTCCAGCCCCCCCTCCAAGAAGTCCAGAAAGAGTGGATACTCTGAACTGTTGTTTGGACAATAGGCACAAACAACAGTCAGGATCCATCCCCCCACCTGAAGGTGGAAGGAAGCTACCCTTTCGTCCACTGGGGTAAACTCCAACATACAGGCACCAAGCCGGGGGGCAATAAGCCCCCCCTGCCTGGCACCTCTCACCAGTGGCAACTCCAGAGTGGAAGAAAGTCCAACCCCTCTGGAGGAGACTGGTTCCAGAGCCCTTGCTGTGCGTCGAGGTGAGGCCGACTATATCTAGCTGGAACTTCTCAACCTCACGCACCAGCTCAGGCTCCTTCCCCACCAGAGAGGTGACGTTCCACGTCCCTAAAGCTAGCTTCCGCAGCTGAAGGCGAGGACCTTGGCTGTCCCTGCCTTTGCTGTCTCTTAATCAGCATAGGTCTTCCCCAGAAAGTCTGCCAATTTTCTATGAAGTCAAGATCGTTTTCTTGACACCACCTGAACAGCCAGTGGTACACACAGATAAATAGGGGTATCACTTCTGTACCCAAAGGTACATTTATCAGAGAAGTACCCTGTAAGGTATGGAAATGGTCCTTGAGGTGATAACTGTGGACCTTTGTTTAATATTAAAGGTACAAATTCATTGCTGACAGCAAAGGGTACATAGGTGTACTTTTATCAAATTTAAGGTACATGTCGACTTGGTCAAGTTTGTCCACGGATGCACATATTGAAACACTTGAAGCTGGAATACCAGTTAATGACGAGGAGGCAAGGAAATTCAGGGGTAAGTAACAATTTCTTAACGTTTCTGTTCATACTACTGTAAATTAGCTAGTTAACTAACTTTAACAATGTGAGCTAGCTACACGCTATGGCTTGTTGCTAGATAGGTTACACTCTGGTTAGTTATTTCAGTGTGATTTGGGTCGTTTAACCCTCACATACATTCAGGGTCCATGTTTACGTTTGAAAGCATCTTAATTAGGGATTAATCTGGTTTATCTGTTACTGATGACATATTCATGAATGATTTGTTATGCATAAATTTGATGGATACTAATTATGAGGGGATACTGTGAAGAGTTTGAAGTTTTATTATATTTTATTTATTTTATTACTATCTGTGTTTTGCTGTGGATATATTTTGTCATTCTCTGCATTACAGAGAAATAGAAAAAACACTAAGATTTTATATGGGGGTGGGGGTTGGGGGATGGGATTGGCGCTCCCTTGCAGAGCCCCTGCGGACTTGGGTAGTGCAGCCCATTTTTTCCACCCTCGTTCTGGCGTGGCATGGCCTCCCGGTAAGTCGGCTTGTTGTTGATGCTGCAGAAGTAGCTTCTTAATAATATTAATATGCTGTTACCGTTACAACATTCACGTTTCTTCACTGGTTGACCATGTAACTGCATTGTGCTTGGTAGTCTCATCTGGAGCGTACCTATGTTCCCCGATCGTGGCTAACTCGGTTGCTAGCTCAGCGGCTAACTCCGCTGTTAACTCGGCTGCTAGCTCGGCGGCTAATTCAGCTGCTAGCTCGGCGGCTAACTCGGTTGCTAGCTCGGAGGCTAACTCATCTGCTAACTCGGCTGCTAACTCGGCTGCTAAGTCAGCGGCTAACTCGGCGGCTAACTCAGCTAACTGGCTAACGGGATCATCCCTTTGTTCCCCGTTCACATACAAAGCGGGGAACATAGGACCCGTACAATTAGTACAATTACTTATAGTGATATACTGAATGTTAATAATAATTAACTTAATTGCTTGTGCTTTAAAAAGTGCAAATGGTACAGATAATGATAACCACATGGATACCTGTGGGACTATAAACAGCTGAGAAACAAGCCACAAAATACGACGGAGATTGTTATCTTTAGAAAACAGCAACACCCACTGATGAGGGTGAGGGTAACTGGTCATTGTAAATATATACTTATAAATCTGGGGCCTCATTTATCAAAAAGGGTGTAAAACTGCTACTACATTTTTGCATATAGTGAAAAGACAATTTCGCAATTTTCCATTGATAAATCACACCGGACCCAAGAATGGTGCGGACGTAAACACACCTCATGCTCTGCCCCCGGAACGCCTGGACACAACCATATATGGTCAGCACGTGCATATTAATTAGCCATGTGCCCTCTGTGGAGCGGCTACAAAGTGACAACAAAGACAAGGGGGGGAAGCGGAACTTCTCCGAAAGCGAGATACACGGCGATATTGGGCAATAAATCAGTCAGAAAAATTATCTTGCATTTTAATAAGCTACAATAAAAACAAAAACCTCCCAGACCTCATGGAAAGTGAGCAGAAAGAAGAATAATCTTATGTAATCTGAAAAATCCTGCTGATTCTATCAGTCATGTCCTCTTTTAGCGTCACAGGCTTTGTTTCCTTAAACAGCACATAGCTCTCCATGGTCGATGGTTGATGGCACGTGGCTCGTCAAGTGGTCCAGATCGACGGCGGCTAGAAAGCTAACGCTAACGCTCATTACCAAACTTCCGGGTCACGACCAATTAAATATTAAAATCAAATTCTGTCCTGTCGTCCATTTTTTCATTTCGTATTTTTTATTTGAGCCTTAAATTGAAATATGAAAAACCACACATTTTTTCTTTTTTTGTGTTAGATTTAAAAACAAAAAACAAAATAATTTATCACTTTTTCCTTTTTTTGATTTTTGTTTTCCAATCGAAAATAGAAAGAACGAATGATACACGGATTTACACGGATTATGTAGGATATTTTTCTGCATCAGGAATCGACTTAAGGGCTGGGTTTATCCTCTTGCCATCCATCTTTAGAGAAAAGATTGAACACTGCATCACTGTGGGAGAGGTAGGCATCTGGATTGCACTTCAATACTGACTGGTAGACCTCACATAAACACAGATTTATGATTTATGATGAAACACAGAAAAAAGATTGCTTGGATTCAGGAATTAACTGTCTCTTATAGATATGTTTGATTTAAACTAACTTTTCTAGATGTCTTTGGCTGTATTAGTGTTTTGTTTGCTTGTTCTTTAAAAGAGTAAAGTATGAAAAACATATGTTAAGTGTAACCCTAACCCTGTAAAACCCTCCTTTCTGTTTACAGGGAATGTTCAGTATAAAATTGTTGGATTTATACATAGTAAAATGGCTTTTCTCATATGCAAAAATCAAAATTTCCTAATTTTACACAGTGGATATGTACTCACCAAAGAATATAATTAAAATACATGAAAAATATCTGTATTTTAGGTGCTGCAAATCATCAAAAAATGTCTAACTTGGTGACATTTTTAACTTGAAAACCAGAAGGAGTAACGGAACTAATTTACTGATTAGTTGTAATCACTTCTTTTTGCATGCTTTTCTTTTATGTAGGGGGACCCTGCTACACCCCATCCAACCATCCAACTGATGGACAATGACTGGAAAATGGCAATCACTGGAAGAGGGTTCAGCGTGGTAAAAGTAGTTGGCGTAGAGGTGTGCCAGTGCACAGGCCTTGATGAAACCTTCATAACAGCCTTCACTATGTATTTTGCTTTCAACATCCAGGGTTTCCTGCAGACCTTATTTGGCCAGGCGCCCCGCCCTGCCTGAAATCTCGAGCGCCCGGGCTACAATGTCGGGCAAAAAAAACCCAAAAACACAATGCATGCAAGCGACACGGCAGCGCTTGAGAACTAATCTACCAGCACACATAGATAGATTCGTGTTATAATGAATTAATGTTGATTCTCTAGTGCTGCGCTGTTTACCTGCAGTGCATTCTGCGCCACCTCTCTCTCTCTCTTTCACACACACACGCTACCAGTTCTCTGTCAATCACTCACGTTTGACAGCTCACGTCTCGTCTCACTTCAATACCAGTTAAGTTTTCCTCCGCTTGCTTTTATGTCAGTCCGTAATTATTTATAGTTAGTAGAGATTCTGGTAAACTTTATTCATAATAGAGCCGGTGCTTTTGTTTTGACCAGACAGTGCGACTTGCGTCGCGCCTCTCACTGCCGTTTTTTTTTTTTTTTGGTTCGCCAATTCATTAATAAAGTGACACACACACATACACACACACACACACACACACACACACACACACACACACACTAATCAACATTATGTTTAACATTGTCTATAAAAGAAAAAAAAGGACATTAGGTATTAAAACAAAATAAATAAATAAATAAAGACCAATGGGTGCACTGCCTGTCATCTGGACTCCAAGCTCACGTAGCTTCACTTGACAGCTGTCACACCATTATAAAGCTGGATTTTGTCAAAAATGTTAATGATTTTAAAACTGCCAAATATCAAACTGTTGAAGATATCAATAAGCTGAGTCACAGAGGAACACAGTTTAGAATTTGAATGAAGTCTCTAGCAGAAAGTATGCTGAAGCTTTAGAGGTTCAAAGAAGTAAGAAGATTTGAAGATTTTGAAGACTGTTCCAATGCATTCTCTATGGGACAAAAAAATCAGAAATAGTTGAATATTGCAAAAAAGTATGAATAATTGAAAAGAGAAAAGTCATAGCATTCTAGACCAGAAAAGGGTGGAAGTAGTAGTTTTCTGTTTTCTGAATTTTGTGTTTGCTTTGTGTGCCAAACTTATTAGGCCATGGACCCCAAAAATAAACAGTTTGTGTTTTCCATCATCATGTTAGTGGGTTTGTTGTTAAGCAACTTCTTTCATATTTTGAGGGCAAAAATAATAATTGAATAATCTAATTAATTAAGTAATTTATCCTTTTTTTGCCGAGAACGGTTGCCGAGAACCGTTCTCGGGTTGAACCCCCCCACACTCACCTCCCCCCCTGGCCAAAGTTTTTTCCTGCAGGAAACCCTGAACATCGCATACCCACTGCACCTGAAAATCAATTTAAAAAATAATGCTAGTCTCCTGTCCTGATTGTTGCCTGATATATGGTTTAAATTTAAAGTGCAAAATACAGATTGACACATTAATTAACTTGCTTTTTGTCATGAGTTGGAACTTAAGGACATACATTTAAATACAATAAAAAGGGATTGTTGATTTTGTTGAAAAATGTGAACTAATTGTTCTTTAAATACATTTCTGTCAATAATTCTATTTTTGTCTCAGAAGTTAAGGGTTTGTTTTTGTCTCATAAAGGTACAAAATGACATGTCGCCCCAGCTGTACCTCATTAGGTTCCAATTCTGTACCTTTCCAATGGGTACAGTTTTGTACCAGGACATAAAGGTATATTTTTGTCACTAGGGGTGCAGAAATGTACTTTTAGAGGTACGGACAATAAGGTACAATAATGTACCAATTTTAAAGGTACAGTGCTCGTACCCTGATAGGGTACTGCTGGAGCGACAAAGCCTTTATACCTTTTAAGGTCCATTCCTGTACTTTGATTTCTGTGAGTGTATGAAGTTATGTGAAGGTTTTAAATATGCACCTCAACATTGCTCTGGCACAGTCAATGGACACTACCACTGAAGAAGAAAATAGACTTTCCCATTAAGATGTTCAGCATCTCAACATATCAGCTTTATATGCACTTTAGTGTCACCACAACTGTCACATCATTTTAATCTCAGTATAGAAGTAAAAAGTGGTGTCTAACCCCAGAGTCTTCAGTCTCCAGTTTGGACTTTTCCAAAAATCACAAAGCAGCTTCAGTCCTGAATCCTTCAGGTCGTTGTAGCTTAGATTCAGCTCTCTCAGATGGGAGGGGTTGTCCTTCAGAGCTGAGGCCAGATAATCACAGCTGATCTCTGACAAACTGCAGCACATCAATCTGAATAAAGAATAAATGATGAAGATTAAAATCCATTTATAATCCAATCAGATGTGTTCAGGTTTTAAATGTGTAGTTCAACAGTACTATGTCCTCATCAATGAGTTTTTCTCTAAAATGAGCAGAGTGACTTTGTCATTGTGTTATTGTGGATCATCATAATGTCAGCCTTCTACAGACATCATCCAAATGTCACCACAACATTCAGACACATATTCATGTCAACACTGAGTCATTAAATGCTGCTGACCTCAGTCAAGTCTGTAATTTAAGGATCAATATGAAATCAGTTGGACTAAAAACATTATTCATTATTTATTACATTCTTCCTGTATTTGGTAGTTTAGTAGGTTTGTGTGATTAAAACATGTTATTGGTGGCAGTAATCATTCCTCCTGTCCATACTGACTGTGAAGTGGTCTCTTTCTAACACAGCTACACTGCAGAAAATTACTCACACTTGATTTGTGTGACTCAAAGTTTCAGAATATTTAGAACTAAATTCCCTCTTTGAGTTTGGATCCCTCCACTGCAGCTCAGCAAGGAAACACTGAAGAAACACAAACATACTTACTTGATATGTGGAACTCACACTGCTGAAGCCTCATATTAGTTTACACTCTGGAAGTCATTTTTACTCACAACAAGACTGTGGATTTTAAATTCCTGAAAACATTTACATTCTACACATTTGTGTTCAGCAAATCCTGAAAATTATGAACCAAACATTTGAAACTTCACTGAAGAATTTAAATTTAATAAAAAGAAATAAATCTACCAAAGCTACAGTCAGTGAACTCACTCCAGAGTCTTCAGTTTACAGTTTGGACTCTCCAGTCCAGCAGACAGATGCTTCACTCCTGAATCCTGCAGATCATTGAGACTCAGGTCCAGATGTGTCAGATGGGAGGGGTTGGACTTCAGAGCTGAGGCCAAAACTTCACAGTGAGTCTCTGAGAGTTCACAGTAAGAAAGTCTGTAATGACACAAATATTACTACATATGTTATCATGAAAGAGGACACTTTATATTTACTTCATGCATTTGATGATGAAAAAGTTTGACATTCACTACTTCTATTAACATGTGTAGCAGACACTCTGGCTGATCCACAGGAGAAGAGCAGGGTCAGTCTCAATGGAATGCTTTGATCCCTTCCAAGGGGGTCGTAAAATGATAATTCACTTAAAATAAGAATGAACTGGTTGTTTTCTCTTCCCCCATGCTTCCTGTCATGAGGCTGGACCCATGGGGAAGAGGTGTGAAAAATGACCTTTCACTCTCCAGATGAACTCTCCACCCTGGATAGGGATGACAAGCCCGGGGGTTTCTGTATAGTCTCAATCTAAACTTGTTACCCACATGTTAAGTCATCCGGTCTTCTGTGAAACAACACATGAACATCTGTTACTTAAAGGAATATCCCTTTTCTTTGTCTTCACCTCCAGATGAATCTTTATTTCTGCCCTTAACGCAATGGACAATCAAAATACCTCTTTAAAAATAATGAGCAATGTGATCCCTGTGATATTATATTTTGGTCTTACATTTCTTTGATGTCTATGTTGCCTCTGTGATTTCATGTTAATGTGGCATGCTGAAGACTATCACTTTGGTAAATACAAACAGTGTTAAAGTCCAATAGGAATCCAGAAAACATGATATGAGTAAAGTTTGTTAACTCTGCTAACCTAAGATCAACATAATCTTATTTGGTAAAATCAGAAGGTCTTCAATAACCATCTCCCAACTAGCATGCATGTTTCAATTGATTGTGGGACTGTAACCTAAGAACATCTACAATGTTATGTCAATTCATGTCTGTTATTCCTGTATTAGGGTGAAGGATGCATTTTATTCCCCTCGTACTGATGAGACAGCAGTGATGAGACATTAAAGAATTAGGTCCTAGTATTTCAGTTAAAAATTAAGACACAATCCTTCCCAGCTATTCTCAAGTGGGAGGAGAGGAGACACTCACACACCAAAAGGTGGGCGTACCTCCTCCCTCCCATGTGAACAAAACCCGCGAGCATTCAAAGATCGCTCTCTTGTTGCTCCTCTTGTTGCGGCTTTTTCCACTCTTGATACGTTTTTCTTTTCCCTGTTAGCTTTAGTTTTTCTTTAGTAGTTTCGCAGCTTTAGAGCATTTTTCCTTTTTGTGCATTTATCCTTTATTTTATTACAAGTCAATCAGTCGTACTCCAGTTAACGTTGCTACCCCTTTTTTATTATCCTACTGTAGTTTGTTTGCTTCTTGATTTTTCCTTAAAGCCAATGTGCCTTATTTTTGTCAGTTTCCTGACTCAGACAACAAGCCTCATTTAACTCTGCGACTCCAAGGCTCATCACAGCCTGAAAGACAGTTCTCTCTTAGTAATTCAAGTTGAAATCAAGAGACCCGTTTTTGACTCTTTTTGTTAAACCAGTTACATCGAATAGACTGCTACCTTGCTGGCCAGCCTTAGTAGAGGTCTGTTAGACGAACTGAGTCAGCCATCGCCTCTTCACTGCCTGAGCAACACCCCCAGAAGCAGTGTCGGAACCTGCAGCTCCTAGAGCCAGCAGAACCGCGACAGACGACAGCCCCCCGGTACATCGCTGAAGGCCAGCGAGAGACCAACCTCCCGCTGTGCTTCGCCGAATGAGACCGTTTCCAGTGCTGACGATCCGAAATCTTCTACAAAGTAGGGTGACAATTACATCTAATAACAGGCTAGTGATAAGCTATAGCTGACCTCTCCAACTCCACTGTTGCGTAATTTTACTATCCATAGAATAGCCTGAATAGTATTTAGAGGTTTAGACCACTCATTCATCACTGCTGCACCATGAGTAGGGTCTGCTATTAACCTTCTCTGTGAATATTTAACCTCCCTATTTGACGTTATATATATGTTCGTGACGCTATAGTAATTGTTACTTAATTCATGTGTTTAAATAAATAGCCTGTTAGTATCATTGACAAACTGTGTGCAAGTTATTTCTGGTGTGAAAACATTATAAGTTCCCTGACGCCTAGAATTCATGAGCCTAAAGATATCTGACTGATTCAGTAAATTGACCTTAATTAAATCTATTAAATTGAGTTATGGTATTTAATTAAGTATAATTAAATAATCATAACTTCCGGATCTTGCGCCCGGTGGTGCCCCTGATAACGAGTGTTTATTCAAATTCCGCTACACATGCTCAATTCTTAAAAATAAATTCTTGGGATTTTTATTTACAAAATGGAAAGTGAGAGAGATAACAGGAAACACATGATCTGACACATACATAATTAAATGTTACTGTAATTAAATATTTATACATTTAGTAGTCAACATTCTTCTCTGAGAATCTAGAAAACAGCATACAATCATTTAAGTAGTAGTATCTTCTCTTCTGCCATCCAAAAACTTACGACTATGGAAAAATACCACCAGGGATTCCCGGGGGCGGGGGGGTGGGGGGGGTGGAAGAGAATCCCACCTGGACAGATCAAACGATGAGGACACAAGGCAACAGAGACACAACGATGAATATGGAATGCATATGTGGGAAGGTATGTAAGAATGTAAGAACCGACATGGTCTGAAGATCCACCAGGCCAAGATGAAATGTGTGCAGAAGGTGCAAGTGTCACAGCACTCAGACACTACGCCTGGTGAGGAGGAGCAAGGCCCGGAGTCAACCCACAGTGCCCGGAGCCTCCAGGCGATGAATGCACCAGATGCACACAGAGCATCAGAACATCATTGAGTGAAGTGGCCGCAAGCCAGCAAGGAGAAGGAGTGGCTCCAGTTCGACCAAGACGCTGATTCCATCTTGCAAGCTACTGCCAAGGGTGAAGCTGATCGACAGCTCCAGTCAATGACCACCATCATCACCAGCCTAGCAGCTGTGAGGTTCGGGCTGGAGGAGAAGCGAGCACCGAAGCTCCCCAACATCATGAACAACAGAGCAAGCAAGATCCACCAGCTCAGTCAGGAGCTGAAGAGCTTGAGGCAGCAGTTCAAGATGGCGAGTGAGGAGGAGAGGGGACCTCTCACCGAGCTACTTAGCATAATAGGCAAGAAGCTCACAACCTTGAGGAGAGCTGAGTGGCACAGGAGGAGGAGGGAGGAGAGGGCAAGGAAGTGTGCTGCCTTCCTAGCAAACCCGTTTGGGTTCACAACAATAACAGCTGCTAGGGCAGAAGGCCTAGGCTGAGATCGACTGCTGAGAGAAACCTCCAGCGATGAGTTGGAGGCAACAACAGCAATCAAGCATTTGTGATAACTGGCAATGAGTCTTTCACATCTCCTTTGCAAACTTGTTTTAATTCAGCCACATTAGCGAGTTTTCAAGCATTAATGATCTGTTTAAGGTCATGCCACAGTGTCTCAATAAGATTTAAGTTTGGACTTTGACTAGGCCACTCCAAAACCTTCATTTAGTTTTTTGTTTTAACTATTCAGAGATGGACTTGCTGTTGTGTTTCGGATCATTGTCCTTCAGGATTTTCTGGTAGAATGCAGAAATTCATGGTTCCATCAATTATGGCAAATTGCCCACGTCCTGAAGCAGCCACCAAGTTTGACTGTTGGTTTGATGTTCTTTTTATGAAATGCTGTGTTAGTTTTACACCAGATGTAACGGGTGCACACTTTCCAAAAAGTTCCACTTTCGTCTCGTCAGTCCACAGAATATTTTCCCAAGAGTTTTGGGGATCATCAATATGTTTTTTGGTAAATGTGAGATGAGCCTTTGAATTCTTTTTGGTCAGCAGTGTTTTTCGCCTTGGATGCCCAGTCTCTCTCTTATTGTTGAATCATGAACACTGATATTAACTGAGGCAAGTGAGGCCTGCAGTTCTTTAGATCTTGTTCTGGGTTATTTTATGACCTCCTGCATGAGTCCGAGTAATTTTGGTAGGCCAATCACTCCTGGGAAGGTTCACCACACCACAACAAGATTTCTCCATTTGTGGATAATGACTTTCTCCGTGGTTCGCTGGAGTCCCAAAAGCCTTAGAAATGGCTTTGTAACCCTTTCTGGACTGATAGATGTCAATGGGCCAGATGCAAGAACCACTCGTACGCACAGATTTATTCTTAAACCATGCGTACGAGTGATTTATGAGGATTTGCCGTATTCACCAGTTTTCTCGTATTTTGGATTGTCTCTTCATATACTAGATAGCAAGATATGATAATCACTTAATGAACATATAACACCTCCACACGGGTATCAAGACCAAACAACACTGTATTCCAAGCACAGTACGGTAGCTATACTACAGAGTGATTTAACCTACTGTAGTTTATCAGCACAAACACACAGAAAGGTCCAGCTGTTGAACTGTTACTCACATACTTCTTCTGCTGGCTTGCCCTGCATTGTCATCAGCATCTCTGTGTGACAGCAGACCAGCAGCAGGTGTAACATCAGCAGTTGAGCTTCAGAGTCAACTGACTTGGATTTTCTTTTTAACATTACTATGCTGACGACCACTTAACAGAGAAATGAATAGAGTCGATCCGCAGGCTGAACGTTTATTATACTGTCTGTATTTAGAGACGAGTAATGGGTGTGAACTACAGGAGATGTAATGAGCAAGTGTATACTATGTCCCGTTCATTAAATTGCACTGAATCCATAATCATGCATAATCACTCTGTTTGTAAAATGATTATGTTATTTATTATAAAGAAGTAGCTATTTAACAATGTAGGTAGATATATCGGTCATTTAAATTAACAATTGATACTATGATATAATGCAAGCTTACAATATAAATATTAGAGACTGAAACTACAAAGCGACACGTCCACAATATAAACTGACTATTTATTACTTTTATTAATTTAATTTAAATATTGGTGATTGAAGTTATGGTTTGACTCCCTGGCTGATGACTCCAATAGTGAGATGTTTTTGGTATAATTCACGGCTCATTCTTCCTCATTCTTTGTCTTTCTCTGGACCTTTAATTCCACTTACACACTAAATAATAATCTGTGTTTCTTTTGATCTGTTTCTGAGAGCAGGACCTCAGTCTGAGAGCTCGTAAAGTTCTTCTTCTTAGTCTTCAGTGTCATTTTCATGAATGGAGCTTCTCCACAACCTGCCGGTTGTCTGACCTTATATGGTGTTTTGGGGTCATTCATGTTAATTTACTCTCTGAACGTGTTCATTTAGAACAGGTGGGATTCATCATGTTTACGAAGGTTATTTACGACTGTTTCCTGGTGATACGAGTGTTTGATGAATCCAACGTGGCACACTCGTAAATTCAACCTCATGAAAAAAGTACTACAGATTTAAGAAGAAAAATATGAACATATCCATGCATCTGGCCCAATGACTTTGTTTCTTTGTTCTTGAATCTTTTTAGATCAAGGCACGTTGTGTTGCTTTTTTGAGATCTTTTAGCCTACTTCATGTTGTCAGACAGGTTGATGCTCCGCTGCCACAGTGTGTTGTTTGTAAAGAGGTGCTAGCTAACGACAGTATGCGACCTCTTCCTCGCCGAAATCGACTCCCCACTGGTGAAACATATGGAGGACGCAAAGTGGGTTGCAATGCTGGCATATCTGTCTGATATCTTCGACCGGATAAACACACTGAACACTTCTCTGCAAGGCAAAGATTGCCATGTCTTTTTGGCACACGATCAAGTCTCTGCATTCAGGAAAAAGTTGGTGGAAATGTTCCCAACCTTGGATGATGTTGTGGAGAAGACAGGACTGCAACTGGAATTTGTACAACAGGTGGTAATTGCACATTTGAAGGGGTTGCGTGAGCAGTTTGGAGACTATTTTGGAGAGGAGACCTTGGCAAATCAGTGGGTGAGAAATCCGTTCTCTTTCCCAGTGACACCCCGTGATGGTCTGACCCTGCAAGAGGAGGAGGCCCTTGTCGAGCTGAACTCTAATATGGACTTGAAACAAAAGATCAGTGAAGGTTCACTTGCACACTTCTGGCTGTCTGTGGAGACTGAGTTCCCCCACCTCACCAAAAAGGCTGTAAAAGTCTTCATCCCCTTCACCTCCACTTACCTGTGTGAGTGTGGATTTTCCGCATTGACAATGATTAAAAGCAAGTACCGGTCATGGCTGCGGGTAGAGGATGATCTGCGTTTATCAATCAATCAATCAATCAATCTTTATTTGTATAGCGCCAAATCACAACAAAGTTATCTCAAGGCACTTTCCACATAGAGCAGGTCTAAACCGAACTCTTCAGGTTTTAACTTTAAAGAGACCCAACATTCCCACATGAGCAACAGTGGCGAGAAAAAACTCCCTTTTAACAGGAAGAACCCTCAGAACCAGACTCAGAGTGGGAGAACATCTGCCTCGACCGGTTGGGTTGAGAGGAGAGAAAGGAAGGATAGAGGAGAGAGGCACAATGAAAATCAACAATGGAGCCAGATGGTCCAGGACTGGAATCCGTCGTCCGGACGTCTACAGGCCCAGATTACCTGTAAGACCAGAAAGCAGAGCCAGAAACCAGGAACCAGAAAGACAACTCCGGGGAAGAAGTTTAGGTTATTGAAGTTTAGGTTTATTCCTTTCTACAGCGCATCCCCGCATCGACCGCCTGTGCGCATCAAAGACACAGACTCATTGTTCCCACTAAAATGTGTTGTGTTCAGTGTTTCAGCCCACTATGTAAGTGTTAATGTGGGATCATGTCGGATGAGTGAACATGTGTTTAAAAAATCAGTTGAAAAGTAAATGGGGTTTTTTTTAACAAAAAGAAAAAGTTAAATGTATTCAAAATATGTTTTAAAACACACAAAGGTGTTCAAATATGGGGGGAGGGGAAGATGTTAAAAACGGGATGTAAAAATGTGTAAAAAAAAAAAAAGAAAAAAAAAAGTTAAAAACATGATGTAAAAATGTTTTTTAAAAAGTTAAAAACAAAGATGTAAAAAAAAAGTTAAAAACAAAGATATAAAACTGGTTTAAAATGTTAAATAGGATGTAAAAATGTTTTTTAAAATGTTAAAAACAAAGATGTAAAAATGTGTTTTAAAATGTTAAACACATACATAAAGATGTGTATGACATTTATTACAGACTGTTGTCTGACATTTATTGTTGATCAATAACATTAATAAAAGTAATAATAAGGGGGGGGGGGGGCGCGGCTGCTTTTAAGTTCTCTTAGGGGAGGCCCACTATCCCACACTTTGAAAACCCCTGATCTACACAATCGATCAACGAAAGGCTGGTGATTGCCGTAATAATTGCAAGTTTGGTGATTGTGCAAACACGACATGTTGTACTATCAGCGGGGCGGAGGACTGTTTGTACACTCCTGCAGCAAGAAGTCAACACCTGCTTTACTCAAAGATGCTGAAAAACGGCTACGCCAGCACCTCCTCCTCGTCAGACAAAGGCAAGAGACACACAGCCAACCACGGCCTCGTCCAACTAGCAGTAATGCTGCTGCTGGCCGGAGATATTGAACTGAACCCGGGACTGCATTGCTGGCTGTCCGCCAACACGGATGCTAACGTTAGCCACCCACGACAACAACAACTGCTAGCTGCACATGCTAGTGGAGCTAGCAGTGTGCTAACAAACCTAGCCTTCCAGATAACTCATCCAGGATTGACAGCAACAATGCAGCTAACACAACCAAAAGCCAAAGCTCTGGTGGACTTACTCCATCTGCCTCCCCTGGTGTTTCGAAAGATCTCCGGCGTGGCCCTGGTGTCAACATCCCTTGCCGCCGGAGCCCAGTGTCACAGCAGCACCGACGTCGCGCTCGGGAGAGGCAGCGAGACCCGGACCGCCTGCGGAGTCATGCTAGTGGCTCCCGGCAGCCTAGCAGCTGGTGATTGGACACCGCGGAGCCCCGCGGCCCGATCGTACCGATGCCCTGGAGCCCTCCGCTGCAGCAGAGCCGATGTGTCGGACGATGCCTCCTTCACGGAGACACCGTGAGACCCCGGCCGTCAGCGGGGCCGTGCTAACGGCTCCCTGCAGTCCAGCAGCTGACGGTCGGACATCACGGCACCCGCGACTCCATCACATCCACTCCCCGGGGCCCTCCGCTGCAGCGAAGCCGGTGTGTCGGATGACGCATCCTCCCGGAGAAGCCGTGGGACCCTGGCTGTCAGCGGGGCCGTGCTAACGGCTCCCAGCAGTCCAGCAGCTGGCGATCAGGGGTCGTACAACACCACGGTTCCTTCACCTGTCTCCTGTGTGCCCTGTGGCAACGGAGCTGAGAATTACCAGCGAGGAGACAACGACATCCCGGCCGTGCCAAGGGCTCTCAGCAGCCCAGCAGCTGACGGTCAGACACCACCTCCAATTCCCGGAGCCCTCCGCAGCAGTTGAGTTGGCCTGAAGGACGACGTGACCTCGCCAGGGAGTAACACCATGCCCCCCCCGTGCCAAGAACAATATTAAGGTAAAATACAGAAACCCAGTCATAAAAAGGCACCGCAGCTCCAAACTGTTCTCCACCCTCAACCAGTCCAGAATAGTCTGGGATCCCCATTGCAAGCCGAAGGGACTTCTTTGTGAACACCTGAACATTAGAAGCCTTGGCAATAAACTTTAACAAGCGGAACACCTCCTCAGTGACTCAAATATTGATATCCCTAGGCCTCTCAGAGACCTGGCTGAAACCATCATCCACTGAAGCCCTGGTAATGATGCATGAATATCAGGGATTTAGAAAGGATAGGGAAAGAGGCAAAGGTGGGGGAGTACTACTTTATATAAAATCTAATTTAAAATGCAAACTCCTTGAACTACCAGAAGCCATCAAACTGTGTTGGAGTAGAAGTGTTGCTATCTACTGAAATGTCTTTCATTTTACTATGTCTATATCGCCACCCATCTGCCAAAATAGACTTTTATGACCAACTAAAAATCATGTTGAACTCAATTGGCTCAAATAAAGAGTTAATCATCCTAGGAGACTTCAATGTAAACTGGGATGACAAACAAGGTAGGAAAAACCTGAAATTAATCACCGAAAACTACAACCTAAAACAACTAATAGAGCAACCAACTAGACTGACAAATAAATCGCAGACAAGAATTGATCTTTTATTTACAAACAAAACCGACAGAATATTCAAGACATATAATTTCCTGACTGGTATCTCTGACCATAACAGCATCTTTTTGTCTAGAAAGCTCAATAATTCAAGGTTCACCAGACCACCTAAAGCCCACCCCTCCCCCTGTTTTAATGTAATACCGAGGAATCAGCTACATAACCTCAGGGAGGGCATAGAAAACATTGATTGGGAGGAAACCCTCTCATCAAACAACAGAAACCAGCTGTGATTCCTTTCTAAATAAAATCAAAAATGTTTTGTCTCCTCTCACCAGGAGAGGGAGGAGAAGGGCCAGGACACATAATGCCCTGCCATGGCTCGACCAAAATTGAGAGAAGAGGATTGCTGTAAACATCTCGAGTCACTCTCTCTAAAAACTAGGGACCAAGTCTGAAACCTTGGCGTGCTGATAGACTCAGATCTGACCTTCAGCAGTCACATCAAATCAATCACCAAAACAGCTTCTATCAGCTTAAGAACATATCCAGAGTGGGCTTCCGGTTCTGGCAACTGACAGGGCGGCTGCGTGGCAGTGAAGCAGCGACCAACCCAAACCCTTTTCCACCATCCTTTTTGAATTTACTGACTCGAGAGTGGCGCGACTTTAATATTCAGAGACATAATGAGTACCCACAACAAGATCTCAAGGAACAACAACCCGTCCTCCGACGGGAAAACCAGAGACACGAGGTCGAGCTTTTTTCAACAGTGTAAACCCGTGGAGGCTAATGCTAAGGCTAACTCCGAATCCGGATCAGACGGTGGAGGCAATGTAAGCGCAGCTATCCTCTCAGAGCTCAAAACGTTTAGACGGGAGAATAATGAGAAGCTGGAGACCATAACATCAACTATGAACTCTTTGGAACAATCGGTTGGGAAAATGGGGGAACGACTGACCCATGCAGAAACTAGAATTGGCCAGGTGGAGGAGGGATCCGCCCGCTCTACTCGCCTGCTCAGCTACCTGCTGCGACGAGAGAGGCAACTTGAAGAGAGATGTGAGGAGCTGGAGAATTACACAAGGAGAAACAACCTACGAGTTTATGGTGTTAGTGAAGGCTCTGAAAGTGGAGAAATGATGCAGTGGACTGAGACATTTTTGAGAGAATTACTAGACCTTCCAGCGGACTCTCCCCTGCAGCTGGAAAGAGCCCACAGGTCCCTCCAACAGAGACCTACTGATGCCAACGCATCCCCAAGATCGCTGGTGGTGAGATTTGTTAACCACCAACACAAACAAACAGTGCTGGTTAAAGCGTGGCAGACGAAGAACCTCCAGTATAAGGGCAAGAGGATTGACATGGATCACGACTTCTCACCGACGCTACAGAAAAAAAGACGCGAATATGCTGAAATCAAGAAGCAACTCCGGGAGAGGAATATCCGGTTCCAAACTCCGTATCCAGCCAAACTGAGGGTCCACCTGACGGACGGAGCCAAGACATACAACTCCGCGTGGGAGGCGGCGGAGGGCTTGCTGTCCCTGGGAATCAAGGCGCCGGTCTCTGAGGACCAAAAGCTGGAAAAAGAACTGGATCGTATAGGATGGCAAACTGCGATCATGAGGGGGCCGCGCAGGGAAGGTATGATGACTCGTAGTCTCATCCAAGATGTGGAGGCGCTACAGAAGGACATGGTGAATGGAGACTGAGGGGTGAATAAAAAGGGGCTGGTGACAGCCTTGAGATAGTCGTGGTGACTCGCTTTGAATAGTGGTGAGATTTTCTTTTTTTTTTTTTTTCTTCATCTTGGGTCATCTGTTATGCGCCTAGAATTTGTTTTAACGAGCTTAGTAACAGGTATGGATAAATCTGAACGAGAGAGAGGTGGTGAGGGTTGGGAGGGGGGGGTAAAAAACATGCAGAGAACTGCTCTTCATAACTGCCTACAAACTCAGCGAGGGCCCTTTGCTACTGACAAAGGTTTCCCCTCAGAGCCAGACTCAACTGGCTCTATTAAGGTCATGGTTCGGACCTGGCGTTTGGAAGCCTTAAGAAATATAGTTGTAATGTTTCTTATCATTTGTTCTGTTTTTGGTTCACTATTGTTCCTTGGTGTGAGGGAGGAATGGTTAAAAACCTTAAGATATATCACTGAGACAATAATGTGGAAAGGGGCACGATGCAGAATATGCAAGGTATAAAAATTACATCCCTGAATGTAAATGGGGTCAATAATCCAATAAAGAGGGGCAAGATACTATCTAAATTGAGAAAAGAAAAAACAGATATCGCTTTCCTGCAGGAGACCCATTTGAATGGAATTGAACACACAAAATTGGGAAGGCTAGGATTTAAACATGTATATTCATCATCACACAAATCTGGCAAAAAAAGAGGGGTTGTAATCCTAATTAGTAAAACTGTATCCTATGAGCACATACTGGAAAAGAGAGATAGGGAAGGGAGGTATATACTAATTAAAGGAAAGTTAGAGGGGACAATGATTACGTTGTTGAATGTTTATGCACCACCAAATAGTGAATGGGACTTCTACAGGAAAATATTTGACATGATGACCTCAGATGCAGAAGAGGTATTAATATGCGGTGGCGATCTTAATATCAGACTTAATGATAGACTTGATTCATCAAGACCAAATATCAGACAAACTAAGACAAGCAAGAAAATAAATGTTGTTATGCAAGAGATGGGAATTATAGATGTGTGGAGGGACTTCTTTCCGACAGGGAGAGATTATACCCACTATTCCCATCCCCACTCTGTGTATACAGTGTATACTATACACGTATCGACTACTTTTTAATGTATAATACTGAACGACATAGAATAATTCGGTGTAATATAGGAAATATTGATATTTCGGATCACAGCCCTGTATATCTCGTCATCAATTTGAATAAAAAATATAGACAGACTTTATGGAAGATGAATTCAAGTATATTGAATAGCCAGCAGACCAGAGAAGCACTAGAAGACGAAATTCAAGCCTACATGGATTTCAATGACACGGGGGAGGTGGAGCCACCCCTGCTATGGGACGCATTAAAGGCTGTCATGAGGGGAAATATTATCGCACGGACTGCACGTTTGAAAAAACTAAGGCAAGAAAGACTAAACACGCTACAATTGAAACTAAAAAACCTGCAAAGAGAACACAAAGATGGTATGGACCCAAAAATTGAACAAGAAATTAAAACTGTCAAAAATGAAATCAATGATATATACACACAGGAAATACAAAAGAAGCTGATTTTTCTGAAACAGAAATATTGGGAAGTGGGAGGAAAATCATCTAAACTATTGGCATATAAATTAAGGAAGAAACAAGCAGATAGTGCTCTTTATAAATTAACAAATCCTAAGACTAAGGTGACTGAATATAAACAAGAAAGAATACAACACTGCCTGCTGGCTTTCTATCAAAAACTGTATTCGCAGCCGCAACTAGACAATGACCCCCAGATAAACACCTTCCTAGACTCGATTCAGTTACCATCAGTTACAGAAAGCCAAAATGATATTCTCCGAGGTAAGATAACGCTTGAGGAAATAAACTTGGCAATTACAAGACTAAAGGCAGAGGGCTCCCCTGGCTCGGATGGCTTCACCTCTCAATGGTACAAGATCCTAAGGGCCAAACTGGCGCCGACCTTAATGAGGGTTTATAACTGGGTTTTGGAGAAACAAGAAATGCCTAAGTCATGGAGAGAGGCAATAATTTCCCTTATCCCCAAGGAGGGTAAAAGCAGAGAAGAGTGTGACAATTTAAGACCAATTAGTGTACTAAATGTGGATTATCGACTGTTTACATCTGTCATAGCAAGGAGACTTGAAAATTGTTTGCCAGATCTCATCCATCTTGATCAAACTGGCTTTATTAAGCAGAGACAAACGCAGGATAATATAATGAGACATGTCGCAGAGAACAAGGTCGAATCTGCTCTGATTAGCCTAGATGCCCAAAAGGCGTTTGACGCTGTCAGGTGGAAATTCCTGTACAAAGTACTTCACAAATTTGGCTTCCATGAAGATTTTATAAAGATGATTCAAACATTATACGACGAACCTACAGCCAGAATTAAAGTAAATGGAGATCTAACTGCACCGTTCACACTACAGAGGGGGTACAGGCAGGGCTGCGCTGTCTCTCCCCTCTTGTTCGCTCTTTTTATCGAACCTTTAAGTCAATGGATTCGTGAAAATGAAGATATAAAAGGGATCACAATTTTTGGGAGGGAGCATGAACTGGCGCTATTTGTGGACGACATTTTGGTTTACTTGGAACAGCCTACCCATTCTTTACCCAAATTAATGAACTGTCTAGAGAGGTATGGATCTATGTCGGGTTATAAACTCAATGTTTCAAAGACACAAATTCTCACTTTCAACTACAATCCTACTAGAGAAATCAACCAAAAATACCAGCTAAAATGGGACGCAAACAAAATAAAATATTTGGGCGTTTACCTACCAAAAAACCTAGCAGATTTGTTTAATATCAACTTTGATCCTCTGAATTCTAATTTAAAAAGGGATGTAATGAGATGGAACACTATCCCGTTTCTGAATTTTAGCTCAAGGGTTGAATCTGTAAAAATGAACTTCCTGCCTCGATTACTTTATCTCTTCCAAACATTACCTGTAGAAATATCATCCAATCAGTTCATGGAATGGGACAAACTCATATCCAGATACATATGGAATGGTAGAAGGCCGAGAGTGAAATATAAACTCTACAACTTAAAAAGGAATACGGGGGGATGGGGCTCCCCTGCCTATCAGAATACTATTATGCAGCCCAGCTGAGGCCTCTAATATGTTGGTGTGATTCTGGTTACTCAGCTAGGTGGAAGGAACTGGAGCTGGCAATGGCTGATAAAATTCCACTTCAAACTATTATTTCTGATGAGAAGCTGATCAAACATCTCTTAGACAACACAAACCTGTTTATCAAATTATCCCTAAAAATTTGGAAAGAAACTCAAAAATTGTTTGGTATACAGAAAATAGCTAAATTATTAAGATGGTGCTCTTTAGATAGTGATTTCCCCCCCAACTCAAGTGACAAAAGATTCAACAAATGGTCTGAAAACGGTGTAACAGCCTATTGCACTCTGATACACAAAGGAGTGTTGAAGAGTTTTCAGCAGATGAAGGAGGAATATAAATTGGAACAGCAAGACTTCTACAGATTCCTTCAGATGAGGAACCGTTTACAAACGATTATGAAAGATACTGATTTGTCAAATTTAGAAAATGGGATTATGAAAATGTTTGTATCTGCCTATAAAGGTGTCTCCAACAATAAGATTATTTCCAGAATATATAATTGTTTCTCAAACAAAAAATCTGAGGAGGCTTTCTACATAAAGGAAAAATGGGACAGGGAAAGTAATAGGGTTCTGTCTAAGGAGGAATGGCACATGGCCTGCCAAGCACAGTGGAAGACTACAAGTTCCCTCATTTGGAGGGAATTCTCTTGGAAGACTTTGGTCAGGTTCTTCATTACACCCCTACAGAAGCGGCACAGAACCGGTAGCTCTCTCTGTTGGAGACGATGCCAGTGCACCGAAGCTGGACATCATCATGTTTTCTGGTCATGCCCTGTGTTGACTGACTATTGGCAAAATATTCATCAAACACTAGAGGAGGTATTTAGATTCACTATCCCGTTCAGATTTGACGTCCTATATTTAGGCAATGTTCCACAAAATGTACGCTCCACAGATAGAGCTCTTATGTTAACCCTGCTGACAGCATCTAAAAAAGCTATAACCCGCAAGTGGTTGGAGCCCCAGCCTCCCTCAATTGAGGACTGGATAGATATAATCCATCAAATCTATACAATGGAGAAACTGATTACAACAAGATAGATTTAGCAATATATGGTCAGGGTGGATTAGATTTATTCAACCCCTAAGACAGGACTTTACATAAGATACGTTTGTAACTCAGACACAACCATTCCTCCCTGTTGTTTTGTTTTGCTCTGTTCTATATGTTATGCAAATGGATACCAGAAGTAGCACCTATGTAACCTGACTAATGGTAAAGGGAATTTGAATGGCACTTTTTTTTTTTTTTTTTTTTTTTTTTCCTCTTACATTCCTTCACTATGTTTGTGACATAGATACTGTTTGATACGGGAGAGGTAGAAACCTCCTCTTGATTCACCTAATTGGTTTTGACCCTGGGTGAACACTCATTTGAAACTGAAGGCTACCTGAGTTTGTATGTATATAAGTGCTTATCACTTATTTATTTTTATATTTATTATCTTCTTTTATAACCAATTTATTTTTTGCTTTTTGTTCTTCTTCTTTCTTTTCCCTCCTCTCTTCCTTATGTAAATTAATACTGCTGCCTGGTAGTCAGAAAATGATACTCTGTAAGTACATTCTTATTTGTGCTGTGAAACCTCTGGCATCCAATAAAAACTAAAATGACAAAAAAAAAAAGAACATATCCAGAGTGAAGGGTTTTATGTCTCAGACCAGGAGAAGTTGATTCATGCTTTCATCTCAAGTAGACTCGACTACTGTAACGCTCTTCTGACTGGACTCCCACAAAAAAGCATTAAACAGCTGCAGCTCATTCAGAACGCTGCAGCACGAGTTTGAACCAGAACAAAGAGATCAGAGCACATTACTCCAGTTCTAAAGTCTTTACACTGGCTCCCAGTCAGCTCTGAAGTCTTTACACTGGCTCCCAGTCAGTTCTAAAGTCTTTATACTGGCTCCCAGTCAGTTCTAAAGTCTTTACACTGGCTCCCAGTCAGTTCTAAAGTCTTTACACTGGCTCCCAATCAGCTCTAAAGTCTTTACACTGACTCCCAGTCAGTTCTAAAGTCTTTACACTGGCTCCCAATCAGCTCTAAAGTCTTTACACTGGCTCCCAGTCAGTTCTAAAGTCTTTACACTGGCTCCCAGTCAGCTATAGAATAGATTTTAAAGTTCTGCTATTGGTCTACAAATCACTGAATGGTTTAGGTCCAGAATACATGAATGACATGTTAGTAGAATATAAACCCAGTAGAGCTCTGAGATCTACTGACTCAGGTCAGATAGTTGAGCCCAGAGCTCTGAGATCTACTGACTCAGGTCAGATAGTTGAGCCCAGAGTTCAAACTAAACATGATGAAGCAGCTTTTAGCTGTTATGCTGCACACAACTGGAACAAACTACCAGCAGAACTGTGAACACTTTTAAATCCAGGTTAAAAACATTTCTCTTCTCCTGAGCTTATGATTGAGCTCTTTTAAAGCACTTTACATTTTAATCTTTCATTTGCACTCTATGTCCTTTTAATGATTTTAAAGCGAATTTATTATTTTATGCTGCAATCATTTTATTTATGTCTTGCTATTTTTCTGTACTTTGTTTTTATTATGGGGGGGGGGTGGGGGGTTAATTGTATGTTTTAAGTTTCTCAAATGACATGTTTTTCTGTTTTATGTAAAGCACATTGAGTTGCCATTGTGTATGAAATGCGCTATAGAAATAAAACTGCCTTGCCTTGCCTTGCCTTAATTAGCGTTGATGCTGTCTGGAGAACCGATTTCACCAATTTGCCCCTCTGCTTCTAGTCTGTCGTTTGTCCTCTTTAACTCTTGTTTATTGACTGATAACTGTACCCTTTTGTCTCTTCTGAACTCCCAAATTTCATTAAGAATACTTTGCAGGCTAGCTTTGAAAACTTCAGAAACAGCAAGAGCTGCACTGTCTGAGAAAATGTTAACCTCTTAAGCCCGAGAGCCCCCACCGGCGGGGGCAACAGTGCCCCCTATAAATGAAAAATGTCTCAGGGCAGCTAAACAAGCACGAATATAGTCATATGACACACCATTTTGTTCAGAAGAAGCTCAGCTATCGACACAAGTCAGACACAGAGCAGCTGATTGCACCATTTGCAAAAACGCTCCTCCGTCTAAGCACTGCGCATGCCGGCAGTCACCGTGATCCTCATATCTTTAATTTCACGATATCCACACAAACTACACATCAAATAAAAGCTGAGATTTCACATTCCAGCAGTGTCCCATTACTGTCCGATCAAAACTCACAGAATAAACCGTCAAAGAAAAATCCAAACAAACTTCCCATTGTAAATTTACAACTACAAATTATGTCTTACCTTCGCTGTTTTTATGGTTAAAAGTTGTGTCTGGTGGCAAAATATTCCCAGTAACTGCTACTCCAGTGTCTCTGGATCAGTTTGAGTCGATTCAAGCCAGTTTCCATTTATTTACATGGCATGGGGGATGATTTGCAGATCGCTGAGTCCTCGTCCTCAATACAAACACACGGTCTTTGTCTCGATCTAGTGGTTGAACTGTGCTACTGTGACAGATTTAGCCCACTGCATTACTTTCTAGAGGGTGTGAACTTTCATTAGAAGTGTGATTGGTCCATTATGACCAATCGGTTTGCGAGATGTTGATGCTTTTCCTGAAAATATTGTTTGCATTAGTTGACATCAATACAGAACGCATGCGCAGAGGTGCGCAGTGCAGAGTTGAGCGCCTAAATATATCTCTACTAAAATCTCTCTAACTTTGCAGTGCTTTACTTTATTAGCATGAAACTTGGCACAGATAATGTTCAGATAATTTAGAAGGTGTTATTCACTCTAAAAGTGTACATTTTTGTCAGGCGAAAATTAAATGTTTAATTTATGCTGTGTTCAATCTTCATTTAGTCTGACCCAGTAACATATATGCTAATGCTTTCACCTCTACATGTAGCCTATCTCACAAGTGTTACCTTTACACAAATCTTTATGCAAATGATATTTTTCTCAGATTTTCCTAAATAGTCAATGAGAATGAGAGTCAGTCTAATTTTCAAGTCATCAACCGTTAGAGTATAATTCAAATTTTATTGAACAAACGTCCCAATGATAACAGTATTTTTTTCAAAAATAAAAAACTCAAAATGCACTGTTCCAAATTATTATGCACAACACAGTTTCAAAACATTTTATAGGTTGTAAAGAACTGAAAATGGTCATTTGTTGAATTTGCAGCATTAGGAGGTCATAATTACTGAAATCAAAATCTATTTCAATAAAAAAAGCATCTTAACAGGCCAAGTTACATGTTAACATAGGACCCCTTCTGCGATATCACCTTCACAATTCTTGCATCCATTGAACTTGTGAGTTTCTGGACAGTTTCTGCTTGAAACATCGGATCAAGAGAGCAGCTGCTAAAATGCCATCATGAAGCAGCAAACAGGTATTCGAAGCTGCTGATGCCTCTGGAGTCCCACGAACCTCAAGGTGTAGGATCCTCCAGAGGCTTGCAGTTGTGCAAAAACCTACTATTCGGCCACCCTTAACCAATGCTCACAAGCAGAAACTGTTGCAGTGGGCCCAGAAATACATGAAGACTGATTTTCAAACAGTCTTGTTTACTGATGAGTGCCGTGCAACCCTGGATGGTCCAGATGGATGGAGTAGTGGATGGTTGGTGAATGGCCACCATGTCCCAACAAGGCTACGACGTCAACAAGGAGGTGGGGGAGTCATGTTTTGGGCCGGAATCATGGGGAGAGAGCGGGTGGGCCCCTTTAGGGTCCCTGAAGGTGTGAAAATGACCTCGGCAAAGTTGGAAGAGTTTCTGACTGACCACTTTCTTCCATGGTACAAAAAGAAGAACTGTGCCTTCCGTAGCAAAATCATCTTCATGCATGACAATGCACCATCTCATGCTGCAAAGAATACTTCTGTGTCACTGGCTGCTATGGGCATAAAAGGTGAGAAACTCATGGGGTTGTCCCCATCCTCCCCAGACCTCAAAACGATTGAGAACCTTTGGAGCATCCTCAAGCAAAAGATCTATGAGGGTGGGAGTCAGTTCACATCCAAACAGCTGCTCTGGGAGGCTATTCTGACATCCTGCAAAGACATTCAAGCAGAAACTGTCCAGAAACTCACAAGTTCAATGGATGCAAGAATTGTGAAGGTGATATCACAGAAGGGGTCCTATGTTAACATGTAACTTGGCCTGTTAAGATGTTTTTTTTATTGAAATAGATTTTGATTTCAGTAATTATGACCTCCTAATGCTGCAAATTCAACAAATGACCATTTTCAGTTCTTTACAACCTATAAAATGTTTTGAAACTGTGTTGTGCATAATAATTTGGAACAGTGCATTTTGAGTTTTTTATTTTTGAAAAAAATACTGTTATCATTGGGACGTTTGTTCAATAAAATTCGAATTATACTCTAACGGTTGATGACTTGAAAATTATACTGACTGTCATTCTCATTGACTATTTAGGAAAATCTGAGAAAAATATCATTTGCATAATAATTTGGAACGCGGTGTATTATTCGAAGCTTGATAAGCGCAGTTTCAGGAGCGGGAACACACACCAATTACACCCCTTCCGGCTCCTATATAAACAGACCTAACAGCTTCCCCCTCGTTCACTCTCGCTTTCGAGTTTCACGTGCAGGCAGTCTCAGTCAAGCTTCATGATCAACCCAGAAACAGATCGTACTTCCCGCATTGCATCAACACAACTTGAACAAATGCTACGACTACTAATCCAAGAGTGAACTCACCACGGATCACGAACTGCAGATCAACCCGTCCGACTTGACTGAAGATTCGTGGGAAACCGGTTCTCCTCTCGTCACACAGCAGCAGACCGCAGCTGAGCGTCCCGCAGGCACATACCGGCCTTGCAGGCTCTTCAACCCACACTCCCCTGATGTGACACTCCCGGTAGATCTCCGGCTTCCTCTCCTCCACTAGCGAGGGCAAAAAGCAGGGAAGCAACGCACAAAGCCGCTGGAGCAGCGGCTTCAACAGTCCAGATAACTCTCCACCACACCGGACTCGCATTCTCCGTCCGGCCGCCTTTACATCCTCAAACGGACCCCGACATCAGCGACCGAACTGCCAACGACTCCTGCATAGGATGCATTCCCTGTCAACCTCAGCCACATTAAACTAAAGCTTCATTGTTTACTCAGCATCAACAACAGCAACCGGCGCTCCCGCCTTCCGGGTTTTCGTCTAAGCCAATCACCGCCCGGTTCGGCACGCGTGACGTCACAGAGCCCCGTAGCCCCACGGCCACAGCGCCCCCCGGCAGGGGCCAGGTAGTATTGCGCTACTAATTCTACTCAGACTTGTCAGTATTATCGTTTTGGTGTCATAAAAGATAAAGAAGGGAAAATAAATAAATAAATAAATGAAAGTGGCTCCCGAGCAGCAGTCCACAAACCAATGGGTGACGTCACATTGTTACGTCCATTTCTTCTATACAGTCTATGGCATTATACCAACGGCATCAGTCCTGCATCATACGTTATCCATCTCCACTACTTTGTAGTAAAGATTCATAATTAATTTAAAATTACTTCCACATTGTCTTTTCCATATACCAGCTGGAAGCTTCTCGCGCAGCTACTCTAACGTCACTTTGCCATTGCACACCGTTACACGTGCTTGAACATTACAAACACCAGGTTGCACGTTGCCAGCATATAAAGTCAATCGTCATTTTAGGCATCATCTTCGCCATTAAACGCATCGTATTGCACGTTACTAACACAGTTATCACAATACTAACCGAAATCACTCTGTATCATCCACGTTAAAAGCTGGATCGCAAGCTACTAACACAATTTATCACAAATACAACTAACCTGAAATTGCTTCTATATTGTCTAAGTCATAAACCCCCTGCCGTCTCCTCACTCCAACTGCAGCGCCGCTCCTAGACAGGGACATCAGGCACCGGGATGCCTGCGCCCCATGCGGTTTCTTACTCCAGCCACAGCTTTTCGTTTAGACGGGGACATCAGGCACCGGGATGCCTGCGACCTATGCGGTTTTCTTTACTCCAGCCACAGCATTACGTTTAGACAGGGGCACCAGGCACCGGGATGCCTGCGACCCATGCGGTTTCTTACTCCAGCCACAGCATTTCGTTTAGACAGGGACATCAGGCACCGGGATGCCTGCGACCTATGCGGTTTTCTTTACTCCAGCCACAGCATTTCGTTTAGACAGGGACATCAGGCACCGGGATGCCTGCGACCCATGCGGTTTCTTACTCCAGCCACAGCATTTCGTTTAGACAGTGACATCAGGCACCGTGATACCAGCAACCACGCCATTTCCTCACTACGACCGCAGCGCTTTATTTAGACAGGGACATCAGGCACCGGGATGCCTGCGACCCATGTGGTTTTCTTTACTCCAGCCACGCATTTCATTTAGACAGCATTTCGTTTAGAAAGGGACATCAGGCACCGGGATGTCTGCGACCCATGAGGTTTTCTAACTCTAACCAGTGTTCCGCTTAGACGGGAACATCGGGCACAGTGATACCAGCAACCATGACGTTTCCTCACTACGACCCCAGCGCTTCACTTAGACAGGGACATCAGGCACCGGGATGTCTGCGACCGATGCTGTTTCCTTAAATCCAACAGCAGCACAGCGCTTGTTTAGACAGGGACATCAGGCACCGGGATGCCTACGACCCATGTTATTTCGCTTAAATCTAACAGCAGCACTTTGCTTAGTTATGGACATCAGGCACCGGGATGCCTGCAACCCATGCTGTTTATTTGTCCAACCACAGCACTTCGTTCCAACGGGAACATCGGGCACCGGGATGCCTACAACCCTTGCCGTCCCTTCATTCCAATCACAGCACTCGGCTTAGGCCAGAACATCAGCACCAGGATGCCAATGACCCTGCACCACTTCAATTCGGCCAGGATGTTTGATGTCAGTGACCCTGCCGTTTACTCAACCCAACCTTGGCTCGCCTAGTTCGACAGCAGGCAGCTTTTATCGTGGACATCCTGCTCTAGTTGCCACAGAAGCCTGCTCTAGTCAAGGCTCCTGGCACCGAGAGCTGCCAGCACTCTGCTTCAACCGGAACATCTTCCCCCGGGCTTCCAGCGCCCCGCTGTCTCATCATCAAGGTACCAGGATAACCCATATTTGACTATCAAAGGACAGGTTGTGGAGCAAGTTACAGGTTGTGGAGCAAGTTACCCATTGGAGCAAGTTACCCATTGGAGCAAGTTACCCATTTTAAATATTTGGGTATTACTTTGGATTGTAAACTACAGTGGAGTTCTCATGTGGAGTATGTATGTTCAAGGATCTGTCAGCGGCTACATTTTTTGCGTAGACTAAGGGTTCATGGTGTGGATAAGTATATTATGTTGTTGTTTTATAGAGCTACTATTGAGTCCATAATACGCTATGGCATCACAACATGGTTCTGCAACCTGACCGTAAAAAACAAAGCTCAACTCCAGAACCTTGTTAAGAGGGCAGGGAAAATAATGGGGACTCAGCCCCCATCCTCCTTAAAGGAGATTTTTGAGGATACAGTTAGGAAGTTAGGTCTTAAGATAGCCACAGACCCAACCCATGTCCTAAATATGGAGTATGAGCTGTTGCCTCTGGGCAAAAGATACCGACTCCCATTCTGTAGGCTAAACAGATTCAAGTTCTCCCTAGTACCATTATCAATCAAGCTACTCAATGATGGAATAGTGCAATAACTGGATGGGCAATAGTGCAATGGGCAATAGTGCAATAACTGGTGGGACAATGGTGCAATAATGGGTGGGGCAATAGTGCAATAACTAGTGGCAGTGCAATCATCCCTATGGACTTATCTTCTTTTTTTTTTATACTATGTATTATCTGATGAGCTGTGTGTGTGTGTGTGTGGGGGGGGGGGGGGGGGGGGGGGGGGGGGGGGGGGGGGTTGCATGTATGCACTGTAGCGCTGAGACTATGTTTGTTTTATAATGGTTTTTGTGTCTCATGTCTTATGTATGTCTATGTAAAACTCTTTGTTGTATGTATCGCCGATGCTTCTAGTGTACCCAAGACAAATTTCTCTCGTGAGAGAGACAATTAAACACTTACTTACTTGACTACACTGATCCCTGCAGCTCATTTCTCCTGGGCAGTGACACCGGGATGTCATTGCCCCCAAGTGCTACTCCCACAACTTCATCAGACAGAACGATGCATCGTTCTCCGCCAAATGGCCAGCTGAGACCACCGCCTTTCACACGTTTAACGTAAACTACCTGTCGTTCTCTCTCGTCACTTCGACCATCTCATTATCAACGCCCCTTTCATATGTTTAACGTAAACTACACTTCGTCCTATCTCATCACTTCTACCATTTCATTATCAATGCTCCTGTCACACGTTCAAAGTAACATATATATGTCGTCCTATTTCACCACCATAACTATTTCATTATCGACGCTCTTAGAGCCACCTGCGGTCTATCGTATCGTCCTGTCGCTTCTGTCTTCCTTGTCACGGAACCAATCCTGTCTCGCCGAGCTTCGTTTGTGGTTCCATCTCTCCTCTAGCCGGAACGGTATCTCCTTCTTTTATGATGATCAGCTGACTAACTCCCTTGACATCCAGCTACACTGATGCCGCTCCTTCTGCTGATTTTGGGGGTTTCTACAACGGTAGATGGTTAGCATCAGAATGGCCCCCAGAACTCATGAACAATTGCCAGGTCGCTTCCTCCGCCTCTTCGAAATCTACCCCCGTAGTAGCCACCGCTGTTCTATGGGGACACGAATAGTGTAGTTAATCCATTCTTATACACTATGATAATCTCAGTCGTTGAAATCATTAACCAAGGTCGCTCCAACTCCTTTTCAATCACACCATTCATGCGTCGCTCACGTGGCACTCCATCACTAACCAATATCCTCCGCGCCGCCTACGTCCCAGGCCACCATAATACCATCGCTGACTCTCTCTCTCATTTTATGTTCCAGAAGTTCAGAAACTGGCTCTGCACGCCAAACCGCTGTCGACTTCAGTTCCTCCATATTCTGCATTGACTTCAATCTGTAAATCCATCTTTAATACTCCTGATCTTCGAATTCCAAACTACAATATTAACAGTTTATCTTCTACACTCTCCTCCTACTGGACAGCTTGGAATAAGTTCCAACACTTTCATGACCGACACAACATCATTTCCCCCTCGTTCTATCTCACCACTGTCATCTGCTACATCACCTATGCTCATTCTGCCATGAACATAAAACACCTACTATCAAATCCTACCTCAGCGGTACTAGTTTTTCTCCAAACTAATCACAGGTAATCCCAGCCCAGCCATAAACCATCCCCAAGTAAGTCACTTCTCGCTGGTCTCGTCAGCCAAGAACCAGCCAAACGGCTTTCTCTTACCGCCGATCTGCTGTCCACTTGCTTACACACCATTCGTTGAGGATACCAAACTCCTCACATCGCCCTGACCCTCAAAGCGATGTTCATATTCCATATTCCATATAGCATCTTCAGTTTCCTTGGATGCTCAGAATTCACTGTGTCACCATCACACTTCGACCCGTGCCGTCTTGCTTGTATCTCGGACTCTCACTATTAACGCTCATTAACGTATCACCGCTATATCTGCTCAGACTCAACGATCTAAGATCCGCACGAGCACGTCTCAAATAATTGGAGGTTTTTGGGGGTTCGTCACTGCCCGGATGCAGCGGCGGATCCTTCGTCCGACCTCCCCACACCGCATCAAGAATCACCGTATCAAGAATCGTTCCGCATCAAGAATACACAATTCATTCAAATTCTGTCAATAAATCTGTTAAAACGTATCTCGTTGGTGATGTGTTCCTTGCTCGTGAAGATACCAATATTATTCATATAGACCTTGTAGACCATATAGACAATGTTCAAAACCTCGGCTAATTATTTGTTGTCTGATTCTTTTTTTTTTTTTTTTTGTCATTTACTTTGTCTTGGTTTTTGATTTTGCAGGTAAACGAACAAACAATCAAACAATCAACATGAAGACCTATAGACGAGTACAAAAAATATCAAGGGGAAAGTAAAAGTGGACTGGTAAACACCTCCAGTCATGAAAGTAAAAAAAAAAAAGGTAAAGAGTAAAGTTAATAAATAAAAGTATTTTGATAGTCCAATCTGAGATTACCTCAAGTCCGGTTTTATGGTAGAGACATATGTAATCCATTTTTGCCAATTTTCAATAAATACCTCTTTTTGTGTTCTTAGATTAAAAGTAATTATTTCCATTACAAAGATGCTGTATACAAAATCAATCCATTCATCTACACTCGGTGCCTCCTTCTTCAGCCATTTCTTCATTATTGATTTCTTACAAGCCACCAATAATATCCTCAATAGATATTTATCTTTGTTCCTCCACTCCAGTTCCTCTAGATCCACCAAATATAACAAATTGAAACAAAAAGTTATTTTTGTTGAAAACGCAGTCTCTAGAATTTCATGTATGAGCAACCAAAATGGGGTCACAACAGGGCAACACCAGAATATATGATAGTGATTCACCTCTTTGCTTCCACAGCATCACCATCATTCTGTCTGATTGGAATATGATCTTAAACTTAATCTTGAACTTAACAGCTATAAACATCAACATTATTTACACATCTGAGACTAAATATAACTGACATGTTATTTTAGCTATAAACAAGTAGAGCACTATTTTAACTATAATAAAACATTTATATTATTTATATTTGAAGAACTAAACTACTAATCTACACTGATTTATAATGTTAATCACATCTGGACTTACTGAGCCTTTCTGCAGTTCCTCACAGCTGGGATCAGTCTCCGTCGTCCCTCCTCTGATGTGTTGTACTTCTTCAGGTCCAACTCATCCAGAGGCTCCTCTGACATCTGCAGCATGTTGGCCAGAGCTGAGCAGTCAAACACAGAGAGTTCCTTCTCTGATCTGTTCTTTAACTTCAGGAACTTTTGGATCTCCTGATGGACTGAGCGGTACTTCATCTCCATCAGACAGTGGAAGATGTTGATGCTTCTGTCAGGAGAGACAGACCAAGTGCTCATCTCCTTCAGGTTGTTGGTGACTCTCTGGATGGTTTCTCGACTGTTGTCTGTCTGACCCAGCAGGCCTCCTAAGAGACTCTGGTTGGACTCCAGAGAGAGGCCATGAAGGAAGCGGACAAACAGGTCCAGGTGGCCATTTTCACATCTGAGAGATTTCTCCATGACTCTCTTCAGGAAGTCATCCAGAGATGAGTAATCATGATCACTGTCAGATGAGTCCTGGCTATCTTTGTTTCTGACACACTTAAAAATCATATCAGGGAAAGACTTTTTTTTTGTTACCTTGAGTAAGTGCTCTCTTCCCAGGAAGTCCTTCAGTACCTCTGTCTTCCTGCTGGTGTAACAGTGGTACATGTAGACTGCAGCCATAAACTCCTGAACACTCAGATGAACAAAGCTGTAGGCTGTTGTCTCCTTGAGTTTCTCTCTTTTGAAGATCTCTGTACAAACTCCTGATAACACCGAGGCCTCTGTGACATCAAGACGACATTGCTCCAAGTCTTCTTGGTAGAAAATGAGGGTCCGTTTCTCCAGTTGTTCAAACGCCAGCCTCCCCAGCTTCAGAAGAAGGTTCCTGTCAGCCTCCGTCAGCTCATCTTCACATTTCTTCTTCATCAGCTCCTGTGGACTGGTCTCATGTCGCTCATCATACTTCTTGTTCTTCATCTTTGTCTGAACCACCAGGAAGTGTGAGTACATGTCAGTCAGGGTCTTGGGCAGCTCTCGTCTCTGGTCTGGAGTCAACATTGGCTTCATAATTGTAGCAACGATCCAGCAGAAGACTGGGATGTAACACATGATGTGGAGGCTCCTGGATTTCTTGATGTGTGAGATGATTGTTCTGGACTGCTCTTCATCACTGAATCTACTCCTGAAGTACTCCTCCTTCTGGGGGTTAGTGAAGCCTTGTACTTCTGTTACCCTGCTAACAAATGTCAGAGGGATCTGAATGGCTGCTGCAGGTCTGGTAGTTATCCAGATGAGAGCCAAGGGAAGCAGATTCCCCTGGATGAGGTTTGTCAGCAGCACGCTGACTGATGACTTCTTTCTGACATCAGACACAACCTTCCTGTTGTTGAAATCCAGTGAAAGTCTGCTTTCATCCAGGCCGTCAAAGATGAACAAAACTTTACAGACAGCGAGCTTCTGTGCTGTGAGCTTCTGTAATGTTGGATAGAAATGACAGATCAGTGTGAGCAGACTGCACTTCTTATTTTTGATCACGTTCAGCTCCCTGAACTGAAGTGGAATCAGCAGACTGATATCTTGGTTTTCGGAGCACTGTGCCCAGTCCAGAGTGAACTTCTGCACTGTGAAGGATTTTCCAACGCCAGCGACGCCGTTCATCAGAACCACTCTGATGTGTTTCTGTTGGTCAGGTAAGACTTTAAAGATGTCCTGACACTTGATTGGAGCGTCATGGAGGGTCTTCTTCTTGAAAGCTGTTTCAAGCTGCATCGCCTCATGTTGGGTATTAACCTCGTTACTCCTTCCCTCTATGATGTGGACCTCAGTGTAGGAGCTGTTGAAGGGGGCTCTTTCTTTTTTATCAGTTCCTTGAGTCACATCTTGACATCTCGTCATCAGAATGATCTGATGTTCATCTAAACCCTCCATCTTTCCACTTTCATCTGAAAAAGAAGAAAAATATAGATGTGAATCTATAAGGGTTTTCACATGCCCTTCATGTATGTAAAAGATTATTCAGAGAAACCAAGTTTCTAATGATTTATTAAGAAAAAACTATTAACAAGCATAGTTCTTCTGTTGCTGACAGCATTTTGGGGAGACTTGTTGGAAGTCCGATGTAGCACCCAAGCTATGTGGACCCTGAGCAGATCTTTGAGAACTGAATTAGCAATGATGATACATGGCAAAAGGGTTTGTTAAGATTCAGAGATGAAGAGAAGCTTTGGCTGATTAGATTAATTTGTTATAGTTCGTTTTATTAGATGACTCAAGTCAATTTTATTTATATATTGTTAAATTGCAACTTAAGTCATTTTGTTACATTATCATACAGAACAAGTCAAGATGATACATTTAATTTATGAAGACCCAATGTTCCCCCATGAGCAGCAAGGAAAAACTCCCCTTTAACAGAAAGAAACCTTAGCAGAACTGCATTATATTAGCTGGCCATTTGGCGGGGAACGATCATCCACCATGGAAACCCCAAAACTGGCTTGGTTCTGTCTATGAGGTTGTGGAAGTAGCACATTGGGGGCAGTGGCATCCTGGTGCCAATGCCCTCGGAGAAATGGGCTGCAGGGATAGGAGCTATGAAATAGAGGATTCTGGAATCCTGATATCTACCGCGAGTGTCACGTCAGGGGAGCACAAGTTGAGGTGCCCACAAGGCCAGTATGTGCACTGCTCAGTGCAGGCTCTATTGGGCCACGTGGCTGAGATCTGCTGCTGTGTGGTGAGAGGAGAACCAGTTTCACACAAATCTTCATTCAAATTGGATGGGTTGATCTGCTTGTGAGCCATCGTGAGTTGACTTTTGGAATCAAAATCATCTCGTTATTCCAGTTTTTTATTAATGCAATTCTGCAATTAGGCAGGAAGTACTATTTATCAGTCCTGTTTCTGGGGTGACCATGACAAGCTTGACAGAGGCTGCCCACCCATGGCGCACCAAATACAAGAGAGGAAGGGGAGGAGAAGTCTAGGTGGTATTTATTTAAGAATGGCTGGAGGCAGAAGAGTTGTGGTATGATCCTGCTCCTGAAACTACACTGTATGAGCTTCACTAGGTGGGTAGTCCAGGAACATGTTAACATGCACAGTAATGTTTACAGTAAGTCTGTGTGAACAAGCAACAAATCAATGATCAGATTTCTAATATTTCTGTTGGGTCGATCATCACAAAACCCAAAGGATGTGTCCTCATAAGTACCTGAAATATATAGTTCAAATGTGTGTGAGGGTGCTTGTGTAGTGTACAAATCACTATACATTGGAAATTGTTAGTTCAACTAAACAATGTTCAGCAAATCTTCATTAATCTCAGCATCAACCTGGACAAATTTCTCCAGTCTTTCCATGTACAAACAAAGGTTCTGGTATGTTAAAACTAATATTCTGAGTGCAACAGCCATTTATTTATGTGTGTGTTTATTTTTTTTATTGCAGACATTGTTGATACTGGGGGTGGCGCTGTGGCAACTTCCTGCAGGAGTTCATTGATACAGCCAGGGTAATGAGACCTGAGGCCTGTACTACGAAGCTGGATTAACCTATCCAGGATCTCTCTCCGTTACCTGGGTTGATTTAACCAGATCTTCGCAGTCCAGGATAAGCGGTACTACGAAGCTGGTTATCAACTCGGTAAATCAACCCAGGGTTTTCCAATCTGGATCTCTGCGCGTTCACATAAAGGGGAGGTGTTTGCAGCGTCTGACCAATCACAAACATGCAGAAACCCTGCAGAGCAGACTACTTTACCATGGAGGAGCAGACAATTATTCTTCAACAATATGAAGAATTCAATCACATCATCCAGGCCAAAAGCAACACTGATGATGCAGCAGCAAAAACCAGGAAGGAATGCTGGCAGAAAATTGCCGACTCTGTTAATGTGTAAATTCACGAGATCATACAATATTAATTTATCGGACAATATAAACAGACAGCACTCTGATCACACAATGCCACTTTATTACGGCACAGACGTTTGGGGCAGAGCGCTTCCTCAGTGCCCTTCCTTTCATAGAGACATTAAGTTAGTTTAATATTCAACATTCAAAATACAAACCTATTATGCGCTTCAACCATTTGAGTGAATGATTTCAAACCAACTGTATAACATACAGAATAATATCCCTCATGTGCCTCAAGGATTATTTTACAAATATATATTTTCGTCAATTTTTTACAATTACAATAAATAAATACAGTTATTATGCTCCCTGACACTTTGATCTCAGGATGTCAAACCTACAGAATAATATCCCCCACGTGCCTCAATGATTATTTTTTAAATATATATTTTGGCCAATTAAAAAATTGCATCTATCCCTAAAAACTCTTTCTCTCCTAAGCGCTCCTCTCATGATCCGCGCACCAATGTTGACAGCCAGGATCTTATAAGAATGGGCAGGTCATTTTCTAAGAGAACTGATTGGTCAGGAGGTGGTGTTTTTGTACTCATTGATCTCTTATCCAGAACATAACCTGCTCCGGAGCAGGTTAGCCGTTCAGCATCAGTTACCATGGTGATTTACCCCGGTAAGAAGTGAACCAGCTTCGTAGTACGGAAAACCCAGAGTTAACCCTGAAGTTACCTCGATAAGAGAAAATCCAGCTTCGTAGTACAGGCCTCAGGGGCCTGTTTCAGGAAGCAGGTTTAACTAACTCTGAGTTAAAACCTTAACTCTAGGTTGACCAACTCTGAGCTGTCAAACTCAGAGTTTTCGGTTTCAGAACAAGTGTTAACAGTTAGTTCAATCAACTCTGAGTCAAAGTAACTCTGAGTGAAGCTTCTGCATGAGGAGATACCAAGCCCTCATCAATGGAGCACAGATAACATGATTCACCATGACAACAGGAGAAACAAAGGGCTCAGTCCTCCCACTTCTCCCCAAAGGATTTAGAAATATTAATGAATACATGCAGATGATGAGTATATTTAAGAAAAGTATTAATGAAAAAAAGAGAAACATTTTGTCTCGAGTGGTCGACTTATTCAACATTTATATTCTGTGTATGTGTGTGTGTATGTGTGTGTGGCACATTTAACATTCATGCAGACCCCAACAGGTACAAAACATAGGCCTACTTGGCAGCAACTGAATATGAAATATAAAAATATAGCTCAAACAAGTAAGGTATTGATTACAAACATTTGTGGTGTTGTTTAGCCTGTCCTACCTCATTAAACAACATTTAAATTGTTATGTCTCGTCAAATTTGTTAATTATGGTTATGTCAGGTCATGTCTAGTTTAGTTCGTGTGTGGGTCTTGTATGTTTCAGTTTAGTCAAGTCACTGATGTCCAGTCCTGTCATGCACTTCCTGTTTTATTTTGTACTCACCTTTTCCCCTCTCGTTTCAGATCCTGACTTCCTCCCTTTGTGTGCTTTCCCTCCATTGTGATTGTTAACCCCGCCCCTAATTGGTTCCACCTGTGTTCCCCTACCTCATGTTTAAATAGTCCTTGTCTCCCTTTGCTTGCTGTCAGTTCGTTTTGTCTGTCTCCTGTTCCTGTCATTCAGCGTAAGAAAGCCAAGTTTTGAGTTCTGTTTTTTCAAGTGTAGAAAGTCAAGTTTTGAGTTTTGTTCTTTGAGTATTTTTCTCTCCTCCTAGTGAGTGTTTTTTGTTGTATTTTTATCCTCCTTGGGAGCGTTTTTTGTTATTAAAATTCTTTGAGAAGCGCAATTGAGTCCTCTCTGTCTGGGTCAAGTTCATTACAGAACGAACTGACCAAACATGGACTCAGCCGACCCAAAGAACCTCCAAACTGCTCTCTCTGCACAGAGCACCAAGATCCATCAGCAAGAAACGCAGCTAAGCTCCGTCAGCCGTGGTGTGCAGGAACTCTCCAGGCGTCAGGAGGAGTTTCAAGCCTCTGTCACTTCCCAAGTGAACCACCTGGCTAGCCAACTCCACCAAGTCCTGTCTCAACTGGGGACGGCACCCCCAGCAACACCACCAGCAGAGACTCCAGCTGCTGCACCAGTCACGGGTCCGGTTGTTCACATGTCCCTGCGTTTGGCCCCTCCTGAGAAGTTCTCTGGTGACTCAGGTGACTGTAGAACTTTTCTAGTCCAGTGCGACCTGCACTTTAGGCACAACCCGGCAGCCTTCGAGTCAGACCAGGCTAAGGTGGCCTTCATGGTGTCCCATTTAACGGGCAGGGCCGCCGCTTGGGCCACAGCAGAATGGTCCAGAGACTCTGATATATGTCAGTCACTCACAGTTTTCCGAGACAATCTAAGCCGAATCTTTGATCATTCCTCACCCGCCAGAGAGGCTTCGCGGGTACTCATGCAGATCAAACAGCGTCAGCACCAAGTAGTTGATTACGCCATTGAGTTCCGCACTGCGGCTGCAGATAGTGGGTGGAATTCACCCGCTCTAATAGATGCTTTTATGAATGGACTTACGGAGCCCATAAAAGATCATCTAGCCCCCTTAGAGCTCCCCCAGGACCTGGAAGCCATCATCGCCATGGCTATTCGAGTGGACAACAGGCTCCGAGAACGGGAGAGAGAGCGGCGTCGGACTGCAGTTCGTCCTCCCGGTCACAAGGGTTACACGACAGGAGTCCAACCTGCAAGGGCCACTTTTTCTCCCATGCCGGCGGGTTCAGGGAGAGTACAGCCTCCTCAAGAGTCGCAGGAGCCGATGCAGTTGGGGAGGACCAAGATTACCACAGAAGAGAGACAGCGCCGTCTGCAAGAGGGGTGCTGCTTCTACTGTGGACAGCTAGGCCATCAACTCGCCACCTGTCCGGGAAAAGGTCGAGCTCACCAGCCATGAGGAGGGCGCTGGTGAGCAAGCTTGCCTCAGCCTTTCCTCCTCGTCAACTGACCCAGGTAAAACTCTCCATAAATAATCGGACAGTATCTCATGGGGTTTTAATTGACTCAGGGGCAGATGAAAGTCTTATGGACTGGAGTCTAGCTCGACAGAACCAGGTTAAGACTGTTCCTTTGACCCATCCAGTAACTGCCAGTGCCTTGGATGGCCGCCTACTCTTTAGAGTGACTCATTGCACTGAACCTATTCAGGTGACGTTAACAGACGACCACACCGAGGTTATGCAGTTTCATTTGTTTGACTCAGCGCAGCATCCACTGATTTTGGGGTTTCCATGGCTTAAAAAACACAACCCTCACATTGATTGGCGCTCTGGGGAAATTAAGGGGTGGGGAGGAGACTGTGCACACACATGCAAAGAGAGTCGGGTGAAACAGACTGACATTTCTGGGATTCCAGGGAATGAACTCAGCAGGGGCATCGACTCTGACTATCCAGACCTATCGAATGTACCTTCATGTTATCATGACTTAAAAGAAGTCTTTAACAAGACAAAGGCCACGTCACTCCCTCCTCATCGACCCTTTGACTGGGCCATTGACCTGTTACCTGGCGCGCCCATTCCCAAGGGGCGTCTCTACTCCATCTCTGGACCGGAAAGGGCGGCCATGGATGAGTACCTTACCTCATCACTGAAGGCTGGAATAATCCGCCCGTCCTCCTCTCCCGCTGGTGCAGGTTTCTTTTTTGTGGGTAAGAAAGATGGTTCACTCAGGCCATGCATTGACTATAGCCCCCTGAATGATATTACTGTAAAGAACCGTTACCCACTCCCATTAATTACATCTGCTTTTGAACTGCTCCAAAGGGCCACTGTCTTCACCAAGCTAGACCTCAGGAATGCTTATCACCTCATCAGGATACGAGAAGGAGATGAGTGGAAGACAGGCTTTAACACTCCTAATGGTCATTACGAGTACCTGGTCATGCCTTTTGGACTATGCAATGCACCAGCTGTTTTCCAAACATTCGTGAATGATGTTCTGAGAGAGTTTTTAAACATTTTTGTGTTTGTGTATCTCGACGATATTCTGATTTTCTCACCAGATAAGGAGTCACATGTGGTTCACGTTCGTCAAGTCCTCCAGAAGCTGTTGGAGAACCACCTCTATGTCAAAGGTGAAAAATGTGATTTTCATGCAGCAACTATTAGTTTCCTGGGCTACATTGTCACAGCCAATAGGTTACAGATGGATCCGGCTAAGGTCAGTGCTGTGACCGATTGGCCAACTCCGGACAGCAGGAAAAAGGTACAGCAGTTCCTGGGATTCGCCAACTTTTACAGAAAGTTTATTCGCAATTTCAGCTCTGTTGCCGCACCTCTGCATGCACTCACCTCTACCAAGATACCTTTTCAGTGGAACCCCTCTGCTGAGAGAGCATTTCGGTGCCTCAAAGAAAGATTCACCACAGCACCTGTGCTCACGGTTCCGGACTCCCAACGGCAGTTTGTGGTGGAGGTTGATGCGTCCAATGAGGGCATTGGGGCTGTGTTGTCCCAGAGATCTGCCAAGGACAACAGGATGCACCCCTGCGCCTATCTGTCACGTAAGTTGACTCCTGCAGAAAAAAATTATGATGTGGGAAACAAGGAACTGTTGGCAGTCAAGGCAGCTCTAGATGAGTGGAGGCACTGGTTGGAGGGGGCCGAACAACCTTTTTTAGTATGGACAGACCATAAGAACCTGGAATATATCAGGAAAGCTAAAAGACTCAATTCACGTCAGGCTAGATGGACCTTATTCTTCAATAGGTTCAACTTCAAGTTGTCTTTTCGCCCCGGCTCACAAAACACTAAACCAGATGCTCTGTCCCGTCTTTATGACCCTGAGCCTGTTGCCAAAGAACCTGAACCTATCCTTCCACTGAACCGTGTGGTTGGAGCGGTGACTTGGCAGATAGAATCAGATGTGAAGCAGGCAAATAATGCGAGTCCAGCACCGAGTGAGTGTCCACAAAACCGGTTGTTTGTCCCTTTGTCATTACGCTCCAAGGTAATCCACTGGGCTCACACATCCCTGCTCACATGCCACCCAGGCGTCAAGCGAACCATGTATGTGATCAAGCAGCGGTTCTGGTGGCCCGCCATGGAAAAGGAAGTCTCGGAGTATGTGGCGGCCTGTCCAGTGTGTGCACGAAATAAAACCTCACCTCGGGCCCAGATGGGCCTGCTGCACCCGCTGCCAGTTCCTCAACGACCGTGGTCCCACATCTCTGTGGATTTTGTGACGGGACTGCCGTCGTCCAAAGGTAATACGACCATCCTGACGGTGGTTGACCGCTTTTCCAAGATGGCACACTTCATTCCACTGGTCAAGTTACCCTCTGCCAAAGAGACTGCAGAGGCCATGATGACTAATGTGTTCCGAATCCATGGCTTTCCCAGTGATGTTGTTTCGGATAGAGGACCTCAGTTCATCTCTAGCTTCTGGAAGGAGTTTTGCCAGCTCCTTGGGGCCACTGTGAGCATGTCCTCTGGTTATCACCCACAGTCAAATGGTCAGACTGAACGCCTCAACCAGGTACTTGAGACGTGCTTACGATGTCTCGTCTCCCAGAACCAAACCACCTGGAGTGACCACCTCACATGGGTGGAATATGCCCACAACACCCTTCCCTCGTCAGCCACGGGTCTCTCACCTTTCCAGTGTGTCAACGGCTACCAGCCTCCCCTGTTCCCCGCCAGTGAGAAGGAGATTGTGGTCCCCTCTGCTCACGCCATGGTCAGGCGCTGTCGGCGGATTTGGGCTGGTGCTCGGCGGGTCCTCCTCCGGAGCTCAGCCAAGATGAAAACGGCAGCTGATAAACGCAGGCAGCCGGCTCCTCCCTACAGGCCCGGCCATAGGGTGTGGCTGGCCACTAAGGATTTGCCCCTCCATGTCGACTCCAGAAAGTTGGCTCCCAGGTTTGTGGGTCCATTTCCCATATCGAAGGTCATTAACCCTGTATCTGTACGTCTACGCCTTCCCAGGTCTTTAAGGATCCACTCCACGTTCCATGTCAGCAAGATCAAGCCGGTCAAAGAGAGTGCTCTGGTGCCGGCTGCCACTCCCCCTCCGCCCCCTCGGATTATCGGGGGCGGCCCTGTGTACACCGTCAGGAAGCTCTTGGCGGTTCGCAACCGTGGCCGTGGGAAACAGTTTTTGGTGGACTGGGAGGGTTATGGTCCGGAGGAGCGTTCGTGGATCCCTTCACGTTTCGTTGTGGACAAGGGTCTGATCAGGGACTTTTATGCCGGTCACTCGGGGGTTCCTGGGCCGTCAGGAGTCGGCCATAGAGGGGGGGGTACTGTTATGTCTCGTCAAATTTGTTAATTATGGTTATGTCAGGTCATGTCTAGTTTAGTTCGTGTGTGGGTCTTGTATGTTTCAGTTTAGTCAAGTCACTGATGTCCAGTCCTGTCATGCACTTCCTGTTTTATTTTGTACTCACCTTTTCCCCTCTCGTTTCAGATCCTGACTTCCTCCCTTTGTGTGCTTTCCCTCCATTGTGATTGTTAACCCCGCCCCTAATTGGTTCCACCTGTGTTCCCCTACCTCATGTTTAAATAGTCCTTGTCTCCCTTTGCTTGCTGTCAGTTCGTTTTGTCTGTCTCCTGTTCCTGTCATTCAGCGTAAGAAAGCCAAGTTTTGAGTTCTGTTTTTTCAAGTGTAGAAAGTCAAGTTTTGAGTTTTGTTCTTTGAGTATTTTTCTCTCCTCCTAGTGAGTGTTTTTTGTTGTATTTTTATCCTCCTTGGGAGCGTTTTTTGTTATTAAAATTCTTTGAGAAGCGCAATTGAGTCCTCTCTGTCTGGGTCAAGTTCATTACATAAATACTACATTCAACATGTTATATATATTTCAGTAGTTGATGAAATCTTCTAAGCAAAGAAGAAAGTCAATTTTTCAGCCATCCCAACACTGCCAGTATTTAATAGTGTCTATTTGAAAGCAACATCTACATGCCTTTATACATACAACACTAAAAAAGTAAACGTTTAAGTGTAATAGTCAAATTTAGTTTTATGTTTGGGCACTTGCACCTTAATTTAACAGTAGCTGGTACAGAGAGAGACAGAGAGAGAGAGAAAGTTCCTCACTGGTAGCGAACCAGCGACATTGCCACTGTGAAGCATGAGCAGTAACCCCTTGGCTATCAATCACCTTCAAATATTGCCTTTGTAACAGCCCGACAGACGGTTGCCTTGGAAACATGAACTTGAACAGAGAACTTATTCTGAACTGAGAGCATGTCCATGTGGTGTCGTACAGACGATACGAGGGCTGAGAATATTGTTCAGATAAATTATTGATTGTACAAAAAAATGGAAACACTCAAACAGAACATCATCAGAGAATAATAAAACATCCCAGCGGGGTCCGATCACCCTCTGACGGAGATTTATGCTTCGTATTTGTGCTTCAATATAAACTGACTCTTTAAGAAAAGGACACACCATGTCTGACACCTCCTTCAGTCTGCGGGCTTCAACTAAAAAGGAGGAGAAACTCAGGGTTAGTTGAAGAAAACCTGCCAGCGAGCAGGTTAGGTTCACGGAGTAAGTTGCCAGAGTAACTGACTCAGAGTTAAGCTGAACTGGCTTTGTGAAACCGAAAAACCAGAGTTTCCCTCATCTCGGGGTTAACTAACTCAGAGTTCTCACTAAACCTGCTTTCTGAAACGGGCCCCAGGTGTGTGAACTGAGGCAAACAAGTTTTTTGACTATGGCTGAGGCATGGCTGGAGTCTGGAGATAGGAGCAGTATTAAATAATAGGCTACCTGATTGCCAAACCCGAGGTCCTGTACCTTCTTGTGCCTATGTGTGGAAGCAATAAATGGAGCAAAGCAAGGGGTATTGTTTGGACATTGTTTTTTGAGAGCCAAGCCTGGCACGTGTCAATTGCACCCATACGCACCTGCAGTAAGTGATAGTGGAAAGCCACTTACACTGAGACTAGGGTAGAGTCTATTTTACTTCTGAAGTGGAATGCAACTATTTCATACTTTGAGTTAGTAGGCTTCGTAAGACCAGGGTTAATTAGATCACATCCTGTTGTCTCTGTTGTTTAGTGTCTATATAGGTTTTGGATTTCAGTCCAGTCATGAGTCTCTGTGTTTATTCATCTGTTACTTATCTGTTTGTTTAGCCTCCGTATTGGAAAAATTAAAGTACCTGCCTAAGATTCTGCCTGCAGTGTCTGCATTTGGGTCCTACCACCTCCATTCCTGACAGAAGACACAGACCCCCTGTTACGGCTGGCGTGCAGCAACCCTTGGCACCTGAGCTACCGGTGGTCCAACTCCCTAATTCTCTTGGGCCCAGTGTGCGGACAAGTGGTCTTGGACGCTGGATAGGGCTTCTGTTTAATGGGTACCTCATGGGGAAGGAAGATTTTGTGTGTAAGAACACTTCCCAGATAGCATGCGAATGTGGGCCACTTGAGGCAATGATCCGGCACTGTAGGCATTCTTCTGGCCCGGACAAAACAGACGTGAACCTAAACTGGCCCGTGCAGTAAATGCTACATTTGGGCCAAATATCACAAAACGAATATGGCCCATCTTTGGCCGAAATATGGCAAGTATGGCAATGACTAATCCGGATGTGAGCCTAAAGAGGCCCACATATAAGGAAACATACTTGGCCCACCTTTGTTGAAACATATTTGGGCCAGTCTTGGCCGAACTGGTTTATTTGGTGTGTTTTTGGTTGACATCTGGCATTGTGATGGCTTGGTTATGGCCCACTTTTGGCAAACATGAGCGGACCGCCCAAGTGCCATCATTCCATGCTGTATGTGGGCCGGATGAACATGTCAGGTGTGGGCCAGATATGGGCCAAAAGAATTTTGCTATCTGGGTTGTGCACCCCAAGGCTTCAGTACAGATATCTGAATTTCCCCGTAGTTGATTTAACAACTGATTTTTTTCCAAAATCATCCAGGTGTGCGTTGTTGGGGGCGGCTTGCAGCAGATCAGAGCATGGAAGTGAAGGAATCACATTGACAGGAGCAACTGCAGAGAAGAAAACAAGCTGAGGTGGACATCCAGCATCTGATATCAAGAACTGATACTGGTACTTATGATTATTCCTAAACCAGTAACTGTTCTGGGAAACATCAAACTGAAGACCGGATAAGGACATGAAGTCAAGTCCCACAACTGCAGGAAAGGCAAGGTTACGTGCTGGCAGAATGACACATGGTAAGGTCACTACTTGAGTCTGTAAAACCAGTTTCAGTTCACTCTTTCATTCAGCAAAGTATAAGATGATCCAGTGTCCAGGATGGCCGTCCCTTTCCAAGGTCCGATGTTCAGTGGCACTATTAATTGGCAAGGAGGCGGGCTTCCTACAGAGGAATTTTACCTCTGCTGACTGGAATGGGTGAGTGAGAGGCGTGTCCTTCCTTATTAGGATTTGGTTTCAGAGCTTGTTGATGTGGGGGTCTAGGAGAGGAAGCTCTATTAGGAGTCCACTGTGGACAGGAAGCAGGTGCATGACTTCCTTTGCAGTGCGAACAGTACACTTGATGTGGCTGGTTAGGACTATGGTGACTGTGATGAACAGAGCTGTCTTTTTTAGGATGTAATGTGGCAGTTTCAGAAGTAGGTTTGTAGGTTTGTTTGTTTTTTTCAATGCATTTTTCCTGTGTTCATATTGCAGCTAGTTCTCCTGGTCCTTCTCCAGTTGCTGGCCAAGAGGGACAAGTCCATCAACAGAAGTAACTCCACTACTTCTCAGCTGACTGGCCAGTTGGGGGTTAATGTTTTTGAAATACATTACTTAATTGATACATACAGTCTCTGATACTTTCCCAGTCTCTCTGAATTCTTGTGTGCACTCTTTCTGCTAGCTCATCTTCATAGTCTTCAGACAGGAAAGCAGCGTGGAACTGTTCATGAAACTCTTTCCAAGTGCGAATTTTATGACGTCCCACCAATCTCTTGTAGTCCCATGAAGGTGGCATTACGTAAGGTGGCAATTAGTTCATCATTTGAGAGCCAGAAAATCCTCATACATTTCCAGGTATTGAAGTGGGTCAGAAGTATCATCAAATGCTGGAATTGGAGCTTAACAGGACTTTTCCCCATGAATCTGTAATGGCTGGGGAGTGTGGACCCGGTTGCAGGAAGGGGAAGCGAGGCAGAGGTACAAAGTCCAGTAAGGCAAGTTCTTTAATCCAAAGAGGAGGCAGGTGGTCATACACAAGAAGGCTAGCAGGAAGCAGGCAAACAAAACAGGCATGGAGCAGGCAGAAAATCTGAGGTCAAAAAATGAACCAGTCTTACACAAAGAAACAAACAGGAACAACGCGAGAAAGCAAGTACACAGGGTAATAAAGACAATCTGGCAAGGAAGACACGGTGGGGCGGGGTTATATACACACAGGGAGGCAAGACACAGGTGAAACAAATAGGTAATAAACTAAGGTGGGAAAAAGAACAAAGAGGGGAAGTAAAACTGACAGCACAGGGGAAGACTAGACGTTCAGGTTGCGGTAATGCATCAATTTGTTGTTTGCCAACCGCCATTAAACAGCAGAAGTAGAAGAAGAAGACTAGACTTTCAAAATAAAAAAGGAAATGTACAACACAACATAAAATACAGAGTCTGACAGTATCTGGATTTCCCTTCCCCATGAACATTGGATCCTCCAGGTGAACAAAAATTTTCCTCTGCTAGGCCAGGTTGTACAGTGGATTGCAACCGGGGTCAGTTGGAAATGAGAAAGGGCTTTTCTCCCAGGAACCCTTCAGAGTGCATTTGAACCCCTGTATGGCCAACAGCAGTGGTAAGCTTAGATGTTGCTAGTTCCTCTGACAGTGATTGTATGGTCTTTTTACAACAAGAGAGCCCCTCCTGTAGGTTTGTTATTACCTCAGACATTGGTGTGAGCACTGAGCAAAGATCTTTACTCAGGTCAGTATGATGGTACTGTACTGTAACCTCCAACTGAGTGTTGCATTAAACTGTGTTCTCAGATATTCCAGCTGTTTGTCCACATGTTTAACAATTTCTTTTTATTATTCCTGAAATAGATCTGTAAGTGCTTTGGTTACATGTTCAGTATGAGCAGTGAGCTGCTTTTGAAAATGGAATTGCAGTCTGACATCCTCTATTTCCACTGCTGTTGTCATTCCTAACAATGTTTTGAGAATGTAGAGGACTGACAAACTCACAATGATCAATGTCCAGCAGAGAATAAGTAGTTGGAGGGAGTTCCTGTGTGTGTGTGTGTGTGTGTGTGTGTGTGTGTGTGCACTGGTTTTGACTGTGAAGACTCCATTTCACACAAGATTCTGAGTTTGTCATTCAATTAGGTTTTATTTTAGTTTTTGAGTCCCATCTGAGGTGCCATTTTTTATGTCACGGTTTGAGTTAGATTTTTCACTTTTTTAGTTTGACTGAGGTGCCAGCCAGGTCTCTCTCCTGGCATGAAATATTGTTTTGCATTTTAAGTCAGCGTCTCTGTACTATAAACCCCACACAAGGACAATCCCTTTTTCATAGATTACACCCTTTTTTGCACAACCATAAATGAAATAGACCACATTTACATAGAGACAAAAGTTTGTATTGAAAACAACAGGGAAAAAACCACAACAAAATTTCTTAGTTTTGATTTTTTTCTATAAAACTAAATAAAATTGGCAGTTCAGCTCAGACCTCAGAAATCAGCAATTCTTCCACCAAAAAAAAATCAGTTCACTTTTCAATTCAGTTCCTTTTAGTTCTTCAAAACTAAATCGGTTCATGTGTTAAAAAAAAAATCAAAGTAAAACAAGAACGTCTGCCTACTTACAAGCCACGTCAGTGTGTGTGTGAGCTGCAGTCCAAGTAGTTGTTTTTTTTAGTTTTTTATTGTTTTCATCTGAAGGATTTATGAATGAGCCTGGATCAGCTGACTGCGGTTCTCGTTTGTTCAGCAGTGTGTACGGAGATCTGTAGCGTGAGGAGGTGAGTATTGATGTTGGCTGCTGCAACTGTGGCGAACGAGACTTAACTACATTATTTTTTCTCTGTCTGATTTGCACACAGAGCTCTGTTGCTCTGACGACCTGTCTACACTACTTTTTTTCCCTGTGAGTAGCAAGCAGTTTCCGGTGTGGACAGGGGTTTTATCTGGGTTGTCACAGCCTCCAGAGAGGTTTCCCCGCACTTTGACTGCTGCCAGTCGGCCTTCGTCCTGGCAGCCTGTGCAGTCCTGTGTTAGCAGTTAGCCTGACAAGTGGAGGTGGGGCACACCCCTCTGGTTGCAGCTTTCATCCCTGTCCATTAGGTCTGCTGCATATTAGATTCTTCTTTTTTGATATACACAATCCATTTCTGCCACCTTTGGTCCAAGGTCCCTGCTTTCATTCTGAGACAGTAAGTCAGTCTTTCCATTAAATATATCTCCTCAACAATATCCAGCCACTGCCCTGGACTTGGAGGGTCACTTTTCAACCAGTTTTTTGTTATGGCCTTTTTACATGCCAAGATTAATATTTTGAAAAGATACAGGTCCTTCTTTTGAATAGTATCTTCTGGAGACAAACCCAGATACAGAGTCCAGGGGTCTCTGGGTATTCTGTAAGAACCACTCTGTCCCAGAACCCCTGCAGTTTTACACATGACCAAAAAACATGCGTGTGATCGGCACTCAACTGCCCACATTTCCTCCAACATTGCTGCTGTTCACCTGTTTGTTTATTTTTGGTGGTGTGATGAAAAAGCGAATTCAATTCTTCCATTCAAACTCCCTCCATCTTTTAGAGCTGGTAGAGGTTTGTTGAGTTCTGCACATAGAATGCCAATCAGTCTCAGACAGTTTAATGTTCAATTCTCATTCCCATTTAGATTTCACATATAGTGAGTTCCTTCCATTTTGTTTTTGTCCTTTGACCTCTATACAACTTAGAAACAATCTTAACAGGTGTACATTTAGGCAAGGCAAGGCAAGGCAGTTTTATTTATGTAGCGCATTTTCATTTGAATCCCGAGTCGAGCGATCTTATCCTGCGTGTCATTCCCCCTTTCTCTGCCTCCTGTTTCCTGTCTATCTCCACTGTCCTGTACATTAAAGGCAAAAAAGCCAGAAAAAATATATATTAAAAAAAAAAAAAGTTTACTGTCTCCTTCTAGTTTATACTTTTTAACTATCTCATACCAATTTTTAAAAGCATTCTCCAAGAATCTACCTTGTGGTCTGTGTGTTGTTTCCACCTAATCTGGTTTGAGGTGGAGAATCAACCAAGTTCAGTTCAATGTGCTTCCACCTAGCTTCGTACTCGGGAGAGCACCAATAGATAAAATATCTCATCTGGGCAGCATAATAGTATTTCTTTAGGTTTGGTACTGCAAGGCCGCCATGTTCTTTGTCAATTTGAAGTGTTTTAAATCTTACCCTTGGTCTTGCTCCAGCCCAGATAAACCTTGATAACTGTTTGTCCCACATTAAAAACTGTGAGTCTGGGATTCTGACAGGTAAAGATAAAAAGAGGTACAGTAACCTTGGCAACAGGTTAATTTTCACTGCCTCGATCCTTGAACTAAAGTCTAACCCTAGTGTGGACCATATTTAATGTCTTCCTGTATCTTTTATAATTTTGAAGTTTATTTCATAAATATTATCAAGTTTCTGACTAATTAACATATCCAAGTATTTTACTGATGTTGCTTCCCACTTCACTTTATATTTTAGCCTAATATCTTTACTTGGTGTGTAATTAAAAGAGAGAATTTGAGACTTAGCTATGTTCAATTTATAACCAGACATTTGACCATACTCATCTAGAGTCACCATGAGTTTAGGAAGTGTTGAATCAGGATTTTGGAGATAGATAATGATGTCATCCGCAAAGAGTCCTATTACATGATCCTCATTTGCTATGTTGATTCCTCTCAACTCTTTATTTTGTCTTATACTCTGTGCTAGGGGCTCTATAAATATTGCAAAAAGTGCGGGGCTAAGACAGCAGCCCTGTCGGGTACCTCTGTGTAGTTTAAAACTGCCTGTCAGATGGCCATTGATTTTTATTCTAGCAGTTGGGTCCCTGTAAAGAGCCTGTATGCACCGGACAAATTGACCATTGAAGCCCAGCCTCTCTAGCACGCGATACAGAAAGGGCCAGCAGACCCTATCAAAGGCCTTTTCTGCGTCTAAACTGGCCAGTACTGCACTTAGATGTTTTTTATTAATCTGTTCTATGATGTGTAAAGTTCGTCTGATGTTGTCTTGAGTTTGGCGTCCTTTTATAAACCCCGTCTGATCCTCACTAATTAAGTCAGGCAGGAGATGCTCAATTCTTTTAGAGATAATAGATGTAAACAGCTTGTAATCTACATTCAAAATAGAGATTGGACGGTATGATTCACAGTTTTCTTTATTCTTCCCTTCTTTTGGAATGACTGATATCACTGCCTCTTTCCATGATAGTGGTGTCATAGCTTTTTTTTAGAGTCCAATTAAATGAATCTAGCATAGGAGAGAGGTCCTCTTTAAAGATCTTATACCATTCTTTCGGGAAGCCATCAATTCCAGGGCATTTATTTGCTTTCAGTTTACTGATAGCCATGTCCAATTCTTTTTTTTGTAATGGGAGCAATTAATTTACCATTTTGAAGTTTTCCTATGGAGGGGAGGTCTAATGATGACAAGTACTGTACAATATTTTCTTCATCTACAGTTTTGGGCTGCGAATATAGAGTTTCATAGTAATCTTTGAAAATGTTATGGATTTCATCCGGTTCATAAGTTATTCCATTAGTTAATAGGATCTCTAATTTTATGTACTGTATGTTTCATTTGTTGAGCCCTAAGGCGTTTTGCTAGAATTTTAGTTGCTTTTGGTCCTGACTCGTAAAAGCTTTGCTTAGTGAATCTCAATTTCTTTTCCAATTCATCATTCAGAATATTATTTATTTGACCTTTTAATTCTTTAATCTGGCTTTTTAGCCCTTTGTCCTCATCTTTTGGTTGTTGCTTCTCTAATTTTCTCAACTTTTCCTCTAGTTCATCATATTTTGGCCTCATCGACTTTTTTAGATATGCTGCTCTTGAAATGAGTTTCCCTCTCATTATTGTCTTAACTGTGTCCCATAAAATGGTCGGGTCCACTTGACCAGTCATGTTATCCTTTATAGATTCGTTAATTTGTCTTTTAATCTCCTTAACAACAGTTTCCTTGTTTAGAACACTGATATTTAGTTTCCACAGTGTACACTTTTGTCTGTCGTTCAGATGTATAGTTAAATGAATTACATTGTGGTCTGATATATCCGCTGTTCCTATGGAACATTCCCTCAACCTGTGTCTATCTGTAACGTTCATCAAAAAGAAATCTATTCGGGAGTGGACCTGGTGAGTAGCTGAGTAGTAGGTATAGTCTTTTTCAGATGCATGCAGGTTTCTCCAGACATCAAACATACCTGTCTCTCGAATTAGCAAGTTGAGATCTCTTGACTTAAGACATTTATGTCTTTTTATACTTGTTGTGTCTACAGAGTGGTTCAGGACCGTGTTCCAGTCACCTGCACAGACTAATACTCCTTCACTTTCAGATGTTAATATGTGAAACAGAGACTTAAAGAATTTTCTATCGCTCTCTGGGGGGCATATATGTTAGCAAATGTGACAAGGATATTATCAATCCTTCCTTTAATAATTATATATCTACCTTGCGTATCACTTTTTTCCATAATTAATTCAAAATTGAGATGGTTGGAAATCAGACTAGCCACACCTCGTTTCCGGCTGTTTTCACATGAACTAAAAAAGGAGTTTAAATACCCAAATCTTTTTAACTTCTCATGTTCATTTTTGGACATATGAGTCTCTTGAAGAAATATGATTTGCGCCTTATCCTTTTTCATTTTAGCAAGAACCTTACTTCTCTTTACAGGGTTACTCAGGCCATTCACATTTAAGGAAGCACATTTAAGACTATGTGACCTTATCATGTATACTCTTCAAAACAAGCAAGGTAGTGTCCACACAAAACAAACTATTAACATGAACTGCAATTAGAAAACACAAACATGAACTTGAACAGACCTCCAAAAATGAGGGGGGGATCTTGATGCCCCTCAAATGTGACCCCGTTGGTGGGTCGAGGGAGCAGCCTCTCACTCCGAGAGGGCCCAATGTTAAGGGTGGGTAATAAGTCAAAAAACAACTCAGCCATCCTACTCGTCCAACTTTTTCAATATATATATAAAAAAAAGGGGAAGTCGCCTCTTCCAGGCGTTTTATGCTCTGTGTAGAGCTTAGAGAAAAAAACAAAACAACTCACATCAAAGTCTCGAGTTTAAAGTTTCCATACCGGGTAATGCAGTTTAAATCCACGTTCATGTTTCCTCGGTGCGTCCTCTCTGGAACTCCCCACTTTCACCCACTTGTATTTTCTTCTTTTTCCACGCTTCTCTCAATATCAACTCCTTGGTGGTAAACTCCAAGAAGTTGACAATAATGGGTCTCGGGGTCGCGATCTGGGCGACAGGGTCCGGTGAGCCCGCTGTATTTTCAAATCCATGTCTTGCGGTAGTGGCAACTCGCTTTTAATGAATTTCTCCACAAACTGATGATGCGAAGGTGCGTGTGTTGTTTCTTCTCGACCGAGATTCTAAGTCCGTTAATTTTTGCTGTAGGGATCTTTGTTGTTTGAGATATGTACAGAGCATCTCCGTTGCTTCCTCCTTCCATCCCTCCACCTGCTCCACCCGGGTCTCTGCCTCGTCAACGTGGTCCGACAGGCTCTGCACTGCCGTTGCCAGGTTATCAAGTTTCCCGTTGACTTCTTGCCTCAGTTGAATAATTTCCTGTTTCAGACAATCATCGTGACCCTTGATATCATTTTTTAGCCCATTAATCTCCCTGATGATATCCCCGGAGTCAGGGTTTGTTGCGGGATTTCTCTGGCTTGCAGCAGCCGCTCTGCTACGTGTGTTAGCTTGAGCTACTCCGGTGTTGCTAGCGTTAGCTTTTGGCGGCGTGTTGTTTTTTTCCTGTGCTTTTGGCATTTTTTCTTTTTGTCTTTCGTCTTAGATGATTCTTCCCCCACTCATAAGGCCTTAGCTTTGCTTTGTAAATATGACGTTTTGAGTTGCTACGCGAGTAATGTTTTAGGCCTGGAAGGGCGACTCCACAATACGTCTTACTTCGCCATCAGCCAAACCGGAAGTCCCTGGACAACAGTTATTAATGTGTTTATAATACTAGTATAGTATTATTTTGTATTGCTGCTTAAGCTTGTGCTTTGGGACCTGTCAGCCCTCACTGGCTGGGGACTCCTAGGAGTCTTTGTTTACAGTTCTTGCCATTGTGATATGCTGAACTGTTTATGTTAGCCCACCAGGACTCATGTGTTTGTAGAAGAATTAAGTCGCCCTGTCAAATTGAGAGACCAGATAAAGCAGCCATAGACCTGCTGTGGCTCACCAATATCTGAGGATAGACAAGCCACTTAATTTCCTTTACAATCACGTCTCTACCTTTGTTGGCAAGTTAACTTGTGGGTTAACGCCATCTAGAGCGAGAGAAACAACAGCTTTGTCGGGCAGCATCAGATAACACGTGTCCTTTTCAATTAAAGACCAGTTTATTTGCACATCTTCCTTCAACATCAGTTTGGTCTGTAAATACTGAAACATCACAGCAACTATAGTGTCTGAAATACTTCTGATGAACACACGATCATTTTTCCAATCAACATACATCATTAACGGGTCTACTGTTTATAGAATGATTGTTCTTAGTGTGGGCGGCCCTTGACATTGTCAGGGTCTGTCATGTGTCTGTTTCCTGTTTTATTTTGACACCCTAGCCTCTGTGCTCACTTCCTGCTCCCCGTGTGATTACCTGTCCCCGCCCTTATGTGTTTCACCTGTGTCTTGTTATTCCTTCCCTCCTGTGTGTATTTAACCAGTGCTCCCCTGTATGTCAGTGCCAGATCATCTTGTCAGTTTTCTGTCAGAGTTCCAGCGTTATCCCTTGTTTAGATTCCCAGTGTTATCGACCCGTTTTGCCTTTTGGATTCCGAGTTTCTGCCTTGTGATTTTGTACTTCTGCCCTATGATATTGGACTTCCTGGTTTCTGACTCTTGGACTGAATAAATCACTTGAGAACTGATTCTGCCTGCCTGCATTTGTGTCCGCCAGTCTCTGTGTTCTGATATACATACGTATAATCATATCCAGATCCTCTCTCTCTATTTTACTGATGTATAAGACACACCGGTGTATAAGATGCACCCCACTTTCCTTACTGCGTTAAAGGTGCGTCTTATACACCGGTTTCTATGGTAATAGAAAAATTGACAGGTCTGAGAAAAAGTGTGACTTATAAATGTGTAACTTAAGCAATAGTGACTAAGACTTGGGGGGGGGGCATCATGTGGTCAGTGAATGGTATTGTGTGGTGTAGTCCATATAAAATTTTGGTGGAGAGTAAATGGCCCATATGATCAGATGAGATGCCTCCTATTCCAGAAAATGTTAAAATTGTCTATAAAGCTCATGTGGTGGGATTCAGAGACAGAGGAGAGCCAGGTAATCAGACTGACCAGCCTGCTAAACCGTCCCATTCCACGGCCAAAGGAGGGGGTGGAGCCAGAGATGAGGATATTGTGGTGGAAATTTTGTACAGATTCAAAAACATGTATAAAGTCCCACTTTAGTACCTCAGACTTTTGTTTTGGGATGTAATTGGTGCCTGTATAGATGATTATCTTATGGTCCTCAGGGTAGGATTTTATGATATCCAGAAATTTGTCCAAAATGTCCATAATGGTGGCACCTGGAAATGACAGCATATAAGCCTCTCTCAGCGTCATGTTCCTCATAATCGGATCTCCAATAATGAGTGTGGCTGGTGTAGGAGATGTCACCCCTTGGTAACAAAGTTGAAGGTGAAGGGCAGACAGAGCAGTGAGCAGTTATGCATGGTGGAGACGAGGCAATAGTGAGCTCCAAGGCCTGCATGACAGTGGTGAAGATGGAGGAGAACTCTGGGACCCAACACCCAAGGGGGAAAATCATCCAGTTTGAGGACATCATATTGATTATCAAACTGGAAGTCCCTTTCATCCTGCAAGTATCCACCATGATGTGCAGTAATGTTGAGTTATTTGGTACTGTACAGCAGCTGCTTTATGTGTCCAAGTCAAAATTTCCTCTGGGACAATAAAGACTTACCACATCTTATTTGTTGCCAAATGTGAAGTAGTTTAGATGAATCCAAGAGGCTATAAAAGGTTAAATGATCTCTTCTGGTTCTTGGGTTTCTCCAATGAGGAAGTTCAAGTATCTTGGGGTCTTATTTATCATTAAATGTAAAATAAAGAGCAATAAGGGTGTGGCAGGTGAAAAAAAGGGGGGGGCAGGGTTGTTGAATTTTCATGCTTTGAGCCGGTTAACTAAACATATTTTTTCTTAAATGTATTAAATAAATATTCTTTATGCTGCTAACTTTTCTTTTGGATGAAGGTGGTGTACCATAAATCTGGACAAATCAATCACTAACATTATTACATTTTTATTAATACAATACTGTAACTAATAACTCATTTTAAATGCTAAATGCTATTCTGATTCCTGTCTCTAACTTACCTTTTGGTCCTGATTGGAAGTTTTCTAAACGCTCCACCAGATCATTCCTCTTCATCTTTTCTAAAATGTTCTTGGTTCGCTGCAGAGCTCCATGGCCCAGATGTTTCTGCACCATCAGATCTACTGTGTCTCGCCTTGCTGCATTCTCTAAATCAGACACTGGGATGCCTTCAAAGCCCTCCACACTGTCATCCTGCTCCAGGAACCACTTGAACTTCTTGAAGTCGTCTTCTTTTAATTTTCTAAGAATATTCAAGAGCTCCTCTTTAAGCTTCTCCATGATGCATCCCTACTGAAAATAAGAGCCATTTTAAATTGGAAGAGCATGTAATCATTTTTATCTCATGTCATTTTATTACTATGACCTTTGTACAAAAAGAGTTTGTTTCATGTAAAGCACATTGAGTTTCCCCTGGGTATGAAATGCACTGTATAAATAAAGCTGCCTTGCCTTGCTTTACATGTTCATGTTACATGTTAATCATCGACTGCTTGAACAAACAGGTCACACAGTATCATGTCTTTATGAAGTGCTGCCCTCTGCTGGTACTACAGCACATTTAAGGATAAACTTCACATACCTCTACAGGAGCTCATGAACGATCAGCTGATGTCTTTGGACTCTGAGTTGAGTTGTTTGGTGAAAACCTGAAGGGAAAATAATAATGATGAGATAATACACTTCACCATTGTTATTGCTGGTACTTAAACTGAGAGGTCAGAGGTCATCTGCTGATCATACAGTGTTTTTCTCAAGGAAAACTCAAAAGGAAAGACGCTTGTTAACATTAGGATTTAAGGAACTGAAGCTCCAGTATCACCTACTAGTGCTGCTACAGTTGTTGGTGATAAACACTCATTGTTACAACCCAGCTCATTAAAAGGAAATGTAACATAAAAACCAGATTTTAAGGATGAAACAAAATCATTTATTAACCATTTTACAGGAATGAAACAAAGGCCGGTTGATGCTGCTCAAATAAACAAAGAAATAGAACCAAAAGAGGACTCCAAAAACAGAGCTACAAACAACAAAATAGAAAGGAAACCTACCAAACCTCTATTAATAGTTTCTACAAAAATACAGCTCCCACCTCTGGGAGAGCTTCGACCACGTACCGGGGAAGGCGGGGGACATTGAGTCCGAGTGGGCCATGTTCCGTGCCTCCATTGTCAACTTGCCAACATCCTCCTGTCTCGCTTAAACACCTGTGTGGGCATTAAGGGTACTGTTCTTAAATGGTTTCAGTCATATCTCTCTGACAGAAGCTTCTCTGTCCAGATGGGCCAGTATACTTCGGCCACTTCCCCCCTGAGCTGTGGGGTGCCTCAGGGTTCTATTTTGGGCCCCCTCCTCTTTTCGATATATATGTTGCCATTGGGATCCATATTTAGAAAACACGATGTCTCATTTCATTGCTTTGCAGATGACGTGCAAATCTATCTGCCCTTAAAAGCAAATGACCAAGCCTCTGTCCAGGTCTTATTAGACTGCCTCAAGGACATTCAATCTTGGATGGAAGTGAACTTTCTCTCCATGAATAAAAATAAAACAGAGATTATTTTATTCGGGAAACAAAATCTCCTAGATGGCTATGACAGCGCCATTGGCACCCTGAAGCCTCACTGTCACCCATCTGCAAGGAACCTTGGTGTTATTCTGGACAGTGACTTCAAGTTTGAGAAGCAGATAAGCTCGATCGTGAAAACAAGCTTCTTCCAGCTAAGACTAATAGCAAAAGCTAAGGCTTATCTCCCCAGAAATGATCTGGAGAAAGTCATTCACACCTTTGTTACCTCACGGTTAGACTACTGTAACTCTTTGTTTGTTGGTCTCGACCAGTCAGCACTGCGCCGTTTACAGGTAGTCCAGAATGCAGCCGCCCGCCTGCTGACTGGAAAGAAACGGCGCGACCACATCAGTCCTGTCCTTGCATCTCTGCACTGGCTGCCTGTTCACTTTAGGATCCAGTTCAAGGTTTTATTAATTGTTTTTAAGTGTTTTAATGGTCTGGCACCATCTTATTTGTCAGAGCTTATACAGCCTCACAGTACATCTAGAGCACTGAGGTCAACAAACCAGCTGCTCTTGGCTGTACCTCGGTCCAGACTCTCTACTCGGGGGGACAGAGCCTTCTCAGTGGCGGCCCCCAAGCTGTGGAACAGCCTACCTTTCCACGTTAGAGCTGCACAGTCTGTAGAGCATTTTAAAACACTACTAAAAACATATCTGTTTTCCTTGGCGTTCAATCCCAGCTAGGCGAGAATCCTTGGCTTCCTACTTTTTATTTATTTTATTTATTTTACTTTTTATTTGTTTTATTCTAATTTTAGTTTTTTTTAAACTGAGCTCTTACTATTCATTTATTGTTTTTATTTATTATTATATTGTGTGTGATTATATTGTATTTTAATATCTGTACAGCACTTTGGTTCAACTGAGGTTGTTTTTAAATGTGCTTTATAAATAAACTTGACTTGACTTGACTTGACATTGTTAAGGCGGCTGACCAGAGCTGTGGCTGCAAGGTGGTCGGTGCCTGTCGGGGCGGCAATACCCGAACCCGCTGGTGGACACCGGCGGTGAGGGATGCGGTCAAGCTGAAGAAGGAGTCCTATAGGACCTTATTGGCCTGTGGGACTCCGGAGGCAGCAGACAGGTACCGGCAGGTCAAGCAGAGTGCAGCTAGGGCGGTCGCTGAGGCAAAATCCCGAACATGGGAGGAGTTCGGTGAGGCAATGGAAAAAGACTTCCGGACGGCTTCGAAGAGATTCTGGACCACCATCCGGCGTCTCAGGAGGGGGAAGCAGTGCACCATCAACACTGTGTACGGTGGGGACGGTGTGCTGCTGACCTCGACTCGGGACGTTGTGGATAGGTGGAAGGAATACTTCGAAGACCTCCTCAATCCCACCGACACGCCTTCCGGTAAGGAAGCAGGGCCGGGGGACCCGGGTGTGGGCTCTCCTATCTCTGGGGCTGAGGTCGCCGAGGTGGTTAAAAAGCTCCTCGGTGGCAGGGCCCCGGGGGTGGATGAGATCCGCCCCGAGTTCCTCAAGGCCCTGGATGTTGTGGGGCTGTCATGGTTGACACGACTCTGCAGCATCGCGTGGACATCGGGGGCAGTGCCTCTGGATTGGCAGGGGTGGTGGTCCCTCTTTTTAAGAAGGGGGACCGGAGGGTGTATTCCAACTACAGGGGAATCACACTCCTCAGCCTCCCTGGTAAGGTCTATTCGGGGGTGCTGGAGAGGAGGGTCCGTCGGATAGTCGAACCTCGGATTCAGGAGGAGCAGTGTGGTTTGGGCGTGTCTATCTTTTCCTGTAAACCCACCTATTTATTGTAATACAGGGTTTGACCAGAAGATGGCGCTTCTGTCACAAACTAGCCCACATTCTGATGTTTTAGGAATTGTTACTGACAGGTCAGTGGTCATCCAGATTCATCGAATCAAATCAAAAAATTAAATAGCCTACTGACTACTGATTATTGTGTTATTTATTTTGAATCTAACACAAAAAACGAAAAAAAAGCCTTTTCATATTTTACTTTTAGGCTCATAAACTCGACGACTCGAAACACGACTGTATTTGATTATGTGCAAAATACAGTACATATGTGCCAGCCGATCCCGGTCTATTCAGTGCTTTAAGCCAGGTAAGCCCATCCACCTTATTAGCATTATCATTGCTCAACCTTTTGTTTGAGCTTAATGGGCCATTTGGTTCCATTGTTACACAAATCACGCACAGAGATCAGAATAGTGTTCATGGACGTCGGAACTATTTTCTGAGAAGGACCACTGTGAGCTTTCATAATAGTCAAATCTCTCCTGCGTCATGGTGCTGCAGCCAGGTTTTCAGCCTGCGCAAGGCTGAGAAAGAGCGCTCAGATGCCGCGACAGATATGGGCCAGACAGAGTTTAATGAGCATTAATTATATGAAAAAGATAAATGTAAGTCAGACAAATTGAGTTTAAATTCAGATTCGTTATTATTATTACAGTAACTAACTAGTTAATTAACTATTGGTGTAAAACTGAAATCTCAACCACACATATGTGCTGGACAGAGTGGGGGCACTACACACATCTACAACTACAACTGCACCCCTCACTCACTTAGAAAAGATGTAAAACTGAAAACTCAACCACACATACAGTAGCATATGTGCTGGACATAGTGGGGGCACAAACAGTGTCTTGATCTTGATTTTCGGTGGGGGAGGTGTCCAGCTCGAAGGTGATGGGTTGAGTGGGATGGTTGCAGTGCTGTCCCATTGTCTTTCAAAGCGAATGCCCCCCCCGTCCCCCGCTGGCCCGCACTCACATTACCTCAAAACCCAAGTGTACTCAAGCACGGTTGCCTCCGACACAAACGTTGTGAGAAAACATAACGGGTGCTGCGCCGGTAACACACAACACAGCTGATCAATTAACACAACGCACTATGATTAAAAACTACAAGCATGTTCTTCTGAGTCATGGCTGAGTCATGCAGTAGCCTGCTACAGATACTTGTGTAAAAAAGACGCACTGATTTCATCCACGCTCGCAGCCTCTCCAGGGGAGCAGCTATAGAACAGACTTAGTTTAACTGAATGACTTAGAAGTCGCCAAATGACTTGCTTTAACGAATTTCGTTAGTTTATATAATGCAGATTTGTAAAATATTACTTTTATGAGGGTCACAGTCACAGACTGTAGAAACTTAGCATTTGATAATTATGGTAGCGGTGCAGCAGATGTAATGAAGTCCACGCAGCACGCTGGATGAAAACTAATATTAAGCCTATAGACTATTCATTATAATGAGGATGGGCATACATTGAGTTATTTTGCCTTAATAATGATAAAATAATAACACAAAAAAATGGTCGGATTGGGAACCCATATAATATTAACACTACGTATTAAATAGCGCGTCCTGTTTTAAATCACTAGACTGGGTTTGTCTCATGGGCTATTTCTTGGTTTGACAGTGACAGTGACAGTGATCAGTCAGAGGAATTATTAAGTGTCCGCGAGTGTTTCCTGTGACACACGGTTTCCTGTCAGATGTACGGCAGATTCAATTGCATCTTTCTAATGGATTAACTATATTGTACCCTTCATTAGGCGACTTTATACAGAAGAATAGAAGTAAAACAAGTAATATAAGTGTATATAATATTTAGCCTAGTATTTTAATCAGGTTTAATCACAAGGTTGTAATGCGATAAATCCAGTTAATTTTTTTAATCGTTGGACAGCCTAGTCTTTTCTATGAGCAGTGGGTCTAAACACACTGCTCCTCCCTGACAAATGAGGCATTGCAGCTGGTTTTTCACTCAGGCAGCTTAGGGGCGTTTCCAGTCGGGACCTCGTTGATGACGTCATCGCGGGGGGGATCACATTTCCCCCCTGCTTCCATTATCGGCCAGCCAAGGACCGGTCAAGGAGCCATCAAGGAAACACGGGAACTTTGAAATGGCTTCATCTATATGGTCATGAGCTTTGGGTCGTGACCCAAAGAACAAGATGGCGGGTACAAGCGGCTGAAATGAGCTTCCTCCGTAGGCTGGCTGGGCTCTCCCTTAGAGATAGGGTGAGAAGCTCAGTTATCCGGAGGGAGCTCGGAGTAGACCCGCTTCTCCTCCGCGTTGAGAGGAGCCAGATGAGGAGGCTCGGGCATCTAGTCAGGATGCCTCCCGGACGCCTCCCTGGTGAGGTGTTCAGGGCCCGTCCCACCTGTAGGAGACCCAGGACACGCTGGAGAGACTATGAGACCCTGGATAAGCGGAAGAGGACGAGACGAGACGAGAGACAGAAGGTGAGCAGCACCCCTACTCCTAGTGAGCTAATAGAAAATAAACAACTATGGATGGTGTGTGTCAGTGTAAACTAAGCCTTGGCCGATATGTAACAATTCACCGTAACAAAACCTAGCAGAGTGCAGCAACAAAGCGAGGAGGACTGCCTAACCCCGAGTGTCGGGCTGCAGAGCATTTAAAAGCTCATGCTCTAATTGGAGCTAGGGATTGGAGCACAACCACCGATGCCGTACCAATCAGGAACCAGAGTTGGAGCCGGAGGAATGGGAGGAGCCAGGACCGGGGATTGGCTTGGCTGGAGAGGAGGGAACCAAACAAAAGAAAGAACACACAGGGAACCCATACACACCTCTACAGGGCCGTAACACCCATGCTGTTTCCTCTGGTTGAGTTGATGCTAAAACCTGTACGGTGAGTTTATTTATACAAGTTTCAGACATAAAGGCAGTTTAAAGTGTTTTACATTGCCTCCTGTTTTCACTTTTCCTGGAGTCTGCCCAACTTCTTTTGAGGAGCGAGGACAAAGGAGAGCAGCCTCCACAGAAATCTTTCACTGGCAGACTGACCCCAGCTGATCAGACTGCTCAGATATATTACTGCAGTTTGACACTGAAGTGGAGACAGATTACAGAATAAACTCAAGTGTGTCACTCTGTTATATTTTGTTTCTGATTCACCATCTAGTTAACCCTTTGTGTCTCACTAAGGACATTTTGGGCTTTTTAAATTTTATTTTATTGATCATTTGGGCTGTGTTCCTGCTTATGGCATCAAATTCTTTAAAATGTATTTTTAAGGTACACTTTCTGTATTTCAATCAATCATTTATAATAGCTCTATAATGCAGTGTATGAACAAAATTGTTCCTCTGAACTCCTCAGGGACCAAAATGTCCCCATTGAAACCCATTAAAACTACTTTTTTGCCCCCCCCCCCCCCCCGCTGCTGGAAAATGAATTCATACATTCCTGTGTACTTCAAAATGTTATTATTTATTTTTGTTTTTCACCAGATAACATCATGTATATGTATTTTACATATGGGAGAATATAATGTAGTGTATATAAATAAAGATTGATTGATTGGCTGATGTTGGTTAAAACAATAATTCATTGAAATTGGAAATAATATTAATTTATAATATAAAGGAACACTTTTTAAAGTGAGACACAAGGGATATACGAAAGATACAAACAACTTTCTTCATTTATTAGAAAGATTTTTTTTATTTCTCCTGTTAACTATTATTATGAATATTAGTTTATATGTTTTTATGGATCAAATGAACATAAGGGAGAGTTTGTCTGTCACATTTTAAACACATTTATATTTTATATAATGTGTTTTCATTGTGAGGCTGAACATTACTGAGTTGGTTTGATGTACTAATACTAATAAAAGTGCAGTTATCACTGAGAGAGCTGCAGTGTTTTCTCTCTGCAGCATGTATCATATTATATTATATTATATCTGTTTAACAAACACCTGCACATTGATAACAACCTGCTTAGTGTACTGTGTGTGTTATTTATTAATTGCATTTGAAGGCTATTTATTGATATTCTGATTGTGAATTACTTATTTAATAACCCAAATGTGACCACAGTGTTTGTTGAATACTGAAAATTGTTTTTTTTAGGTTGAATGTTGCAGGAAAAATTGATATGATGTAACTCAATAAACTAAGTAAACTCATATCAAACCAGATGCGCAGTAATGTTCAGCCTCACAATGAAAACACATTATATAAAATATAAATGTGTTTAAAATGTGACAGACAAACTCTCCCTTATGTTAATTTTATCCATAACATCATATAAACTAATATCCATAATAATAGTTCACATCATGAAAAGAAAAATCATTTAAATAAATTAGGAAAGTTGTTTATGTTTCTTGTATTGATCAGACAGATAATTAACTGATTTTTAACTAGATGATGAATCAGAAATCTGTCTCCACTTTGGTGTCAAACTTATCCCCTCAGGTTAAGAGTCTGGGTCTTTCCAATCACATATCAATAACATCACCCAGGCTGCATATTCCCATCGCCTCCGCCCCTCCCTCTCTCCCCACACTGACTACTGCAACTCCCTTCTCTTTGGTCTACTTCACAAATACCTTCAAAAACTTCAACTGGTTCAGAACTCTGCAGCTCGGATCATCACCAGAACCCTCTCCATCCACCAGAACCCCCTCCATCCACCAGAACCCCTCTATCTACCAGAACCCCCTCCATCCACCAGAACCCTCTCCATCCACCAGAACCCTCTCCATCCACCAGAACCCTCTCCATCCACCAGAACCCCCTCCATCCACCAGAACCCCTCTATCTACCAGAACCCCCTCCATCCACCAGAACCCTCTCCATCCACCAGAACCCTCTCCATCCACCAGAACCCCCTCCATCCACCAGAACCCCTCTATCCACCAGAACCCTCTCCATCCACCAGAACCCCCCCCCCCCGCCATCCACCAGAACCCTCTCCATCCACCAGAACCCCCTCCATCCACCAGAACCCCTCTATCTACCAGAACCCCCTCCATCCACCAGAACCCCCCCCCCGCCATCCACCAGAACCCTCTCCATCCACCAGAACCCCCTCCATCCACCAGAACCCCCTCCATCCACCAGAACCCCTCTATCTACCAGAACCCCCTCCATCCACCAGAACCCCCCCCCCCCCGCCATCCACCAGAACCCCCTCCATCCACCAGAACCCCCTCCATCCACCAGAACCCCTCTATCTACCAGAATCCCCTCCATCCACCAGAACCCCTCCATCCACCAGAACCCCCTCCATCCACCAGAACCCCCTCCATCCACCAGAACCCCTCCATCCACCAGAATCCCCTCCATCCACCAGAACCCCCTCCATCCACCAGAACCCCTCCATCCACCAGAACCCTCTCCATCCACCAGAATCCCCTCCATCCACCAGAACCCCTCCATCCACCAGAACCCCTCCATCCACCAGAACCCCTCCATCCACCAGAACCCCCTCCATCCACCAGAACCCCTCTATCTGCCAGAACCCCTCCATCCACCAGAACCCCTCCATCCACCAGAACCCCTCTATTCACCAGAACCCCTCCATCCGCCAGAACCCCTCTATCTGCCAGAACCCCCTCCATCCGCCAGAACCCCTCCATCCACCAGAACCCCTCCATCCACCAGAACCCCCTCCATCCACCAGAACCCCCTCCATCCACCAGAACCTTATCCATCCACCAGAACCCGCTCTATCTACCAGAACCCCTCCATCCACCAGAACCCCCTCCATCCACCAGAACCCCTCCATCCACCAGAACCCTATCCATCCACCAGAACCCCTCCATCCACCAGAACCCCTCCATCCACCAGAACCCCTCCATCCACCAGAACCCCCTCCATCCACCAGAACCCCTCCATCCACCAGAACCCCCTCCATCCACCAGAACCCCTCCATCCACCAGAACCCCTCCATCTACCAGAACCCCCTCCATCCACCAGAACCCCTCTATCTACCAGAACCCCTCCATCCACCAGAACCCCTCCATCCACCAGAACCCGCTCTATCTACCAGAACCCCTCCATCCACCAGAACCCCTCCATCCACCAGAACCCCCTCCATCCACCAGAACCCCTCCATCCACCAGAACCCGCTCTATCTACCAGAACCCCCTCCATCCAACAGAACCCCTCCATCCACCAGAACTCCCTCCATCCACCAGAACCCCTCCATCCACCAGAACCCCCTCCAACAGAACCCCTCCATCCACCAGAACCCCCTCTATCCACCAGAACCCCTCCATCCACCAGAACCCCCTCTATCCACCAGAACCCCTCCATCCACCAGAACCCCCTCCATCCACCAGAACCCCTCCATCCACCTGAACTCCCTCCATCCACCAGAACCCCCTCCATCCACCAGAACCCCCTCCATCCACCAGAACCCCCTCCATCCACCAGAACCCCTCCATCCACCAGAACCCCTCTATTCACCAGAACCCCTCCATCCACCAGAACCCCCTCCATCCACCAGAACCCGCTCTATCTACCAGAACCCCTCCATCCACCAGAACCCCCTCCATCCACCAGAACCCCTCCATCCACCAGAACCCTATCCATCCACCAGAACCCCCTCCATCCACCAGAACCCCCTCCATCCACCAGAACCCCCTCCATCCACCAGAACCCCCTCCATCCACCAGAACCCTATCCATCCACCAGAACCCGCTCTATCTACCAGAACCCCCTCCATCCACCAGAACCCCCTCCATCCACCAGAACCCTATCCATCCACCAGAACCCGCTCTATCTACCAGAACCCCTCCATCCACCAGAACCCCCTCCATCCACCAGAACCCCCTCCATCCACCAGAACCCCTCCATCCACCAGAACCCCCTCCATCCACCAGAACCCCCTCCATCCACCAGAACCCTATCCATCCACCAGAACCCCTCCATCCACCAGAACCCCTCCATCCACCAGAACCCCTCCATCCACCAGAACCCCTCCATCCACCAGAACCCCCTCCATCCACCAGAACCCCTCCATCCACCAGAACCCCTCCATCCACCAGAACCCCCTCCATCCACCAGAACCCCCTCCATCCACCAGAACCCCCTCCATCCACCAGAACCCGCTCTATCTACCAGAACCCCTCCATCCACCAGAACCCCCTCCATCCACCAGAACCCCTCCATCCACCAGAACCCGCTCTATCTACCAGAACCCCTCCATCCACCAGAACCCCCTCCATCCACCAGAACCCCTCCATCCACCAGAACCCCCTCCATCCACCAGAACCCCTCCATCCACCAGAACCCGCTCTATCTACCAGAACCCCTCCATCCACCAGAACTCCCTCCATCCACCAGAACCCCTCCATCCACCAGAACCCGCTCCATCCACCAGAACCCCTCCATCCACCAGAACCCCTCCATCCGCCAGAACCCCTGTATCTGCCAGAACCCCCTCCATCCACCAGAACCCCTCCATCCACCAGAACCCCCTCCATCCACCAGAACCCCCTCCATCCGCCAGAACCCCTCCATCCACCAGAACCCCTCTATCTGCCAGAACCCCCTCCATCCACCAGAAGCCCCTCCATCCACCAGAACCCCTCCATCCACCAGAACCCTCTCCATCCACCAGAACCCCCTCCATCCACCAGAACCCTATCCATCCACCAGAACCCGCTCTATCTACCAGAACCCCTCCATCCACCAGAACCCCCTCCATCCACCAGAACCCCTCCATCCACCAGAACCCTATCCATCCACCAGAACCCCTCCATCCACCAGAACCCCTCCATCCACCAGAACCCCTCCATTCACCAGAACCCCCTCCATCCACCAGAACCCCCTCCATCCACCAGAACCCCTCCATCCACCAGAACCCCTCCATCCACCAGAACCCCCTCCATCCACCAGAACCCCCTCCATCCACCACAACCCGCTCTATCTACCAGAACCCCTCCATCCACCAGAACCCCTCCATCCACCAGAACCCCTCCATCCACCAGAACCCGCTCTATCTACCAGAACCCCTCCATCCACCAGAACCCCTCCATCCACCAGAACCCCCTTCATCCACCAGAACCCCTCCATCCACCAGAACCCGCTCTATCTACCAGAACCCCTCCATCCACCAGAACCCACTCCAACAGAACCCCTCCATCCACCAGAACTCCCTCCATCCACCAGAACCCCTCCATCCACCAGAACCCCCTCCAACAGAACCCCTCCATCCACCAGAACCCCCTCCATCCACCAGAACCCCCTCCATCCACCAGAACCCCCTCTATCCACCAGAACCCCTCCATCCACCAGAACCCCTTCTATCCACCAGAACCCCTCCATCCACCAGAACCCCCTCCATCCACCAGAACCCCTCTATCCGCCAGAACCCCTCCATCCACCAGAACCCCTCCATCCACCAGAACCCCTCTATTCACCAGAACCCCTCCATCCACCAGAACCTGCTCTATCTACCAGAACCCCCTCCATCCACCAGAACCCCCTCCATCCACCAGAACCCCTCCATCCACCAGAACCCTATCCATCCACCAGAACCCCCTCCATCCACCAGAACCCCCTCCATCCACCAGAACCCCCTCCATCCACCAGAACCCTATCCATCCACCAGAACCCGCTCTATCTACCAGAACCCCTCCATCCACCAGAACCCCTCCATCCACCAGAACCCCTCCATCCACCAGAACCCGCTCTATCTACCAGAACCCCTCCATCCACCAGAACCCCCTCCATCCACCAGAACCCCCTCCATCCACCAGAACCCCTCCATCCACCAGAACCCCTCCATCCACCAGAACCCCCTCCATCCACCAGAACCCCTCCATCCACCAGAACCCCCTCCATCCACCAGAACCCCCTCCATCCACCAGAACCCTATCCATCCACCAGAACCCCCTCCATCCACCAGAACCCCCTCCATCCACCAGAACCCCTCCATCCACCAGAACCCCCTCCATCCACCAGAACCCCCTCCATCCACCAGAACCCTATCCATCCACCAGAACCCGCTCTATCTACCAGAACCCCTCCATCCACCAGAACCCCTCCATCCACCAGAACCCCTCTATCCGCCAGAACCCCCTCCATCCACCAGAACCCCTCCATCCACCAGAACCCCCTCCATCCACCAGAACCCCTCCATCCACCAGAACCCCCTCCATCCACCAGAACCCCCTCCATCCGCCAGAACCCCTCCATCCACCAGAACCACTCTATCTGCCAGAACCCCCTCCATCCACCAGAAGCCCCTCCATCCACCAGAACCCCTCCATCCACCAGAACCCTCTCCATCCACCAGAACCCCCTCCATCCACCAGAACCCTATCCATCCACCAGAACCCGCTCTATCTACCAGAACCCCTCCATCCACCAGAACCCCCTCCATCCACCAGAACCCCTCCATCCACCAGAACCCTATCCATCCACCAGAACCCCTCCATCCACCAGAACCCCTCCATCCACCAGAACCCCTCCATCCACCAGAACCCCCTCCATCCACCAGAACCCCCTCCATCCACCAGAACCCCTCCATCCACCAGAACCCCTCCATCCACCAGAACCCCCTCCATCCACCAGAACCCCCTCCATCCACCACAACCCGCTCTATCTACCAGAACCCCTCCATCCACCAGAACCCCTCCATCCACCAGAACCCCTCCATCCACCAGAACCCGCTCTATCTACCAGAACCCCTCCATCCACCAGAACCCCTCCATCCACCAGAACCCCCTTCATCCACCAGAACCCCTCCATCCACCAGAACCCGCTCTATCTACCAGAACCCCTCCATCCACCAGAACCCACTCCAACAGAACCCCTCCATCCACCAGAACTCCCTCCATCCACCAGAACCCCTCCATCCACCAGAACCCCCTCCAACAGAACCCCTCCATCCACCAGAACCCCCTCCATCCACCAGAACCCCCTCCATCCACCAGAACCCCCTCTATCCACCAGAACCCCTCCATCCACCAGAACCCCCTCTATCCACCAGAACCCCTCCATCCACCAGAACCCCCTCCATCCACCAGAACCCCTCTATCTGCCAGAACCCCTCCATCCACCAGAACCCCTCCATCCACCAGAACCCCTCTATTCACCAGAACCCCTCCATCCACCAGAACCTGCTCTATCTACCAGAACCCCCTCCATCCACCAGAACCCCTCCATCCACCAGAACCCCCTCCATCCACCAGAACCCCTCCATCCACCAGAACCCTATCCATCCACCAGAACCCCCTCCATCCACCAGAACCCCCTCCATCCACCAGAACCCTATCCATCCACCAGAACCCGCTCTATCTACCAGAACCCCTCCATCCACCAGAACCCCTCCATCCACCAGAACCCCTCCATCCACCAGAACCCGCTCTATCTACCAGAACCCCTCCATCCACCAGAACCCCCTCCATCCACCAGAACCCCCTCCATCCACCAGAACCCCTCCATCCACCAGAACCCCCTCCATCCACCAGAACCCCTCCATCCACCAGAACCCCTCCATCCACCAGAACTCGCTCCCTCCATCCACCAGAACCCCCTCCATCCACCAGAACCTCTCCATCCACCAGAACTCCCTCCATCCACCAGAACCCCTCCATCCACCAGAACCCCTCCATCCACCAGAACCCCCTCTATCCACCAGAACCCCTCCATCCACCAGAACCCCCTCTATCCACCAGAACCCCTCCATCCACCAGAACCCCCTCCATCCACCAGAACCCCTCTATCTGCCAGAACCCCCTCCATCCACCAGAACCCCTCCATCCACCAGAACCCCTCTATCCACCAGAACCCCCTCCATCCACCAGAACCCCTCTATCCACCAGAATCCCCTCTATCCACCAGAACCCCCTCTATCCACCAGAACCCCTCCATCCACCAGAACCCCTCTCATCCACCAGAACCCCTCCATCCACCAGAACCCCTCTATCCACCAGAACCCCCTCTATCCACCAGAACCCCCTCTATCCACCAGAACCCCTCCATCCACCAGAACCCCTCTATCCACCAGAACCCCTCCATCCACCAGAACCCCCTCCATCCACCAGAACCCCCTCCATCCACCAGAACCCCTCCATCCACCAGAACCCCTCCATCCGCCAGAACCCCTCTATCTGCCAGAACCCCCTCCATCCACCAGAACCCCCTCCATCCACCAGAACCCCTCCATCCACCAGAACCCCCTCCATCCACCAGAACCCCCTCCATCCACCAGAACCCTATCCATCCACCAGAACCCGCTCTATCTACCAGAACCCCTCCATCCACCAGAACCCCCTCCATCCACCAGAACCCCTCCATCCACCAGAACCCTATCCATCCACCAGAACCCCTCCATCCACCAGAACCCCTCCATCCACCAGAACCCCTCCATCCACCAGAACCCCCTCCATCCACCAGAACCCCCTCCATCCACCAGAACCCGCTATATCTACCAGAACCCCTCCATCCACCAGAACCCCCTCCATCCACCAGAACCCCTCCATCCACCAGAACCCGCTCTATCTACCAGAACCCCTCCATCCACCAGAACCCCCTCCAACAGAACCCCTCCATCCACCAGAACCCCTCCATCCACCAGAACCCCTCCATCCACCAGAACCCCCTCTATCCACCAGAACCCCTCCATCCACCAGAACCCCCTCTATCCACCAGAACCCCTCCATCCACCAGAACCCCCTCCATCCACCAGAACCCCCTCCATCCACCAGAACCCGCTATATCTACCAGAACCCCTCCATCCACCAGAACCCCTCCATCCACCAGAACCCCCTCCATCCACCAGAACCCCCTCCATCCACCAGAACCCGCTCTATCTACCAGAACCCCTTCATCCACCAGAACCCCCTCCATCCACCAGAACCCCTCCATCCACCAGAACCCCCTCCATCCACCATAACCCCTCCATCCACCAGAACCCCTCCATCCACCAGAACCCCTCCATCCACCAGAACCCCCTCCATCCACCAGAACCCCTCCATCCACCAGAACCCCCTCCATCCACCAGAACCCCCTCCATCCACCTGAACCCCCTCCATCCACCAGAACCCGCTCTATCTACCAGAACCCCTCCATCCACCAGAACCCCCTCCATCCACCAGAACCCCTCCATCCACCAGAACCCCCTCCATCCACCAGAACCCCTCCATCCACCAGAACCCGCTCTATCTACCAGAACCCACTCCAACAGAACCCCTCCATCCACCAGAACTCCCTCCATCCACCAGAACCCCTCCATCCACCAGAACCCCTCCATCCACCAGAACCCCCTCTATCCACCAGAACCCCTCCATCCACCAGAACCCCCTCTATCCACCAGAACCCCTCCATCCACCAGAACCCCCTCCATCCACCAGAACCCCTCTATCTGCCAGAACCCCTCCATCCACCAGAACCCCTCCATCCACCAGAACCCCTCTATTCACCAGAACCCCTTCTATCTGCCAGAACCCCCTCCATCCACCAGAACCCCTCCATCCGCCAGAACCCCTCTATCTGCCAGAACCCCCTCCATCCACCAGAACCCCTCTATCCACCAGAACCCCTCTATCCACCAGAACCCCTCTATTCACCAGAACCCCTCCATCCACCAGAACCCCCTCCATCCACCAGAACCCCTCCATCCACCAGAACCCCTCTATCCACCAGAACCCCTCTATTCACCAGAACCCCTCCATCCACCAGGACCCCCTCCATCCACCAGAACCCCTCCATCCACCAGAACCCCTCTATCCACCAGAACCCCCTCCATCCACCAGAACCCCTCTATCCACCAGAACCCCCTCTATCCACCAGAACCCCTCCATCCACCAGAACCCCCTCCATCCACCAGAACCCCCTCCATCCACCAGAACCCCTCCATCCACCAGAACCCCTCCATCCGCCAGAACCCCTCTATCTGCCAGAACCCCCTCCATCCACCAGAACCCCCTCTATCCACCAGAACCCCTCCATCCACCAGAACCCCCTCCATCCACCAGAACCCCCTCCATCCACCAGAACCCGCTATATCTACCAGAACCCCTCCATCCACCAGAACCCCTCCATCCACCAGAACCCCCTCCATCCACCAGAACCCCCTCCATCCACCAGAACCCGCTCTATCTACCAGAACCCCTCCATCCACCAGAACCCCCTCCATCCACCAGAACCCCTCCATCCACCAGAACCCCTCCATCCACCAGAACCCCCTCCATCCACCAGAACCCCCTCCATCCACCTGAACCCCCTCCATCCACCAGAACCCGCTCTATCTACCAGAACCCCTCCATCCACCAGAACCCCCTCCATCCACCAGAACCCCTCCATCCACCAGAACCCCCTCCATCCACCAGAACCCCTCCATCCACCAGAACCCGCTCTATCTACCAGAACCCCTCCATCCACCAGAACTCGCTCCCTCCATCCACCAGAACCCCCTCCATCCACCAGAACCCCTCCATCCACCAGAACCCCTCCATCCACCAGAACCCCCTCCATCCACCAGAACCCCTCCATCCACCAGAACCCCTCTATCCACCAGAACCCCCTCCATCCACCAGAACCCCTCTATCCACCAGAACCCCCTCTATCCACCAGAACCCCCTCTATCCACCAGAACCCCTCCATCCACCAGAACCCCTCTCATCCACCAGAACAACTCCATCCACCAGAACCCCCTCCATCCACCAGAACCCCCTCCATCCGCCAGAACCCCTCCATCCACCAGAACCCCTCTATCAACCAGAACCCCTTTTCTGCAAGAACCCCCTCCATCCACCAGAACCCCCTCCATCCACCAGAACCCCCTCCATCCACCAGAACCCCTCCATCCACCAGAACCCCTCTATCTGCCAGAACCCCCTCCATCCACCAGAACCCCCTCCATCCACCAGAACCCCTCCATCCACCAGAACCCCCTCCATCCACCAGAACCCCCTCCATCCACCAGAACCCTATCCATCCACCAGAACCCGCTCTATCTACCAGAACCCCTCCATCCACCAGAACCCCCTCCATCCACCAGAACCCCTCCATCCACCAGAACCCTATCCATCCACCAGAACCCCTCCATCCACCAGAACCCCTCCATCCACCAGAACCCCTCCATCCACCAGAACCCCCTCCATCCACCAGAACCCCTCCATCCACCAGAACCCGCTCTATCTACCAGAACCCCTCCATCCACCAGAACCCCCTCCAACAGAACCCCTCCATCCACCAGAACCCCTCCATCCACCAGAACCCCCTCTATCCACCAGAACCCCTCCATCCACCAGAACCCCCTCTATCCACCAGAACCCCTCCATCCACCAGAACCCCTCCATCCACCAGAACCCCCTCCATCCACCAGAACCCCCTCCATCCACCAGAACCCCCTCCATCCACCAGAAACCCTCCATCCACCAGAACCCCTCCATCCGCCAGAACCCCTCTATCTGCCAGAACCCCCTCCATCCACCAGAACCCCCTCCATCCACCAGAACCCCTCCATCCACCAGAACCCCCTCCATCCACCAGAACCCCCTCCATCCACCAGAACCCCTCCATCCACCAGAACCCCCTCCATCCACCAGAACCCCTCCATCCACCAGAACTCCCTCCATCCACCAGAACCCCCTCCATCCACCAGAACCCCTCCATCCACCAGAACCCCCTCCATCCACCAAAACCCCTCCATCCACCAGAACCCCCTCCATCGACCTGAACCCCCTCCATCCACCAGAACCCACTCCAACAGAACCCCTCCATCCACCAGAACTCCCTCCATCCACCAGAACCCCTCCATCCACCAGAACCCCTCCATCAACCAGAACCCCCTCCATCCACCAGAACCCCCTCCATTCACCAGAACCCCTCTATCTGCCAGAACCCCTCCATCCACCAGAACCCCTCCATCCACCAGAACCCCTCTATTCACCAGAACCCCTCCATCCACCAGAACCCCCTCCATCCACCAGAACCCCCTCCATCCACCAGAACCCACTCCAACAGAACCCCTCTATCTACCAGAACCCCTCCATCCACCAGAACCCCCTCCATCCACCAGAACCCCCTCCATCCACCAGAACCCACTCCAACAGAACCCCTCCATCCACCAGAACTCCCTCCATCCACCAGAACCCCTCCATCCACCAGAACCCCCTCCAACAGAACCCCTCCATCCACCAGAACCCCTCCATCCACCAGAACCCCCTCTATCCACCAGAACCCCTCCATCCACCAGAACCCCTCTATCTGCCAGAACCCCTCCATCCACCAGAACCCCTCCATCCACCAGAACCCCTCTATTCACCAGAACCCCTCCATCCACCAGAACCCCCTCTATCCGCCAGAACCCCCTACATCCACCAGAATCCCTCTATCCACCAGAACCCCTCTATTCACCAGAACCCCTCCATCCACCAGAACCCCCTCCATCCACCAGAACCCCTCCATCCACCAGAACCCCTCTATCCACCAGAACCCCTCTATTCACCAGAACCCCTCCATCCACCAGAACCCCCTCCATCCACCAGAACCCCTCCATCCACCAGAACCCCTCTATCAACCAGAACCCCTTTTCTGCAAGAACCCCCTCCATCCACCAGAACCCCTCTATTCACCAGAACCCCCTCTATCCACCAGAACCCCTCCATCCACCAGAACCCCCTCCATCCACCAGAACCCCCTCCATCCACCAGAACCCCTCCATCCACCAGAACCCCTCCATCCACCAGAACCCCTCCATCCGCCAGAACCCCTCTATCTGCCAGAACCCCCTCCATCCACCAGAACCCCCTCTATCCACCAGAACACCCTCCATCCACCAGAACCCCCTCTATTCACCAGAACCCCCTCCATCCACCAGAACCCCTCTATCCTTCCAGAAACCCTCTATCCACCAGAACCCCTCTATCCGCCAGAACCCCTCCATCCACCAGAACCCCTCTATCTGCCAGAACCCCCTCCATCCACCAGAACCCCCTCTATCCACCAGAACACCCTCCATCCACCAGAACCCCCTCTATTCACCAGAACCCCCTCCATCCACCAGAACCCCTCTATCCTTCCAGAAACCCTCTATCCACCAGAACCCCTATATCCACCAGAACCCCTCCATCCACCAGAACCCCCTCCATCCACCAGAACCCCTCTATCTGCCAGAACCCCCTCCATCCACCAGAACCCCTCTATCTGCCAGAACCCCCTCCATCCACCAGAAACCCTCTATCCACCAGAACCCCCTCTATTCACCAGAACCCCCTCCATCCACCAGAACCCCTCTATCCACCAGAACCCCCTCTATTCACCAGAACCCCCTCCATCCACCAGAACCACCTCCATCCACCAGAACCCCTCCATCCACCAGAACCCGCTCTATCCACCAGAACCCCTCCATCCACCAGAACTCCCTCCATCCACCAGAACCCCTCTATCCACCAGAACCCCCTCCAACAGAACCCCTCCATCAACCAAAACCCCTCTATTCACCAGAACCCCCTCCATCCACCAGAACCCCTCCATCCACCAGAACCCCTCTATCCACCAGAACCCCCTCCATCCACCAGAACCCCCTCCATCCACCAGAACCCCTCTATGCACCAGAACCCCTCCATCCGCCAGAACCCCTCCATCCGCCAGAACCCCTCCATCCGCCAGAACCCCTCTATCTGCCAGAACCCCCTCTATCCACCAGAACCCCCTCCATCCGCCAGAACCCCTCCATCCGCCAGAAACCCTCTATCCGCCAGAACCCCCTCCATCCACCAAAACCCCCTCCATCCACCAGAACCCCTCCATCCACCAGAACCCTCTATCTGCCAGAACCCCTCCATCCACCAGAACCCCTCCATCCACTAGAACCCCCTCTATTCACCAGAACCCCCTCCATCCACCAGAACCCCTCTATTCACCAGAACCCCCTCCATCCACCAGAACCCCTCTATTCACCAGAACCCCTCTATTCACCAGAACCCCCTCCATCCACCAGAACCCCCTCTATCCACCAGAAACCGCTCTATCCACCAGAACCCCCTCTATTCACCAGAACCCCCTCTATCCACCAGAAACCCTCCATCCACCAGAACCCCTCTATCCACCAGAACCCCTCTATCCGCCAGAACCCCTCTATCCACCAGAACCCCTCTATCCGCCAGAACCCCTCCATCCACCAGAACCCCCTCCATCCACCAGAACCCCTCTATCTGCCAGAACCCCTCTATCCACCAGAACCCCTCTATCCGCCAGAACCCCTCTATCCACCAGAACCCCTCTATCCGCCAGAACCCCTCCATCCACCAGAACCCCCTCCATCCACCAGAACCCCTCTATCTGCCAGAACCACTCTATCCACCAGAACCCCTCTATTCACCAGAACCCCCTCCATCCACCAGAACCCCTCTATCTGCCAGAACCCCCTCTTTTCACCAGAACCCCCTCCATCCACCAGAACCCCTCTATCCACCAGAACCCCCTTTATTCACCAGAACCCCCTCCATCCACCAGAACCCCCTCCATCCACCAGAACTCCCTCCATCCACCAGAACTCCTCCATCCGCCAGAACCCCCTCCATCCACCAGAACCCCTCCATCCACCAGAACCCCTCCATCCGCCAGAACCCCTCCATCCGCCAGAACCCCTCTATCTGCCAGAACCCCTCCATCCACCAGAACCCCTCCATCCACCAGAACCCCTCTATTCACCAGAACCCCTCCATCCACCAGAACCCCTTCTATCTGCCAGAACCCCCTCCATCCACCAGAACCCCTCCATCCGCCAGAACCCCTCTATCTGCCAGAACCCCCTCCATCCACCAGAACCCCTCTATCCACCAGAACCCCTCTATCCACCAGAACCCCTCTATTCACCAGAACCCCTCCATCCACCAGAACCCCCTCCATCCACCAGAACCCCTCTATCCACCAGAACCCCCTCTATTCACCAGAACCCCCTCCATCCACCAGAACCACCTCCATCCACCAGAACCCCTCCATCCACCAGAACCCGCTCTATCCACCAGAACCCCTCCATCCACCAGAACCCCCTCCAACAGAACCCCTCCATCCACCAGAACTCCCTCCATCCACCAGAACCCCTCTATCCACCAGAACCCCCTCCAACAGAACCCCTCCATCAACCAAAACCCCTCTATTCACCAGAACCCCCTCCATCCACCAGAACCCCTCCATCCACCAGAACCCCTCTATCCACCAGAACCCCTCCATCCACCAGAACCCCCTCCATCCACCAGAACCCCTCTATCCACCAGAACCCCTCCATCCGCCAGAACCCCTCCATCCGCCAGAACCCTATCCATCCACCAGAACCCGCTCTATCTACCAGAACCCCTCCATCCACCAGAACCCCCTCCATCCACCAGAACCCCTCCATCCACCAGAACCCTATCCATCCACCAGAACCCCTCCATCCACCAGAACCCCTCCATCCACCAGAACCCCTCCATCCACCAGAACCCCCTCCATCCACCAGAACCCCCTCCATCCACCAGAACCCCTCCATCCACCAGAACCCCTCCATCCACCAGAACCCCTTCCATCCACCAGAACCCCCTCCATCCACCACAACCCGCTCTATCTACCAGAACCCCTCCATCCACCAGAACCCCTCCATCCACCAGAACCCCTCCATCCACCAGAACCCGCTCTATCTACCAGAACCCCTCCATCCACCAGAACCCCTCCATCCACCAGAACCCCCTTCATCCACCAGAACCCCTCCATCCACCAGAACCCGCTCTATCTACCAGAACCCCTCCATCCACCAGAACCCACTCCAACAGAACCCCTCCATCCACCAGAACTCCCTCCATCCACCAGAACCCCTCCATCCACCAGAACCCCCTCCAACAGAACCCCTCCATCCACCAGAACCCCCTCCATCCACCAGAACCCCCTCCATCCACCAGAACCCCCTCTATCCACCAGAACCCCTCCATCCACCAGAACCCCCTCTATCCACCAGAACCCCTCCATCCACCAGAACCCCCTCCATCCACCAGAACCCCTCTATCTGCCAGAACCCCTCCATCCACCAGAACCCCTCCATCCACCAGAACCCCTCTATTCACCAGAACCCCTCCATCCACCAGAACCTGCTCTATCTACCAGAACCCCCTCCATCCACCAGAACCCCTCCATCCACCAGAACCCCCTCCATCCACCAGAACCCCTCCATCCACCAGAACCCTATCCATCCACCAGAACCCCCCTCCATCCACCAGAACCCCCTCCATCCACCAGAACCCTATCCATCCACCAGAACCCGCTCTATCTACCAGAACCCCTCCATCCACCAGAACCCCTCCATCCACCAGAACCCCTCCATCCACCAGAACCCGCTCTATCTACCAGAACCCCTCCATCCACCAGAACCCCCTCCATCCACCAGAACCCCCTCCATCCACCAGAACCCCTCCATCCACCAGAACCCCCTCCATCCACCAGAACCCCTCCATCCACCAGAACCCCTCCATCCACCAGAACTCGCTCCCTCCATCCACCAGAACCCCCTCCATCCACCAGAACCTCTCCATCCACCAGAACTCCCTCCATCCACCAGAACCCCTCCATCCACCAGAACCCCTCCATCCACCAGAACCCCCTCTATCCACCAGAACCCCTCCATCCACCAGAACCCCCTCTATCCACCAGAACCCCTCCATCCACCAGAACCCCCTCCATCCACCAGAACCCCTCTATCTGCCAGAACCCCCTCCATCCACCAGAACCCCTCCATCCACCAGAACCCCTCTATCCACCAGAACCCCCTCCATCCACCAGAACCCCTCTATCCACCAGAACCCCCTCTATCCACCAGAACCCCCTCTATCCACCAGAACCCCTCCATCCACCAGAACCCCTCTCATCCACCAGAACCCCTCCATCCATCAGAACCCCTCTATCCACCAGAACCCCCTCTATCCACCAGAACCCCCTCTATCCACCAGAACCCCTCCATCCACCAGAACCCCTCTATCCACCAGAACCCCTCCATCCACCAGAACCCCCTCCATCCACCAGAACCCCCTCCATCCACCAGAACCCCTCCATCCACCAGAACCCCCTCCATCCACCAGAACCCCTCCATCCACCAGAACCCCTCCATCCACCAGAACTCGCTCCCTCCATCCACCAGAACCCCCTCCATCCACCAGAACCCCTCCATCCACCAGAACCCCTCCATCCACCAGAACTCGCTCCCTCCATCCACCAGAACCCCCTCCATCCACCAGAACCTCTCCATCCACCAGAACTCCCTCCATCCACCAGAACCCCTCCATCCACCAGAACCCCTCCATCCACCAGAACCCCCTCTATCCACCAGAACCCCTCCATCCACCAGAACCCCCTCTATCCACCAGAACCCCTCCATCCACCAGAACCCCCTCCATCCACCAGAACCCCTCTATCTGCCAGAACCCCCTCCATCCACCAGAACCCCTCCATCCACCAGAACCCCTCTATCCACCAGAACCCCCTCCATCCACCAGAACCCCTCTATCCACCAGAACCCCCTCTATCCACCAGAACCCCCTCTATCCACCAGAACCCCTCCATCCACCAGAACCCCTCTCATCCACCAGAACCCCTCCATCCATCAGAACCCCTCTATCCACCAGAACCCCCTCTATCCACCAGAACCCCCTCTATCCACCAGAACCCCTCCATCCACCAGAACCCCTCTATCCACCAGAACCCCTCCATCCACCAGAACCCCCTCCATCCACCAGAACCCCCTCCATCCACCAGAACCCCTCCATCCACCAGAACCCCTCCATCCGCCAGAACCCCTCTATCTGCCAGAACCCCCTCCATCCACCAGAACCCCCTCCATCCACCAGAACCCCTCCATCCACCAGAACCCCTCCATCCACCAGAACCCCTCCATCCACCAGAACCCCCTCCATCCACCAGAACCCCCTCCATCCACCAGAACCCGCTATATCTACCAGAACCCCTCCATCCACCAGAACCCCTCCATCCACCAGAACCCCCTCCATCCACCAGAACCCCCTCCATCCACCAGAACCCCTCTATCCACCAGAACCCCCTCTATTCACCAGAACCCCCTCCATCCACCAGAACCACCTCCATCCACCAGAACCCCTCCATCCACCAGAACCCGCTCTATCCACCAGAACCCCTCCATCCACCAGAACTCCCTCCATCCACCAGAACCCCTCTATCCACCAGAACCCCCTCCAACAGAACCCCTCCATCAACCAAAACCCCTCTATTCACCAGAACCCCCTCCATCCACCAGAACCCCTCCATCCACCAGAACCCCTCTATCCACCAGAACCCCCTCCATCCACCAGAACCCCCTCCATCCACCAGAACCCCTCTATGCACCAGAACCCCTCCATCCGCCAGAACCCCTCCATCCGCCAGAACCCCTCCATCCGCCAGAACCCCTCTATCTGCCAGAACCCCCTCTATCCACCAGAACCCCCTCCATCCGCCAGAACCCCTCCATCCGCCAGAAACCCTCTATCCGCCAGAACCCCCTCCATCCACCAAAACCCCCTCCATCCACCAGAACCCCTCCATCCACCAGAACCCTCTATCTGCCAGAACCCCTCCATCCACCAGAACCCCTCCATCCACTAGAACCCCCTCTATTCACCAGAACCCCCTCCATCCACCAGAACCCCTCTATTCACCAGAACCCCCTCCATCCACCAGAACCCCTCTATTCACCAGAACCCCTCTATTCACCAGAACCCCCTCCATCCACCAGAACCCCCTCTATCCACCAGAAACCGCTCTATCCACCAGAACCCCCTCTATTCACCAGAACCCCCTCTATCCACCAGAAACCCTCCATCCACCAGAACCCCTCTATCCACCAGAACCCCTCTATCCGCCAGAACCCCTCTATCCACCAGAACCCCTCTATCCGCCAGAACCCCTCCATCCACCAGAACCCCCTCCATCCACCAGAACCCCTCTATCTGCCAGAACCCCTCTATCCACCAGAACCCCTCTATCCGCCAGAACCCCTCTATCCACCAGAACCCCTCTATCCACCAGAACCCCTCTATCCGCCAGAACCCCTCCATCCACCAGAACCCCCTCCATCCACCAGAACCCCTCTATCTGCCAGAACCACTCTATCCACCAGAACCCCTCTATTCACCAGAACCCCCTCCATCCACCAGAACCCCTCTATCTGCCAGAACCCCCTCTTTTCACCAGAACCCCCTCCATCCACCAGAACCCCTCTATCCACCAGAACCCCCTTTATTCACCAGAACCCCCTCCATCCACCAGAACCCCCTCCATCCACCAGAACTCCCTCCATCCACCAGAACTCCTCCATCCGCCAGAACCCCCTCCATCCACCAGAACCCCTCCATCCACCAGAACCCCTCCATCCGCCAGAACCCCTCCATCCGCCAGAACCCCTCTATCTGCCAGAACCCCTCCATCCACCAGAACCCCTCCATCCACCAGAACCCCTCTATTCACCAGAACCCCTCCATCCACCAGAACCCCTTCTATCTGCCAGAACCCCCTCCATCCACCAGAACCCCTCCATCCGCCAGAACCCCTCTATCTGCCAGAACCCCCTCCATCCACCAGAACCCCTCTATCCACCAGAACCCCTCTATCCACCAGAACCCCTCTATTCACCAGAACCCCTCCATCCACCAGAACCCCCTCCATCCACCAGAACCCCTCCATCCACCAGAACCCCTCTATCCACCAGAACCCCTCTATTCACCAGAACCCCTCCATCCACCAGGACCCCCTCCATCCACCAGAACCCCTCCATCCACCAGAACCCCTCTATCCACCAGAACCCCCTCCATCCACCAGAACCCCTCTATCCACCAGAACCCCCTCCATCCACCAGAACCCCTCCATCCACCAGAACCCCCTCCATCCACCAGAACCCCCTCCATCCACCAGAACCCCCTCCATCCACCAGAAACCCTCCATCCACCAGAACCCCTCCATCCGCCAGAACCCCTCTATCTGCCAGAACCCCCTCCATCCACCAGAACCCCCTCCATCCACCAGAACCCCTCCATCCACCAGAACCCCCTCCATCCACCAGAACCCCCTCCATCCACCAGAACCCCTCCATCCACCAGAACCCCCTCCATCCACCAGAACCCCTCCATCCACCAGAACTCCCTCCATCCACCAGAACCCCCTCCATCCACCAGAACCCCTCCATCCACCAGAACCCCCTCCATCCACCAAAACCCCTCCATCCACCAGAACCCCCTCCATCCACCTGAACCCCCTCCATCCACCAGAACCCACTCCAACAGAACCCCTCCATCCACCAGAACTCCCTCCATCCACCAGAACCCCTCCATCCACCAGAACCCCCTCCAACAGAACCCCTCCATCCACCAGAACCCCTCCATCAACCAGAACCCCCTCCATCCACCAGAACCCCCTCCATCCACCAGAACCCCTCTATCTGCCAGAACCCCTCCATCCACCAGAACCCCTCCATCCAACAGAACCCCTCTATTCACCAGAACCCCTCCATCCACCAGAACCCCCTCCATCCACCAGAACCCCCTCCATCCACCAGAACCCACTCCAACAGAACCCCTCTATCTACCAGAACCCCTCCATCCACCAGAACCCCCTCCATCCACCAGAACCCCCTCCATCCACCAGAACCCACTCCAACAGAACCCCTCCATCCACCAGAACTCCCTCCATCCACCAGAACCCCTCCATCCACCAGAACCCCCTCCAACAGAACCCCTCCATCCACCAGAACCCCTCCATCCACCAGAACCCCTCTATCTGCCAGAACCCCTCCATCCACCAGAACCCCTCCATCCACCAGAACCCCTCTATTCACCAGAACCCCTCCATCCACCAGAACCCCCTCTATCCGCCAGAACCCCCTACATCCACCAGAACCCCTCTATCCACCAGAACCCCTCTATTCACCAGAACCCCTCCATCCACCAGAACCCCCTCCATCCACCAGAACCCCTCCATCCACCAGAACCCCTCTATCCACCAGAACCCCTCTATTCACCAGAACCCCTCCATCCACCAGAACCCCCTCCATCCACCAGAACCCCTCCATCCACCAGAACCCCTCTATCAACCAGAACCCCTTTTCTGCAAGAACCCCCTCCATCCACCAGAACCCCTCTATTCACCAGAACCCCCTCTATCCACCAGAACCCCTCCATCCACCAGAACCCCCTCCATCCACCAGAACCCCCTCCATCCACCAGAACCCCTCCATCCACCAGAACCCCTCCATCCACCAGAACCCCTCCATCCGCCAGAACCCCTCTATCTGCCAGAACCCCCTCCATCCGCCAGAACCCCCTCTATCCACCAGAACACCCTCCATCCACCAGAACCCCCTCTATTCACCAGAACCCCCTCCATCCACCAGAACCCCTCTATCCTTCCAGAAACCCTCTATCCACCAGAACCCCTCTATCCGCCAGAACCCCTCCATCCACCAGAACCCCTCTATCCACCAGAACCCCTATATCCACCAGAACCCCTCCATCCGCCAGAACCCCCTCCATCCACCAGAACCCCTCTATCTGCCAGAACCCCCTCCATCCACCAGAACCCCTCTATCTGCCAGAACCCCCTCCATCCACCAGAAACCCTCTATCCACCAGAACCCCCTCTATTCACCAGAACCCCCTCCATCCACCAGAACCCCTCTATCCACCAGAACCCCCTCTATTCACCAGAACCCCCTCCATCCACCAGAACCACCTCCATCCACCAGAACCCCTCCATCCACCAGAACCCGCTCTATCCACCAGAACCCCTCCATCCACCAGAACCCCCTCCAACAGAACCCCTCCATCCACCAGAACTCCCTCCATCCACCAGAACCCCTCTATCCACCAGAACCCCCTCCAACAGAACCCCTCCATCAACCAAAACCCCTCTATTCACCAGAACCCCCTCCATCCACCAGAACCCCTCCATCCACCAGAACCCCTCTATCCACCAGAACCCCTCCATCCACCAGAACCCCCTCCATCCACCAGAACCCCTCTATCCACCAGAACCCCTCCATCCGCCAGAACCCCTCCATCCGCCAGAACCCTATCCATCCACCAGAACCCGCTCTATCTACCAGAACCCCTCCATCCACCAGAACCCCCTCCATCCACCAGAACCCCTCCATCCACCAGAACCCTATCCATCCACCAGAACCCCTCCATCCACCAGAACCCCTCCATCCACCAGAACCCCTCCATCCACCAGAACCCCCTCCATCCACCAGAACCCCTCCATCCACCAGAACCCCTCCATCCACCAGAACCCCCTCCATCCACCAGAACCCCCTCCATCCACCACAACCCGCTCTATCTACCAGAACCCCTCCATCCACCAGAACCCCTCCATCCACCAGAACCCCTCCATCCACCAGAACCCGCTCTATCTACCAGAACCCCTCCATCCACCAGAACCCCTCCATCCACCAGAACCCCCTTCATCCACCAGAACCCCTCCATCCACCAGAACCCGCTCTATCTACCAGAACCCCTCCATCCACCAGAACCCACTCCAACAGAACCCCTCCATCCACCAGAACTCCCTCCATCCACCAGAACCCCTCCATCCACCAGAACCCCCTCCAACAGAACCCCTCCATCCACCAGAACCCCCTCCATCCACCAGAACCCCCTCCATCCACCAGAACCCCCTCTATCCACCAGAACCCCTCCATCCACCAGAACCCCCTCTATCCACCAGAACCCCTCCATCCACCAGAACCCCCTCCATCCACCAGAACCCCTCTATCTGCCAGAACCCCTCCATCCACCAGAACCCCTCCATCCACCAGAACCCCTCTATTCACCAGAACCCCTCCATCCACCAGAACCTGCTCTATCTACCAGAACCCCCTCCATCCACCAGAACCCCTCCATCCACCAGAACCCCCTCCATCCACCAGAACCCCTCCATCCACCAGAACCCTATCCATCCACCAGAACCCCCTCCATCCACCAGAACCCCCTCCATCCACCAGAACCCTATCCATCCACCAGAACCCGCTCTATCTACCAGAACCCCTCCATCCACCAGAACCCCTCCATCCACCAGAACCCCTCCATCCACCAGAACCCGCTCTATCTACCAGAACCCCTCCATCCACCAGAACCCCCTCCATCCACCAGAACCCCCTCCATCCACCAGAACCCCTCCATCCACCAGAACCCCCTCCATCCACCAGAACCCCTCCATCCACCAGAACCCCTCCATCCACCAGAACTCGCTCCCTCCATCCACCAGAACCCCCTCCATCCACCAGAACCTCTCCATCCACCAGAACTCCCTCCATCCACCAGAACCCCTCCATCCACCAGAACCCCTCCATCCACCAGAACCCCCTCTATCCACCAGAACCCCTCCATCCACCAGAACCCCCTCTATCCACCAGAACCCCTCCATCCACCAGAACCCCCTCCATCCACCAGAACCCCTCTATCTGCCAGAACCCCCTCCATCCACCAGAACCCCTCCATCCACCAGAACCCCTCTATCCACCAGAACCCCCTCCATCCACCAGAACCCCTCTATCCACCAGAACCCCCTCTATCCACCAGAACCCCCTCTATCCACCAGAACCCCTCCATCCACCAGAACCCCTCTCATCCACCAGAACCCCTCCATCCATCAGAACCCCTCTATCCACCAGAACCCCCTCTATCCACCAGAACCCCCTCTATCCACCAGAACCCCTCCATCCACCAGAACCCCTCTATCCACCAGAACCCCTCCATCCACCAGAACCCCCTCCATCCACCAGAACCCCCTCCATCCACCAGAACCCCTCCATCCACCAGAACCCCCTCCATCCACCAGAACCCCTCCATCCACCAGAACCCCTCCATCCACCAGAACTCGCTCCCTCCATCCACCAGAACCCCCTCCATCCACCAGAACCCCTCCATCCACCAGAACCCCTCCATCCACCAGAACTCGCTCCCTCCATCCACCAGAACCCCCTCCATCCACCAGAACCTCTCCATCCACCAGAACTCCCTCCATCCACCAGAACCCCTCCATCCACCAGAACCCCTCCATCCACCAGAACCCCCTCTATCCACCAGAACCCCTCCATCCACCAGAACCCCCTCTATCCACCAGAACCCCTCCATCCACCAGAACCCCCTCCATCCACCAGAACCCCTCTATCTGCCAGAACCCCCTCCATCCACCAGAACCCCTCCATCCACCAGAACCCCTCTATCCACCAGAACCCCCTCCATCCACCAGAACCCCTCTATCCACCAGAACCCCCTCTATCCACCAGAACCCCCTCTATCCACCAGAACCCCTCCATCCACCAGAACCCCTCTCATCCACCAGAACCCCTCCATCCATCAGAACCCCTCTATCCACCAGAACCCCCTCTATCCACCAGAACCCCCTCTATCCACCAGAACCCCTCCATCCACCAGAACCCCTCTATCCACCAGAACCCCTCCATCCACCAGAACCCCCTCCATCCACCAGAACCCCCTCCATCCACCAGAACCCCTCCATCCACCAGAACCCCTCCATCCGCCAGAACCCCTCTATCTGCCAGAACCCCCTCCATCCACCAGAACCCCCTCCATCCACCAGAACCCCTCCATCCACCAGAACCCCTCCATCCACCAGAACCCCTCCATCCACCAGAACCCCCTCCATCCACCAGAACCCCCTCCATCCACCAGAACCCGCTATATCTACCAGAACCCCTCCATCCACCAGAACCCCTCCATCCACCAGAACCCCCTCCATCCACCAGAACCCCCTCCATCCACCAGAACCCCTCCATCCACCAGAACCCGCTCTATCTACCAGAACCCCTCCATCCACCAGAACCCCCTCCAACAGAACCCCTCCATCCACCAGAACTCCTCCATCCACCAGAACCCCTCCATCCACCAGAACCCCCTCTATCCACCAGAACCCCTCCATCCACCAGAACCCCCTCTATCCACCAGAACCCCTCCATCCACCAGAACCCCCTCCATCCACCAGAACCCCCTCCATCCACCAGAACCCGCTATATCTACCAGAACCCCTCCATCCACCAGAACCCCTCCATCCACCAGAACCCCCTCCATCCACCAGAACCCCCTCCATCCACCAGAACCCGCTCTATCTACCAGAACCCCTTCATCCACCAGAACCCCCTCCATCCACCAGAACCCCTCCATCCACCAGAACCCCCTCCATCCACCATAACCCCTCCATCCACCAGAACCCCTCCATCCACCAGAACCCCTCCATCCACCAGAACCCCCTCCATCCACCAGAACCCCCTACATCCACCAGAACCCCTCTATCCACCAGAACCCCTCTATCTGCCAGAACCCCTCCATCCACCAGAACCCCTCCATCCACCAGAACCCCTCTATTCACCAGAACCCCTCCATCCACCAGAACCCCCTCTATCCGCCAGAACCCCCTACATCCACCAGAACCCCTCTATCCACCAGAACCCCTCTATTCACCAGAACCCCTCCATCCACCAGAACCCCCTCCATCCACCAGAACCCCTCCATCCACCAGAACCCCTCTATCCACCAGAACCCCTCTATTCACCAGAACCCCTCCATCCACCAGAACCCCCTCCATCCACCAGAACCCCTCCATCCACCAGAACCCCTCTATCAACCAGAACCCCTTTTCTGCAAGAACCCCCTCCATCCACCAGAACCCCTCTATTCACCAGAACCCCCTCTATCCACCAGAACCCCTCCATCCACCAGAACCCCCTCCATCCACCAGAACCCCCTCCATCCACCAGAACCCCTCCATCCACCAGAACCCCTCCATCCACCAGAACCCCTCCATCCGCGAGAACCCCTCTATCTGCCAGAACCCCCTCCATCCACCAGAACCCCCTCTATCCACCAGAACACCCTCCATCCACCAGAACCCCCTCTATTCACCAGAACCCCCTCCATCCACCAGAACCCCTCTATCCTTCCAGAAACCCTCTATCCACCAGAACCCCTCTATCCGCCAGAACCCCTCCATCCACCAGAACCCCTCTATCCACCAGAACCCCTATATCCACCAGAACCCCTCCATCCACCAGAACCCCCTCCATCCACCAGAACCCCTCTATCTGCCAGAACCCCCTCCATCCACCAGAACCCCTCTATCTGCCAGAACCCCCTCCATCCACCAGAAACCCTCTATCCACCAGAACCCCCTCTATTCACCAGAACCCCCTCCATCCACCAGAACCCCTCTATCCACCAGAACCCCCTCTATTCACCAGAACCCCCTCCATCCACCAGAACCACCTCCATCCACCAGAACCCCTCCATCCACCAGAACCCGCTCTATCCACCAGAACCCCTCCATCCACCAGAACCCCCTCCAACAGAACCCCTCCATCCACCAGAACTCCCTCCATCCACCAGAACCCCTCTATCCACCAGAACCCCCTCCAACAGAACCCCTCCATCAACCAAAACCCCTCTATTCACCAGAACCCCCTCCATCCACCAGAACCCCTCCATCCACCAGAACCCCTCTATCCACCAGAACCCCTCCATCCACCAGAACCCCCTCCATCCACCAGAACCCCTCTATCCACCAGAACCCCTCCATCCGCCAGAACCCCTCCATCCGCCAGAACCCTATCCATCCACCAGAACCCGCTCTATCTACCAGAACCCCTCCATCCACCAGAACCCCCTCCATCCACCAGAACCCCTCCATCCACCAGAACCCTATCCATCCACCAGAACCCCTCCATCCACCAGAACCCCTCCATCCACCAGAACCCCTCCATCCACCAGAACCCCCTCCATCCACCAGAACCCCCTCCATCCACCAGAACCCCTCCATCCACCAGAACCCCTCCATCCACCAGAACCCCCTCCATCCACCAGAACCCCCTCCATCCACCACAACCCGCTCTATCTACCAGAACCCCTCCATCCACCAGAACCCCTCCATCCACCAGAACCCCTCCATCCACCAGAACCCGCTCTATCTACCAGAACCCCTCCATCCACCAGAACCCCTCCATCCACCAGAACCCCCTTCATCCACCAGAACCCCTCCATCCACCAGAACCCGCTCTATCTACCAGAACCCCTCCATCCACCAGAACCCACTCCAACAGAACCCCTCCATCCACCAGAACTCCCTCCATCCACCAGAACCCCTCCATCCACCAGAACCCCCTCCAACAGAACCCCTCCATCCACCAGAACCCCCTCCATCCACCAGAACCCCCTCCATCCACCAGAACCCCCTCTATCCACCAGAACCCCTCCATCCACCAGAACCCCCTCTATCCACCAGAACCCCTCCATCCACCAGAACCCCCTCCATCCACCAGAACCCCTCTATCTGCCAGAACCCCTCCATCCACCAGAACCCCTCCATCCACCAGAACCCCTCCATCCACCAGAACCCGCTCTATCTACCAGAACCCCCTCCATCCAACAGAACCCCTCCATCCACCAGAACCCCTCCATCCACCAGAACCCCCTCCATCCACCAGAACCCCTCCATCCACCAGAACCCTATCCATCCACCAGAACCCCCTCCATCCACCAGAACCCCCTCCATCCACCAGAACCCTATCCATCCACCAGAACCCGCTCTATCTACCAGAACCCCTCCATCCACCAGAACCCCTCCATCCACCAGAACCCCTCCATCCACCAGAACCCGCTCTATCTACCAGAACCCCTCCATCCACCAGAACCCCCTCCATCCACCAGAACCCCCTCCATCCACCAGAACCCCTCCATCCACCAGAACCCCCTCCATCCACCAGAACCCCTCCATCCACCAGAACCCCTCCATCCACCAGAACTCGCTCCCTCCATCCACCAGAACCCCCTCCATCCACCAGAACCTCTCCATCCACCAGAACTCCCTCCATCCACCAGAACCCCTCCATCCACCAGAACCCCTCCATCCACCAGAACCCCCTCTATCCACCAGAACCCCTCCATCCACCAGAACCCCCTCTATCCACCAGAACCCCTCCATCCACCAGAACCCCCTCCATCCACCAGAACCCCTCTATCTGCCAGAACCCCCTCCATCCACCAGAACCCCTCCATCCACCAGAACCCCTCTATCCACCAGAACCCCCTCCATCCACCAGAACCCCTCTATCCACCAGAACCCCCTCTATCCACCAGAACCCCCTCTATCCACCAGAACCCCTCCATCCACCAGAACCCCTCTCATCCACCAGAACCCCTCCATCCACCAGAACCCCTCTATCCACCAGAACCCCCTCTATCCACCAGAACCCCCTCTATCCACCAGAACCCCTCCATCCACCAGAACCCCTCTATCCACCAGAACCCCTCCATCCACCAGAACCCCCTCCATCCACCAGAACCCCCTCCATCCACCAGAACCCCTCCATCCACCAGAACCCCTCCATCCGCCAGAACCCCTCTATCTGCCAGAACCCCCTCCATCCACCAGAACCCCCTCCATCCACCAGAACCCCTCCATCCACCAGAACCCCCTCCATCCACCAGAACCCCCTCCATCCACCAGAACCCTATCAATCCACCAGAACCCGCTCTATCTACCAGAACCCCTCCATCCACCAGAACCCCCTCCATCCACCAGAACCCCTCCATCCACCAGAACCCTATCCATCCACCAGAACCCCTCCATCCACCAGAACCCCTCCATCCACCAGAACCCCTCCATCCACCAGAACCCCCCTCCATCCACCAGAACCCCCTCCATCCACCAGAACCCGCTATATCTAACAGAACCCCTCCATCCACCAGAACCCCTCCATCCACCAGAACCCCCTCCATCCACCAGAACCCCCTCCATCCACCAGAACCCCTCCATCCACCAGAACCCGCTCTATCTACCAGAACCCCTCCATCCACCAGAACCCCCTCCAACAGAACCCCTCCATCCACCAGAACTCCTCCATCCACCAGAACCCCTCCATCCACCAGAACCCCCTCTATCCACCAGAACCCCTCCATCCACCAGAACCCCCTCTATCCACCAGAACCCCTCCATCCACCAGAACCCCCTCCATCCACCAGAACCCCCTCCATCCACCAGAACCCGCTATATCTACCAGAACCCCTCCATCCACCAGAACCCCTCCATCCACCAGAACCCCCTCCATCCACCAGAACCCCCTCCATCCACCAGAACCCGCTCTATCTACCAGAACCCCTTCATCCACCAGAACCCCCTCCATCCACCAGAACCCCTCCATCCACCAGAACCCCCTCCATCCACCATAACCCCTCCATCCACCAGAACCCCTCCATCCACCAGAACCCCTCCATCCACCAGAACCCCCTCCATCCACCTGAACCCCCTCCATCCACCAGAACCCGCTCTATCTACCAGAACCCCTCCATCCACCAGAACCCCCTCCATCCACCAGAACCCCCTCCATCCACCAGAACCCCTCCATCCACCAGAACCCCCTCCATCCACCAGAACCCCTCCATCCACCTGAACCCCCTCCATCCACCAGAACCCCCTCCATCCACCAGAACCCCTCCATCCACCAGAACCCCCTCCATCCACCATAACCCCTCCATCCACCAGAACCCCCTCCATCCACCTGAACCCCCTCCATCCACCAGAACCCGCTCTATCTACCAGAACCCCTCCATCCACCAGAACCCCCTCCATCCACCAGAACCCCTCCATCCACCAGAACCCCCTCCATCCACCAGAACCCCTCCATCCACCAGAACCCGCTCTATCTACCAGAACCCACTCCAACAGAACCCCTCCATCCACCAGAACTCCCTCCATCCACCAGAACCCCTCCATCCACCAGAACCCCTCCATCCACCAGAACCCCCTCTATCCACCAGAACCCCTCCATCCACCAGAACCCCCTCTATCCACCAGAACCCCTCCATCCACCAGAACCCCCTCCATCCACCAGAACCCCTCTATCTGCCAGAACCCCTCCATCCACCAGAACCCCTCCATCCACCAGAACCCCTCTATTCACCAGAACCCCTTCTATCTGCCAGAACCCCCTCCATCCACCAGAACCCCTCCATCCGCCAGAACCCCTCTATCTGCCAGAACCCCCTCCATCCACCAGAACCCCTCTATCCACCAGAACCCCTCTATCCACCAGAACCCCTCTATTCACCAGAACCCCTCCATCCACCAGAACCCCCTCCATCCACCAGAACCCCTCCATCCACCAGAACCCCTCTATCCACCAGAACCCCTCTATTCACCAGAACCCCTCCATCCACCAGGACCCCCTCCATCCACCAGAACCCCTCCATCCACCAGAACCCCTCTATCCACCAGAACCCCCTCCATCCACCAGAACCCCCCTATCCACCAGAACCCCCTCTATCCACCAGAACCCCTCCATCCACCAGAACCCCCTCCATCCACCAGAACCCCCTCCATCCACCAGAACCCCTCCATCCACCAGAACCCCTCCATCCGCCAGAACCCCTCTATCTGCCAGAACCCCCTCCATCCACCAGAACCCCCTCTATCCACCAGAACCCCTCCATCCACCAGAACCCCCTCCATCCACCAGAACCCCCTCCATCCACCAGAACCCGCTATATCTACCAGAACCCCTTCATCCACCAGAACCCCTCCATCCACCAGAACCCCCTCCATCCACCAGAACCCCCTCCATCCACCAGAACCCGCTCTATCTACCAGAACCCCTCCATCCACCAGAACCCCCTCCATCCACCAGAACCCCTCCATCCACCAGAACCCCTCCATCCACCAGAACCCCCTCCATCCACCAGAACCCCCTCCATCCACCTGAACCCCCTCCATCCACCAGAACCCGCTCTATCTACCAGAACCCCTCCATCCACCAGAACCCCCTCCATCCACCAGAACCCCTCCATCCACCAGAACCCCCTCCATCCACCAGAACCCCTCCATCCACCAGAACCCGCTCTATCTACCAGAACCCCTCCATCCACCAGAACTCGCTCCCTCCATCCACCAGAACCCCCTCCATCCACCAGAACCCCTCCATCCACCAGAACCCCTCCATCCACCAGAACCCCCTCCATCCACCAGAACCCCTCCATCCACCAGAACCCCTCTATCCACCAGAACCCCCTCCATCCACCAGAACCCCTCTATCCACCAGAACCCCCTCTATCCACCAGAACCCCCTCTATCCACCAGAACCCCTCCATCCACCAGAACCCCTCTCATCCACCAGAACAACTCCATCCACCAGAACCCCCTCCATCCACCAGAACCCCCTCCATCCGCCAGAACCCCTCCATCCACCAGAACCCCTCTATCAACCAGAACCCCTTTTCTGCAAGAACCCCCTCCATCCACCAGAACCCCCTCCATCCACCAGAACCCCCTCCATCCACCAGAACCCCTCCATCCACCAGAACCCCTCTATCTGCCAGAACCCCCTCCATCCACCAGAACCCCCTCCATCCACCAGAACCCCTCCATCCACCAGAACCCCCTCCATCCACCAGAACCCCCTCCATCCACCAGAACCCTATCCATCCACCAGAACCCGCTCTATCTACCAGAACCCCTCCATCCACCAGAACCCCCTCCATCCACCAGAACCCCTCCATCCACCAGAACCCTATCCATCCACCAGAACCCCTCCATCCACCAGAACCCCTCCATCCACCAGAACCCCCTCTATCCACCAGAACCCCTCCATCCACCAGAACCCCCTCCATCCACCAGAACCCCTCCATCCACCAGAACCCCCTCTATCCACCAGAACCCCTCCATCCACCAGAACCCCCTCTATCCACCAGAACCCCTCCATCCACCAGAACCCCCTCCATCCACCAGAACCCCTCTATCTGCCAGAACCCGCTCCATCCACCAGAACCCCCTCCATCCACCAGAACCCCCTCCATCCACCAGAAACCCTCCATCCACCAGAACCCGCTATATCTACCAGAACCCCTCCATCCACCAGAACCCCCTCCATCCACCAGAACCCCCTCCATCCACCAGAACCCCTCCATCCACCAGAACCCCCTCCATCCACCAGAACCCCTACATCCACCAGAACCCCTCCATCCACCAGAACCCCTCCATCCACCAGAACCCCTCCATCCACCAGAACCCCCTCCATCCACCAGAACCCCCTCCATCCACCAGAACCCGCTCTATCTACCAGAACCCCTCCATCCACCAGAACCCCCTCCATCCACCAGAACCCCTCCATCCACCAGAACCCTATCCATCCACCATAACCCCTCCATCCACCAGAACCCCTCCATCCACCAGAACCCCTCCATCCACCAGAACCCCCTCCATCCACCAGAACCCCTCCATCCACCAGAACCCCTCCATCCACCAGAACCCCCTCCATCCACCAGAACCCCCTCCATCCACCTGAACCCCCTCCATCCACCAGAACCCGCTCTATCTACCAGAACCCCTCCATCCACCAGAACCCCCTCCATCCACCAGAACCCCTCCATCCACCAGAACCCCCTCCATCCACCAGAACCCCTCCATCCACCAGAACCCGCTCTATCTACCAGAACCCCTCCATCCACCAGAACTCACTCCCTCCATCCACCAGAACCCCCTCCATCCACCAGAACCCCTCCATCCACCAGAACCCCTCCATCCACCAGAACCCCCTCTATCCACCAGAACCCCTCCATCCACCAGAACCCCCTCCATCCACCAGAACCCCTCTATCTGCCAGAACCCCTCCATCCACCAGAACCCCTCCATCCACCAGAACCCCTCTATTCACCAGAACCCCTCCATCCACCAGAACCCCTTCTATCTGTCAGAACCCCCTCCATCCACCAGAACCCCTCCATCCGCCAGAACCCCTCTATCTGCCAGAACCCCCTCCATCCACCAGAACCCCTCTATCCACCAGAACCCCTCTATCCACCAGAACCCCTCTATTCACCAGAACCCCTCCATCCACCAGAACCCCCTCCATCCACCAGAACCCCTCCATCCACCAGAACCCCTCTATCCACCAGAACCCCTCTATTCACCAGAACCCCTCCATCCACCAGGACCCCCTCCATCCACCAGAACCCCTCCATCCACCAGAACCCCTCTATCCACCAGAACCCCCTCCATCCACCAGAACCCCTCTATCCACCAGAACCCCCTCCATCCACCAGAACCCCTCCATCCACCAGAACCCCCTCCATCCACCAGAACCCCCTCCATCCACCAGAACCCCCTCCATCCACCAGAAACCCTCCATCCACCAGAACCCCTCCATCCGCCAGAACCCCTCTATCTGCCAGAACCCCCTCCATCCACCAGAACCCCCTCCATCCACCAGAACCCCTCCATCCACCAGAACCCCCTCCATCCACCAGAACCCCCTCCATCCACCAGAACCCCTCCATCCACCAGAACCCCCTCCATCCACCAGAACCCCTCCATCCACCAGAACTCCCTCCATCCACCAGAACCCCCTCCATCCACCAGAACCCCTCCATCCACCAGAACCCCCTCCATCCACCAAAACCCCTCCATCCACCAGAACCCCCTCCATCCACCTGAACCCCCTCCATCCACCAGAACCCACTCCAACAGAACCCCTCCATCCACCAGAACTCCCTCCATCCACCAGAACCCCTCCATCCACCAGAACCCCTCTATCTGCCAGAACCCCTCCATCCACCAGAACCCCTCCATCCACCAGAACCCCTCTATTCACCAGAACCCCTCCATCCACCAGAACCCCCTCCATCCACCAGAACCCCCTCCATCCACCAGAACCCACTCCAACAGAACCCCTCTATCTACCAGAACCCCTCCATCCACCAGAACCCCCTCCATCCACCAGAACCCCCTCCATCCACCAGAACCCACTCCAACAGAACCCCTCCATCCACCAGAACTCCCTCCATCCACCAGAACCCCTCCATCCACCAGAACCCCCTCCAACAGAACCCCTCCATCCACCAGAACCCCTCCATCCACCAGAACCCCCTCTATCCACCAGAACCCCTCCATCCACCAGAACCCCTCTATCTGCCAGAACCCCTCCATCCACCAGAACCCCTCTATCTGCCAGAACCCCTCCATCCACCAGAACCCCTCCATCCACCAGAACCCCTCTATTCACCAGAACCCCTCCATCCACCAGAACCCCCTCTATCCGCCAGAACCCCCTACATCCACCAGAACCCCTCTATCCACCAGAACCCCTCTATTCACCAGAACCCCTCCATCCACCAGAACCCCCTCCATCCACCAGAACCCCTCCATCCACCAGAACCCCTCTATCCACCAGAACCCCTCTATTCACCAGAACCCCTCCATCCACCAGAACCCCCTCCATCCACCAGAACCCCTCCATCCACCAGAACCCCTCTATCAACCAGAACCCCTTTTCTGCAAGAACCCCCTCCATCCACCAGAACCCCTCTATTCACCAGAACCCCCTCTATCCACCAGAACCCCTCCATCCACCAGAACCCCCTCCATCCACCAGAACCCCCTCCATCCACCAGAACCCCTCCATCCACCAGAACCCCTCCATCCACCAGAACCCCTCCATCCGCCAGAACCCCTCTATCTGCCAGAACCCCCTCCATCCACCAGAACCCCCTCTATCCACCAGAACACCCTCCATCCACCAGAACCCCCTCTATTCACCAGAACCCCCTCCATCCACCAGAACCCCTCTATCCTTCCAGAAACCCTCTATCCACCAGAACCCCTCTATCCGCCAGAACCCCTCCATCCACCAGAACCCCTCTATCCACCAGAACCCCTATATCCACCAGAACCCCTCCATCCACCAGAACCCCCTCCATCCACCAGAACCCCTCTATCTGCCAGAACCCCCTCCATCCACCAGAACCCCTCTATCTGCCAGAACCCCCTCCATCCACCAGAAACCCTCTATCCACCAGAACCCCCTCTATTCACCAGAACCCCCTCCATCCACCAGAACCCCTCTATCCACCAGAACCCCCTCTATTCACCAGAACCCCCTCCATCCACCAGAACCACCTCCATCCACCAGAACCCCTCCATCCACCAGAACCCGCTCTATCCACCAGAACCCCTCCATCCACCAGAACCCCCTCCAACAGAACCCCTCCATCCACCAGAACTCCCTCCATCCACCAGAACCCCTCTATCCACCAGAACCCCCTCCAACAGAACCCCTCCATCAACCAAAACCCCTCTATTCACCAGAACCCCCTCCATCCACCAGAACCCCTCCATCCACCAGAACCCCTCTATCCACCAGAACCCCCTCCATCCACCAGAACCCCCTCCATCCACCAGAACCCCTCTATGCACCAGAACCCCTCCATCCGCCAGAACCCCTCCATCCGCCAGAACCCCTCCATCCGCCAGAACCCCTCTATCTGCCAGAACCCCCTCTATCCACCAGAACCCCCTCCATCCGCCAGAACCCCTCCATCCGCCAGAAACCCTCTATCCGCCAGAACCCCCTCCATCCACCAAAACCCCCTCCATCCACCAGAACCCCTCCATCCACCAGAACCCTCTATCTGCCAGAACCCCTCCATCCACCAGAACCCCTCCATCCACTAGAACCCCCTCTATTCACCAGAACCCCCTCCATCCACCAGAACCCCTCTATTCACCAGAACCCCCTCCATCCACCAGAACCCCTCTATTCACCAGAACCCCTCTATTCACCAGAACCCCCTCCATCCACCAGAACCCCCTCTATCCACCAGAAACCGCTCTATCCACCAGAACCCCCTCTATTCACCAGAACCCCCTCTATCCACCAGAAACCGCTCTATCCACCAGAACCCCCTCTATCCGCCAGAACCCCTCCATCCACCAGAACCCCTCTATCCGCCAGAACCCCTCTATCCACCAGAACCCCTCTATCCACCAGAACCCCTCTATCCGCCAGAACCCCTCTATCCACCAGAACCCCTCTATCCGCCAGAACCCCTCCATCCACCAGAACCCCCTCCATCCACCAGAACCCCTCTATCTGCCAGAACCCCTCTATCCACCAGAACCCCTCTATCCGCCAGAACCCCTCTATCCACCAGAACCCCTCTATCCGCCAGAACCCCTCCATCCACCAGAACCCCCTCCATCCACCAGAACCCCTCTATCTGCCAGAACCCCTCTATCCACCAGAACCCCTCTATTCACCAGAACCCCCTCCATCCACCAGAACCCCTCTATCTGCCAGAACCCCCTCTTTTCACCAGAACCCCCTCCATCCACCAGAACCCCTCTATCCACCAGAACCCCCTTTATTCACCAGAACCCCCTCCATCCACCAGAACCCCCTCCATCCACCAGAACTCCCTCCATCCACCAGAACTCCTCCATCCGCCAGAACCCCCTCCATCCACCAGAACCCCTCCATCCACCAGAACCCCTCCATCCGCCAGAACCCCTCCATCCGCCAGAACCCCTCTATCTGCCAGAACCCCTCCATCCACCAGAACCCCTCCATCCACCAGAACCCCTCTATTCACCAGAACCCCTCCATCCACCAGAACCCCTTCTATCTGCCAGAACCCCCTCCATCCACCAGAACCCCTCCATCCGCCAGAACCCCTCTATCTGCCAGAACCCCCTCCATCCACCAGAACCCCTCTATCCACCAGAACCCCTCTATCCACCAGAACCCCTCTATTCACCAGAACCCCTCCATCCACCAGAACCCCCTCCATCCACCAGAACCCCTCCATCCACCAGAACCCCTCTATCCACCAGAACCCCTCTATTCACCAGAACCCCTCCATCCACCAGGACCCCCTCCATCCACCAGAACCCCTCCATCCACCAGAACCCCTCTATCCACCAGAACCCCCTCCATCCACCAGAACCCCTCTATCCACCAGAACCCCCTCCATCCACCAGAACCCCTCCATCCACCAGAACCCCCTCCATCCACCAGAACCCCCTCCATCCACCAGAACCCCCTCCATCCACCAGAAACCCTCCATCCACCAGAACCCCTCCATCCGCCAGAACCCCTCTATCTGCCAGAACCCCCTCCATCCACCAGAACCCCCTCCATCCACCAGAACCCCTCCATCCACCAGAACCCCCTCCATCCACCAGAACCCCCTCCATCCACCAGAACCCCTCCATCCACCAGAACCCCTCCATCCACCAGAACTCCCTCCATCCACCAGAACCCCCTCCATCCACCAGAACCCCTCCATCCACCAGAACCCCCTCCATCCACCAAAACCCCTCCATCCACCAGAACCCCCTCCATCCACCTGAACCCCCTCCATCCACCAGAACCCACTCCAACAGAACCCCTCCATCCACCAGAACTCCCTCCATCCACCAGAACCCCTCCATCCACCAGAACCCCCTCCAACAGAACCCCTCCATCAACCAGAACCCCCTCCATCCACCAGAACCCCCTCCATCCACCAGAACCCCTCTATCTGCCAGAACCCCTCCATCCACCAGAACCCCTCCATCCACCAGAACCCCTCTATTCACCAGAACCCCTCCATCCACCAGAACCCCCTCCATCCACCAGAACCCCCTCCATCCACCAGAACCCACTCCAACAGAACCCCTCTATCTACCAGAACCCTCCATCCACCAGAACCCCCTCCATCCACCAGAACCCCCTCCATCCACCAGAACCCACTCCAACAGAACCCCTCCATCCACCAGAACTCCCTCCATCCACCAGAACCCCTCCATCCACCAGAACCCCCTCCAACAGAACCCCTCCATCCACCAGAACCCCTCCATCCACCAGAACCCCCTCTATCCACCAGAACCCCTCCATCCACCAGAACCCCTCTATCTGCCAGAACCCCTCCATCCACCAGAACCCCTCCATCCACCAGAACCCCTCTATTCACCAGAACCCCTCCATCCACCAGAACCCCCTCTATCCGCCAGAACCCCCTACATCCACCAGAACCCCTCTATCCACCAGAACCCCTCTATTCACCAGAACCCCTCCATCCACCAGAACCCCCTCCATCCACCAGAACCCCTCCATCCACCAGAACCCCTCTATCCACCAGAACCCCTCCATCCACCGGAACCCCTCCATCCGCCAGAACCCCTCTATCTGCCAGAACCCCCTCCATCCACCAGAACCCCCTCTATCCACCAGAACACCCTCCATCCACCAGAACCCCCTCTATTCACCAGAACCCCCTCCATCCACCAGAACCCCTCTATCCTTCCAGAAACCCTCTATCCACCAGAACCCCTCTATCCGCCAGAACCCCTCCATCCACCAGAACCCCTCTATCCACCAGAACCCCTATATCCACCAGAACCCCTCCATCCACCAGAACCCCCTCCATCCACCAGAACCCCTCTATCTGCCAGAACCCCCTCCATCCACCAGAACCCCTCTATCTGCCAGAACCCCCTCCATCCACCAGAAACCCTCTATCCACCAGAACCCCCTCTATTCACCAGAACCCCCTCCATCCACCAGAACCCCTCTATCCACCAGAACCCCCTCTATTCACCAGAACCCCCTCCATCCACCAGAACCACCTCCATCCACCAGAACCCCTCCATCCACCAGAACCCGCTCTATCCACCAGAACCCCTCCATCCACCAGAACCCCCTCCAACAGAACCCCTCCATCCACCAGAACTCCCTCCATCCACCAGAACCCCCTCCAACAGAACCCCTCCATCAACCAAAACCCCTCTATTCACCAGAACCCCCTCCATCCACCAGAACCCCTCCATCCACCAGAACCCCTCTATCCACCAGAACCCCTCCATCCACCAGAACCCCCTCCATCCACCAGAACCCCTCTATCCACCAGAACCCCTCCATCCGCCAGAACCCCTCCATCCGCCAGAACCCCTCCATCCGCCAGAACCCCTCTATCTGCCAGAACCCCCTCTATCCACCAGAACCCCCTCCATCCGCCAGAACCCCTCCATCCGCCAGAAACCCTCTATCCGCCAGAACCCCCTCCATCCACCAAAACCCCCTCCATCCACCAGAACCCCTCCATCCACCAGAACCCTCTATCTGCCAGAACCCCTCCATCCACCAGAACCCCTCCATCCACTAGAACCCCCTCTATTCACCAGAACCCCCTCCATCCACCAGAACCCCTCTATTCACCAGAACCCCCTCCATCCACCAGAACCCCTCTATTCACCAGAACCCCTCTATTCACCAGAACCCCCTCCATCCACCAGAACCCCCTCTATCCACCAGAAACCGCTCTATCCACCAGAACCCCCTCTATTCACCAGAACCCCCTCTATCCACCAGAAACCGCTCTATCCACCAGAACCCCCTCTATCCGCCAGAACCCCTCTATCCGCCAGAACCCCTCTATCCACCAGAACCCCTCTATCCACCAGAACCCCTCTATCCGCCAGAACCCCTCTATCCACCAGAACCCCTCTATCCGCCAGAACCCCTCCATCCACCAGAACCCCCTCCATCCACCAGAACCCCTCTATCTGCCAGAACCCCTCTATCCACCAGAACCCCTCTATCCGCCAGAACCCCTCTATCCACCAGAACCCCTCTATCCGCCAGAACCCCTCCATCCACCAGAACCCCCTCCATCCACCAGAACCCCTCTATCTGCCAGAACCCCTCTATCCACCAGAACCCCCTCCATCCACCAGAACCCCTCCATCCACCAGAACTCCTCCATCCGCCAGAACCCCCTCCATCCACCAGAACCCCTCCATCCACCAGAACCCCTCCATCCGCCAGAACCCCTCCATCCGCCAGAACTCCTCTATCTGCCAGAACCTCCTCCATCCACCAGAACCCCTCCATCCGCCAGAACCCCTCTATCTGCCAGAACCCCTCTATTCACAAGAACCCCCTCTATTCACCAGAACCCCCTCTATTCACCAGAATCCCTCTATCCACCAGAACCCCTCTATCTGCCAGAACCCCCTCCATCCACCAGAACCCCTCTATCTGCCAGAACCCCCTCCATCCACCAGAACCCCTCCATCCACCAGAACTCCTCCATCCACTAGAACCCCCTCTATTCACCAGAACCCCTCTATTCACCAGAACCCCCTCCATCCACCAGAACCCCCTCTATCCACCAGAACCCCTCTATCTGCCAGAACCCCCTCCATCCACCAGAACCCCTCTATCTGCCAGAACCCCTCTATCCACCAGAACCCCTCTATCCGCCAGAACCCCTCCATCCACCAGAACCCCTCTATCCGCCAGAACCCCTCTATCCACCAGAACCCCTCTATCCGCCAGAACCCCTCTATCCACCAGAACCCCTCTATTCACCAGAACCCCCTCCATCCACCAGAACCCCTCTATCCACCAGAAACCGCTCTATCCACCAGAACCCCCTCCATCCACCAGAACCCCTCCATCCACCAGAACCCCCTCTATTCACCAGAACCCCTCCATCCACCAGAACCCCCTCTATTCACCAGAACCCCCTCCATCCACCAGAACCCCCTCTATCCACCAGAAACCGCTCTATCCACCAGAACCCCCTCTATCCACCAGAACCCCTCTATCCGCCAGAACTCCTCTATCCACCAGAACCCCTCTATCCGCCAGAACCCCTCTATTCACCAGAACCCCTCTATTCACCAGAACCCCCTCCATCCACCAGAACCCCCTTTATCCAACAGAAACCGCTCTATCCACCAGAACCCCTCTATCCACCAGAACCCCTCTATCCACCAGAACCCCCTCTATCCACCAGAACCCCCTCTATCCACCAGAACCCCTCTATCCACCAGAACCCCCTCTATCCACCAGAACCCCTCTATCCACCAGAACCCCCTCTATCCACCAGAACCCCTCTATCCACCAGAACCCCCTCTATCCACCAGAACCCCCTCTATCCGCCAGAACCCCTCCATCCACCAGAACCCCTCTATCCGCCAGAACCCCTCTATCCGCCAGAACCCCTCTATCCGCCAGAACACCTCCATCCACCAAAACCCCTCTATCCACCAGAACCCCTATATCCACCAGAACCCCTCGATCCGCCAGAACCCCTCTATCTGCCAGAACCCCCTCCATCCACCAGAACCCCTCTATCCACCAGAACCCCCTCTATCCACCAGAACCCCTTCCATCCACCAGAACCCCCTCCATCCACCAGAACTCCCTCCGTCCACCAGAACCCCCTCCATCCACCAGAACCCCCTCCATCCACCAGAACCCCTTTATCCAACAGAACCCCTCTATCCGCCAGAACCCCTCTATCCACCAGAACCCCTCTATTCACCATAACCCCCTCTATTCACCATAACCCCCTCCATCCACCAGAACCCCCTCTATCCAACAGAACCCCTCTATCCGCCAGAACCCCTCTATCCACCAGAACCTCCTCTATCCACCAGAACCCCTCTATCTGCCAGAACCCCCTCCATCCACCAGAACCTCTCTATTCACCAGATCCCCCTCCATCCACCAGAACCCCTCTATCCACCAGAACCCCTCCATCCACCAGAACCCCCTCCATCCACCAGAACCCCTCTATCCACCAGAACCCCCTCCATCCACCAGAACCCCCTCCATCCACCAGAACCACCTCCATCCACCAGAACCCCTCTATCCACCAGAACCCCCTCCATCCACCAGAACCCCCTCCATCCACCAGAACCCCCTCCATCCACCAGAACCCCCTCCATCCACCAGAACCCCCTCCATCCACCAGAACCCCTCCATCCACCAGAACCCCTGCAGCCAATCAATCAATAAACGGGTGAGTCAGCCGGTAAAAGACTTGGAGGCTGCTCTCATGTATCCTCGCTCCTCAGAGCTTTGAGCCAAAAAATAAAAGAACTGGGACAGCCATCAAAATGGCGAGGACACATCAATTAAGAGAATTGAGAATTTTCATAAATTATTTGATTTTTGATTTTAAATCATTGATGATGATGATGGGTTTTTAGGCCACTGGGGGGGGGGCAAACTTTGATGTGTAAAATCTGTGAAGTTCCCCTTTAACCTTTTTCATGATATTTACATTAATGTACTATCAGTCAGACAGAAACAATTAAAATACTCAGCATACATGTGACAAACCTTGTTTTATGTATCTTATATATTAACAGTCCATGTTAGTGACTGAGTTTACTCTACTCGTTCTTTATGTGAATTTAAGGAGGTCCATTCAGCAAGAAGCACAAACAAATAAAACTCAATATTGTATAATTACAAAAACCTCACACAGCTAACAGTTCATAATATTGAACTGAAACAACATTTAATGGAGCTTTGAACCCATTAAAATACTTTAATTACTTAACAGCCCTCTATTAAAACAGTCTTTGAGTGCTCTGATAAAATAAAGGGAAAAATATTAATCTTTACAATTTGACGTCTTTGGATTGGACACAAAGACGATCAGGTCACTCAGAGATTAATCAGCCACCAAGAAGACTGACAGGAACATAATGTGATAATAAAAGAGTGTTACACACTCTGCAAAATATAAAGAGAATTATAAATATATGGACCCACAGTGTAAGAACAACTTGTTGTGTATGTGTTTATTTGTTATCTTTTCAAACTAGTTTAACTGGAAATAGTGCTGCTCATAGACGCATTTCAACAGTACCAGGAGAGAAACTGTGATTTTATCAGTAATGAAGTGAAGCCCCAACCCTCTCTACACAACTACAAACCAGCAGCTGACATGAAAACGTTTCCAACAATTCTTCAGTCTGATTTTTTACTGACAACTGTTTAAAACTCACAAACAGTTCAGTATTAGAGGTTTTTAGACTGGGCTGATTTCACACTGCTGGTTCCTGGACAGAAAACTAATAAAGTAATTTTATTAAAATACAGAAAAAACATCTTCAGTGAATGAAGAGAGGCAGCGATGTGGAGGACTAAGTGTTCTCCTTAAAGACCAGCAGGTACTACACAGGTAATACCAAACTATAAATACTTTAGCTCAGAAAAACACTTATTTATTCTAAAAACTGAATAAAAACTGACCCAGAAGAATTCAGAACAGAGTTCTTAAAATGTAGAAAGATCCACAAACATTATTATTCTGACAGTGAAGTAGACTTATTCATGTAATTATACTCAGAGAGAAGTGGATCAACTGCCTCAATTTACTCAACTACACTTATTGTTTAAAGTAGTTCAGTGCCTCTCCTCCCCCAATCGCTGTGAGGACGCACAAACCAGGAAAACAACAACAGGAAACAACGTTTAACACCTCAAACTCTGTCATTTCACATTTCATCAACTAAACAATGAATGTGATCAATAATCATCAGATTGATCAATAATGACAGTAATCATTATCTACAGTCCTGATATTAACACTCACCTGCCTCACACTGTTTTCCTCCTCCTGCTCTGATGACTGTAAAATGAAGTCTGACTGCTCCACTTCCTGTCTGTCTGCTCCTCCCTCCTTCTGCTTTACTGGAAGTCACATGACTGTCATTTATGATCTCTGTGAAGCTTTATGACTGTGTGTGTGCTGCTTGGTACAAACAGACACAAAGACTTCCTCATGGTGTTTTCTTTGTTTATTATTTGCTATTTGTCATACTTGTCATTTCTGCCAGGGATTGTGTTTGTGAAATTATTATTTTTACTTTCTGTAAAAACAGGAAACATAACTGTTGATTGTCAGTTTCACTGTTAACTGATTGGTTTCCCAAGGAACATATTTGAAGGCAAACAGACACAAAGACTTCCTCATTGTAGTAAAACCACTTATCTTCCAGTAAAGGTGTGTTCTGTGTTAACAGATAAATGTGCAGCTACAGTCCACAGAGAGACTAAACTAAACCCTCTGACAGTGATGATCATTATACTGTAACACTCAGACTGGGTCACCAATGTTCCTCTGCCAGTGTGACGGAGCAGGAAACAAAGGAGAACGGTCAACAACACCACCCAGGAGAACTTCACCTCCAGGAAATGATAAAGGAGAGTTGAACCAGTCAGGAAGGAAAAAGGTCCAAAACACACTGAATGTGTTCCATGATCAAATATAACTTTCATCAATGGCTGGACCACAATACATTTACTAAATACTCAGTTATATAGCAGACACAAGCTAAACAGTGAAGAGCAGTCACTCATATATATTGAGGGTATCAACCGTTACACAGTGATACAGGGGTCCAATAAAACAGCCAATAAGGCAGCAGAAGTGAAGGACAGGGAGGGGCTTACCACAGCAGCAGGGAACCAAAAGGAGGAGGATCCAAAAACTGAACACCACCCAGAACACCAACGAAGAAGAGGACTGTGCAAGGACCCAACCAGCAGGGGTTGTGGACTGCTGCTCACTGAGAGACACACACACACACACACACACACACACACACACACACACACACACACACACACACACACACACAGTTACTAATGCAACACACACATACAGAACAGCAAAATGAATCCTACATCAAACCTACTAAAATAATCAAATCCAGTCTGATGTGAATAATCAGGACCAGATAAACTGATTCCCAAAATAAATCAACTTGAGAAGAAAAGGAAAAGAAAAGAAATAATCCAAACTACAGTCAAGTTTTATGTCTGCTTGGGAGATAAAAGCTGTTCTTCACCTGCTCACACAGACAGTTGAACTTCCTGTCTGTAATGAAGATTAAAAGAAATATCTGCAAACATTTTGAAAATAGTTTCTCAGACATGAAATAAAGGATCATGTCAGATGTGAACATGTTCAAACACAGAGCTGAGCTTCCTCTACGTCTTCCTGTCTCATCTTACGTCTGTCAGTGCAGCAGCTCTCTCATGTTGTGATCATGTCTAAAAAAGAAGTTATTATTCAGTCAGTGTGACGACCTGCTTCAGTTAGAACTCCACCATCATTATTCAGCTCTGATTCTTCTACGTCATCAGTCCCTGTTACAGTAGGACGCTCCGAGGATCAACTCTGATAATCAGCCCTGTGTACGTGCTGCTGCTGTTTGCTCATAACTGATAAAAGATGATGATGAATGATTCCTCGTATCAAAGTACAGTCACACTGATCTGATGGCAGTTCCAGAGAAATCAAAGTTCACTGTGAGTCTACAACAGTTTGACATTTACTGTAAATCCTCCGTCTACAGTGAAGTAAGAAGCCGGCAATGTTCCAGTCCTGATGAATGATGCTGATAATAAGTTATTTCTCTTTGAGAAGATCAATAAACTCAGCAGCTTCACTCTGTGATTTTAGGATTGTATGAAGAGTTTTGAGAACTCAACACCTTTTGGAGCTTTTTCTGTTGTACAAATAAGAAACACAGTTCAGGTGAATATATATATTTATATATATATCTCCTGTAAATTCACACTTTATTTGAAGAGTGTGATGCATGCATGTAGTCTGATGTTATAACTTACAGCTTATAAAAATGAAGTCAATCATTAACATAACCATAAACCATTATCAGCACAATTAAAGCATGAACTCTGTGAACTCAGAGCAAAAGATTAAAGACAAACAGACAAACTCTTTGGCCTTACATTTACTATTTAAAGACCAACAATAATGAGGGATTTTATACTTGAACACAGATAAATAATACTAAAAGTTTCCTTTGAGTTTCCAGATGAAGTTTTTGAGATAAATATTCAGTTTTAGATAGAAAAAGAAGCACAGAGCTGATATTCAGACTTATTTCAACATGTTTATGAAAATGTAGTAAAAGTAGAATATGAGCTGAAATGATGAAGGTCTTAAGGAGGGTTCAGCATCAGCAGTTAGAAACAAAAGGTCCAGTTCTGACACAAACACCTGAACTGTGTTTCTTATTTGTACAACAGAAAAAGCTCCAAAAGGTGTTGAGTTCTCAAAACTCTTCATACAATCCTAAAATCACAGAGTGAAGCTGCTGAGTTTATTGATCTTCTCAAAGAGAAATAACTTATTATCAGCATCATTCATCAGGACTGGAACATTGCCGGCTTCTTACTTCACTGTAGACGGAGGATTTACAGTAAATGTCAAACTGTTGTAGACTCACAGTGAACTTTGATTTCTCTGGAACTGCCATCAGATCAGTGTGACTGTACTTTGATACGAGGAATCATTCATCATCATCTTTTATCAGTTATGAGCAAACAGCAGCAGCACGTACACAGGGCTGATTATCAGAGTTGATCCTCGGAGCGTCCTACTGTAACAGGGACTGATGACGTAGAAGAATCAGAGCTGAATAATGATGGTGGAGTTCTAACTGAAGCAGGTCGTCACACTGACTGAATAATAACTTCTTTTTTAGACATGATCACAACATGAGAGAGCTGCTGCACTGACAGACGTAAGATGAGACAGGAAGACGTAGAGGAAGCTCAGCTCTGTGTTTGAACATGTTCACATCTGACATGATCCTTTATTTCATGTCTGAGAAACTATTTTCAAAATGTTTGCAGATATTTCTTTTAATCTTCATTACAGACAGGAAGTTCAACTGTCTGTGTGAGCAGGTGAAGAACAGCTTTTATCTCCCAAGCAGACATAAAACTTGACTGTAGTTTGGATTATTTCTTTTCTTTTCCTTTTCTTCTCAAGTTGATTTATTTTGGGAATCAGTTTATCTGCTCCTGATTATTTACATCAGACTGGATTTGATTATTTTAGTAGGTTTGATGTAGGATTCATTTTGCTGTTCTGTATGTGTGTGTTGCATTAGTAACTGTGTGTGTGTGTGTGTGTGTGTGTGTGTGTGTGTGTGTGTGTGTGTGTGTGTGTGTGTGTGTCTCAGTGAGCAGCAGTCCACAACCCCTGCTGGTTGGGTCCTTGCACAGTCCTCTTCTTCGTTGGTGTTCTGGGTGGTGTTCAGTTTTTGGATCCTCCTCCTTTTGGTTCCCTGCTGCTGTGGTAAGCCCCTCCCTGTCCTTCACTTCTGCTGCCTTATTGGCTGTTTTATTGGGCCCCTGTATCACTGTGTAACGGTTGATACCCTCAATATATATGAGTGACTGCTCTTCACTGTTTAGCTTGTGTCTGCTATATAACTGAGTATTTAGTAAATGTATTGTGGTCCAGCCATTGATGAAAGTTATATTTGATCATGGAACACATTCAGTGTGTTTTGGACCTTTTTCCTTCCTGACTGGTTCAACTCTCCTTTATCATTTCCTGGAGGTGAAGTTCTCCTGGGTGGTGTTGTTGACCGTTCTCCTTTGTTTCCTGCTCCGTCACACTGGCAGAGGAACATTGGTGACCCAGTCTGAGTGTTACAGTATAATGATCATCACTGTCAGAGGGTTTAGTTTAGTCTCTCTGTGGACTGTAGCTGCACATTTATCTGTTAACACAGAACACACCTTTACTGGAAGATAAGTGGTTTTACTACAATGAGGAAGTCTTTGTGTCTGTTTGCCTTCAAATATGTTCCTTGGGAAACCAATCAGTTAACAGTGAAACTGACAATCAACAGTTATGTTTCCTGTTTTTACAGAAAGTAAAAATAATAATTTCACAAACACAATCCCTGGCAGAAATGACAAGTATGACAAATAGCAAATAATAAACAAAGAAAACACCATGAGGAAGTCTTTGTGTCTGTTTGTACCAAGCAGCACACACACAGTCATAAAGCTTCACAGAGATCATAAATGACAGTCATGTGACTTCCAGTAAAGCAGAAGGAGGGAGGAGCAGACAGACAGGAAGTGGAGCAGTCAGACTTCATTTTACAGTCATCAGAGCAGGAGGAGGAAAACAGTGTGAGGCAGGTGAGTGTTAATATCAGGACTGTAGATAATGATTACTGTCATTATTGATCAATCTGATGATTATTGATCACATTCATTGTTTAGTTGATGAAATGTGAAATGACAGAGTTTGAGGTGTTAAACGTTGTTTCCTGTTGTTGTTTTCCTGGTTTGTGCGTCCTCACAGCGATTGGGGGAGGAGAGGCACTGAACTACTTTAAACAATAAGTGTAGTTGAGTAAATTGAGGCAGTTGATCCACTTCTCTCTGAGTATAATTACATGAATAAGTCTACTTCACTGTCAGAATAATAATGTTTGTGGATCTTTCTACATTTTAAGAACTCTGTTCTGAATTCTTCTGGGTCAGTTTTTATTCAGTTTTTAGAATAAATAAGTGTTTTTCTGAGCTAAAGTATTTATAGTTTGGTATTACCTGTGTAGTACCTGCTGGTCTTTAAGGAGAACACTTAGTCCTCCACATCGCTGCCTCTCTTCATTCACTGAAGATGTTTTTTCTGTATTTTAATAAAATTACTTTATTAGTTTTCTGTCCAGGAACCAGCAGTGTGAAATCAGCCCAGTCTAAAAACCTCTAATACTGAACTGTTTGTGAGTTTTAAACAGTTGTCAGTAAAAAATCAGACTGAAGAATTGTTGGAAACGTTTTCATGTCAGCTGCTGGTTTGTAGTTGTGTAGAGAGGGTTGGGGCTTCACTTCATTACTGATAAAATCACAGTTTCTCTCCTGGTACTGTTGAAATGCGTCTATGAGCAGCACTATTTCCAGTTAAACTAGTTTGAAAAGATAACAAATAAACACATACACAACAAGTTGTTCTTACACTGTGGGTCCATATATTTATAATTCTCTTTATATTTTGCAGAGTGTGTAACACTCTTTTATTATCACATTATGTTCCTGTCAGTCTTCTTGGTGGCTGATTAATCTCTGAGTGACCTGATCGTCTTTGTGTCCAATCCAAAGACGTCAAATTGTAAAGATTAATATTTTTCCCTTTATTTTATCAGAGCACTCAAAGACTGTTTTAATAGAGGGCTGTTAAGTAATTAAAGTATTTTAATGGGTTCAAAGCTCCATTAAATGTTGTTTCAGTTCAATATTATGAACTGTTAGCTGTGTGAGGTTTTTGTAATTATACAATATTGAGTTTTATTTGTTTGTGCTTCTTGCTGAATGGACCTCCTTAAATTCACATAAAGAACGAGTAGAGTAAACTCAGTCACTAACATGGACTGTTAATATATAAGATACATAAAACAAGGTTTGTCACATGTATGCTGAGTATTTTAATTGTTTCTGTCTGACTGATAGTACATTAATGTAAATATCATGAAAAAGGTTAAAGGGGAACTTCACAGATTTTACACATCAAAGTTTGCCCCCCCCCCCCCCAGTGGCCTAAAAAACCATCATCATCATCAATGATTTAAAATCAAATATCAAATCATTCATAAAAATTCTCAATTCTCTTAATTGATGTGTCCTCGCCATTTTGATGGCTGTCCCAGTTCTTTTATTTTTTAGCTCAAAGCTCTGAGGAGCGAGGATACATGAGAGCAGCCTCCAAGTCTTTTACCGGCTGACTCACCCGTTTATTGATTGATTGGCTGCAGGGGTTCTGGTGGATGGAGGGGGTTCTGGTGGATGGAGGGGTTCTGGTGGATGGAGGGGGTTCTGGTGGATGGAGGGGGTCCTGGTGGATGGAGGGGGTTCAGGTGGATGGAGGGGGTTCTGGTGGATGGAGGGGGTTCTGGTGGATGGAGGGGGTCCTGGTGGATGGAGGGGGTTCAGGTGGATGGAGGGGGTTCTGGTGGATGGAGGGGGTTCTGGTGGATGGAGGGGGTTCTGGTGGATGGAGGGGGTTCAGGTGGATGGAGGGGATTCTGGTGGATGTAGGGGGTTCTGGAGGATGGAGGGGGTTCTGGTGGATAAAGGCGGTTCTGGTGGATGGAGGGGGTTCTGGTGGATGGAGGGGGTTCAGGTGGATGGAGGGGGTTCAGGTGGATGGAGGGGGTTCTGGTGGACGGAGGGGGTTCTGGTGGAGAGAGGGGGTTCAGGTGGATGGAGGGGGTTCTGGTGGATGGAGGGGGTTCAGGTGGATGGAGGGGGTTCTGGTGGATGGAGGGGGTTCAGGTGGATGGAGGGGGTTCAGGTGGATGGAGGGGGTTCTGGTGGACGGAGGGGGTTCTGGTGGAGAGAGGGGGTTCAGGTGGATGGAGGGGGTTCTGGTGGATGGAGGGGGTTCAGGTGGATGGAGGGGGTTCTGGTGGATGGAGGGGGTTCAGGTGGACGGAGGGGGTTCTGGTGGACGGAGGGGGTTCAGGTGGATGGAGGGGGTTCAGGTGGATGGAGGGGGTTCTGGTGGACGGAGGGGGTTCTGGTGGAGAGAGGGGGTTCAGGTGGATGGAGGGGGTTCTGGTGGATGGAGGGGGTTCAGGTGGATGGAGGGGGTTCTGGTGGATGGAGGGGGTTCAGGTGGACGGAGGGTGTTCTGGTGGATGGAGGGGGTTCTGGAGGATGGAGGGGGTTCTGGTGGACGAAGGGGGTTCTGGTGGATGGAGGGGGTTCTGGTGGATGGAGGGGGTTCTGGTGGATAGAGGGGATTCTGGTGGATAGAGGGGGTTCTGGTGGATTCAGGGGGTTCTGGAGGATAGAGGGGATTCTATCTGGTGGATAGAGGGGGTTCTGGTGGATGGAGGGGGTTCTGGTGGATGGAGGGGGTTCTGGTAGATGGAGGGGATTCTGGTGGATGGAGAGGATTCTGGTGGATGGAGGGGGTTCTGGTGGATGGAGAGGGTTCGGATGTATGGAGGGGGTTCTGGTGGATGGAGTGGATTCTGGTGGATGGAGGGGGTTCTGGTGGATGGTGGGGTTCTGGTGGATAGAGGGGTTCTGGTGGATGGAGGGGGTTCTGGTAGATGGAGGGGATTCTGGTGGATGGAGGGGATTCTGGTGGATGGAGGGGGTTCGGATGTATGGAGGGGGTTCTGGTGGATGGAGGGGGTTCTGGTGGATGGAGGGGGTTCTGGTGGATAGAGGGGATTCAGGTGAATGTAGGGGGTTCTGGAGGATGGAGGGGGTTCTGGTGGATAAAGGCGGTTCTGGTGGATAGAGGGGGTTCTGGTGGATACAGGGGATTCTGGTGGATAGAGGGGTTCTGGTGGATAGAGGGGTTTGTGGTGGATTCAGGGGGTTCTGGAGGATAGAGGGGATTCTATCTGGTGGATAGAGGGGGTTCTGGTGGATGGAGGGGGTTCTGGTAGATGGAGGGGATTCTGGTGGATGGAGGGGGTTCTGGTGGATGGAGGGGGTTCTGGTGGATGGAGGGGGTTCAGGTGGATGGAGGGTGTTCTGGTGGAGAGAGGGGGTTCGGGTGGATGGAGGGGGTTATGGTGGATAGAGGGGTTCTTGTGGATAGAGGGGTTCTGGAGGATGGAGGGGGTTCTGGTGGACGAAGGGGGTTCGGATGTATGGAGGGGGTTCTGGTGGATGGAGTGGATTCTGGTGGATGGAGGGGGTTCTGGTGGATGGTGGGGTTCTGGTGGACAGAGGGGTTCTGGTGGATAGAGGGGTTTGTGGTGGATTCAGGGGGTTCTGGAGGATAGAGGGGATTCTATCTGGTGGATAGAGGGGGTTCTGGTGGATGGAGGGGGTTCTGGTGGATGGAGGGGGTTCTGGTAGATGGAGGGGATTCTGGTGGATGGAGGGGATTCTGGTGGATGGAGGGGGTTCTGGTGGATGGAGGGGGTTCTGGTGGATGGAGGGGTTCTGCTGGATGGAGGGGGTTCTGGTGGATGGAGGAGGTTCTGGTGGATGGAGGGGGTCCTGTTGGATGGAGGGGGTTCTGGTGGATGGAGGGGGTTCTGGTGGACGGAGGAGGTTCTGGTGGATGGAGGGGGTCCTGTTGGATGGAGGGGGTTCTGGTGGATGGAGGGGGTTCTGGTGGACGGAGGAGGTTCTGGTGGATGGATAGGGTTCTGGTGGATGGATAGGGTTCTGGTGGATGGAGAGTGTTCTGGTGGATGGAGAGGGTTCTGGTGGATAGAGGGGTTCTGGTGGATGGAGAGGGTTCTGGTGGATGGAGAGTGTTCTGGTGGATGGAGAGGGTTCTGGTGGATAGAGGGGTTCTGGTGGATGGAGAGGGTTCTGTTGGATAGAGGGAATTCTGGTGGATGGAGGGGTTTCTGGTGGATGGCGGGGGGGGGTTCTGGTGGATGGAGAGGGTTCTGGTAGATAGAGGGGTTCTGGTGGATGGAGGGGGTTCTGGTGGATGGAGAGGGTTCTGGTGGATGGCGGGGGGGGGGGGGGTTCTGGTGGATGGAGGGGGTTCTGGTAGATAGAGGGGTTCTGGTGGATGGAGGGGGTTCTGGTGGATGGAGAGGGTTCTGGTGATGATCCGAGCTGCAGAGTTCTGAACCAGTTGAAGTTTTTGAAGGTATTTGTGAAGTAGACCAAAGAGAAGGGAGTTGCAGTAGTCAGTGTGGGGAGAGAGGGAGGGGCGGAGGCGATGGGAATATGCAGCCTGGGTGATGTTATTGATATGTGATTGGAAAGACCCAGACTCTTAACCTGAGGGGATAAGTTTGACACCAAAGTGGAGACAGATTTCTGATTCATCATCTAGTTAAAAATCAGTTAATTATCTGTCTGATCAATACAAGAAACATAAACAACTTTCCTAATTTATTTAAATGATTTTTCTTTTCATGATGTGAACTATTATTATGGATATTAGTTTATATGATGTTATGGATAAAATTAACATAAGGGAGAGTTTGTCTGTCACATTTTAAACACATTTATATTTTATATAATGTGTTTTCATTGTGAGGCTGAACATTACTGCGCATCTGGTTTGATATGAGTTTACTTAGTTTATTGAGTTACATCATATCAATTTTTCCTGCAACATTCAACCTAAAAAAAACAATTTTCAGTATTCAACAAACACTGTGGTCACATTTGGGTTATTAAATAAGTAATTCACAATCAGAATATCAATAAATAGCCTTCAAATGCAATTAATAAATAACACACACAGTACACTAAGCAGGTTGTTATCAATGTGCAGGTGTTTGTTAAACAGATATAATATAATATAATATGATACATGCTGCAGAGAGAAAACACTGCAGCTCTCTCAGTGATAACTGCACTTTTATTAGTATTAGTACATCAAACCAACTCAGTAATGTTCAGCCTCACAATGAAAACACATTATATAAAATATAAATGTGTTTAAAATGTGACAGACAAACTCTCCCTTATGTTAATTTTATCCATAAAAACATATAAACTAATATTCATAATAATAGTTAACAGGAGAAATAAAAAAAATCTTTCTAATAAATGAAGAAAGTTGTTTGTATCTTTTGTCGATCAGGCGGATAATTAACAGATTTTTAACTCTTGTATCTCACTTAAAAAAGTGTTCCTTACAGAGTCTTAGGGACAAAAATGTTATAAATTAATATTATTTCCAATTTCAATGAATTATTGTTTTAACCAACATCAGTCAGTCAGTCAGTCAATCAATCTTTATTAATGGTGATTAATTAATTAGTGAAAAACAAAAATAAATAAAATTTTGAAGTACACAGGAATGTATGAATTCATTTTCCAGCAGCGGGGGGGGGGGGGGGTCAAAAAGTAGTTTTAATGGGTTTCAATGGGGACATTTTGGTCCCTGAGGAGTTCAGAGGAACAATTTTGTTCATACACTGCATTATAGAGCTATTATAAATGATTGATTGAAATACAGAAAGTGTACCTTAAAAATACATTTTAAAGAATTTGATGCCATAAGCAGGAACACAGCCCAAATGATCAATAAAATAAAATTTAAAAAGCCCAAAATGTCCTTAGTGAGACACAAAGGGTTAACTAGATGGTGAATCAGAAACAAAATATAACAGAGTGACACACTTGAGTTTATTCTGTAATCTGTCTCCACTTCAGTGTCAAACTGCAGTAATATATCTGAGCAGTCTGATCAGCTGGGGTCAGTCTGCCAGTGAAAGATTTCTGTGGAGGCTGCTCTCCTTTGTCCTCGCTCCTCAAAAGAAGTTGGGCAGACTCCAGGAAAAGTGAAAACAGGAGGCAATGTAAAACTTAAACTGCCTTTATGTGAAAGTTGATGTATAAATAAACTCACCGTACAGGTTTTAGCATCAACTCAACCAGAGGAAACAGGATGAGTGTTTATCACCAACAACTGTAGCAGCACTAGTAGGTGATACAGGAGCTTCAGTTCCTTAAATCCTAATGTTAACAAGCGTCTTTCCTTTTGAGTTTTCCTTCAGAAAAACACTGTATGATCAGCAGATGACCTCTGACCTCTCAGTTTAAGTACCAGCAATAACAATGGCGAAGTGTATTATATCATCATTATTATTTTCCCTTCAGGTTTTCACCAAACAGCTCAACTCAGAGTCCAAAGACATCAGCTGATCGTTCATGAGCTCCTGTCGAGGTATGTGAAGTTTATCCTTAAATGTGCTGTAGTACCAGCAGAGGGCAGCACTTCATAAAGACATGATACTGTGTGACCTGTTTGTTCAAGCAGTCGATGATTAACATGTAACATGAACATGTAAAGCACGGCAGCTTTATTTATACAGTGCATTTCATACCCAGGGGAAACTCAATGTGCTTTACATAAAACAAACTCTTTTTGTACAAAGGTCATAGTAATAAAGTGACATGAGATAAAAAATGATTACATGCTCTTCTTATTTAAAATGGCTGTTATTCTCAGCAGGGAGGCATCATGGCGACACTAAAAGAGGAGCTCTTGAATATTCTTAAAAAATTAAAAGAAGATGACTTCAAGAAGTTCAAGTGGTTCCTGGAGCTGGATGACACCGTGGAGGGCTTTGAAGGCATCCCAGTGTTTCAGCTGGAGAATGCAGCAAGGTGGAACACAGTAGATCTGATGGTGCAGAAACATGGGGGTCATGGAGCTCTGCAGCGAACCAAGAACATTTTAGAAAAGATGAAGAGGAATGATCTGGCCCTGAGTTTAGAAAACTTCCAATCAGGACCAAAAGGTAAGTTAGAGGAATGAATCTGCAATACACTGACACATGAAGTTCTTAAATTATTACATGAGTTACGGTATTTCATTAATAGTAATGTGTTAAAGGAATAATGTTAGTGATTGATATGTCCAGATTTATGGTACACCACCTTCATCCAAAAGAAAAGTTAGCAGCATAAAGAATATTTATTTAATAAATCTAAGCAATAAATAAATTTGTTTAACCGGCACAAAGGATGAACAATCCCCCCGCCCCCTTTTTTTTTACCTGCCACATCCTTATTGCTTTATGCAACCAGTCATCTGTTAGTCTCACTCTCTATTTTACATTTAATGATAAATGAGACCCAAAGATACTTGAACTTCCTGATTGGAGAAACCCCAGAACCAGAAGAGATCATTTAACCGTTTATAGCCTCTTGGATTAAACAAAAAATACAAATAAGACATATGACATATATAAATATACATCTGTTTGTGTGTCATGTCGCTGGTGGATCTGAGTCATTGGACATTTATTCATTCAAGTGAATGGGAACCCAGATAGCATGCGAATGTGGGCCACTTGAGGCAATGATCCGGCACTGTAGGCATTCTTCTGGCCCGGACAAAACAGACGTGAACCTAAACTGGCCCATGTAGTAAATGCTACATTTGGGCCAAATATCACAAAACGAATATGGCCCATCTTTGGCCGAAATATGGCAAGTATGGCAATGACTAATCCGGATGTGAGCCTAAAGAGGCCCACATATAAGGAAACATACTTGGCCCACCTTTGTTGAAACATATTTGGGCCAGTCTTGGCCGAACTGGTTTATTTGGTGTGTTTCTGGTTGACGTCTGGCATTGTGATGGCTTGGTTATGGCCCACTTTTGGCAAACATGAGCGGACCGCCCAAGTGCCATCATTCCATGCTGTATGTGGGCCGGATGAACATGTCAGGTGTGGGCCAGATATGGGCCAAAAGAATTTTGCTATCTGGGAAGGGGGTCAAGGGTCTATACAACAAGACCTTTACTGTCATCCACCACCCAACTGGTTTCCCTTTTCTGCACAGAGTTGCTCTGTCAGTTATCAGGAATAATCTGATGAGTTATCAAACATCAGCTCAGGATCAGAAGGTCAGTCACAGGAAGAGACAAACATGACATCACATCCAGACAGCAGATCAGAGGAGAAACAGCCTGTGTCTTTATATAGTTTAATCATTTTAGATACACTAACAGTATTTGACAAGTTGCACATTTTCATTAGTTCAGGCTCTGTTCAGCAAATTTAATCTAAGATAAAATAATTAATACTAAATTCAAGTCTCAGATTTAATTTGAGCAGGTTTACATCAACGTAGACAGAGCAAGACATTTAACAGTCCTGCAGACAGCTGTGAAGAACTGCAGAAAGGCTCAGTAAGTCCAGATGTGATTAACATTATAAATCAGTGTAGATTAGTAGTTTAGTTCTTCAAATATAAATAATATAAATGTTTTATTATTGTTAAAATAGTGCTCTACTTGTTTATAACTGTTAAGTTAATGAACAGTTATTCTATTTATTTCTAGTCATTATTGGATTTGACAGTGTTTTCTTCTCTTTCTCTTCCTTTGTGTGTTGGAGGATTCATTCAAACGGAGGCAGACCTCCTCCACATCCTCAACGATTTAAGTGAAGATGACTTTGAGAATTTCAAATGGTTCCTGAAGAAAGAAAAAAAGGGCGACATCAAACCCATTCAATGGGCCCAGCTGGAGAAGGCAGAGGAGAGGTGGGAAGTGGTGGATCTGATGGTGCAGAAATATGAACTAGCTGGAACTGTGGAGGTGATGAAGAGCGTTTTAAAGAAGATCAACAGGAATGATCTGGTGACAGAGTTATCAAACATCAGCTCAGGATCAGAAGGTCAGTCACAGGAAGAGACAAACATGACATCACATCCAGACAGCAGATCAGAGGAGAAACAGCCTGTGTCTTTATATAGTTTAATCATTTTACATTAAGATTCCTTCATTGTCATTTCTCAGAACTCACATACACTGAAACAAAGCTGATACTCTGCATTTGACCCATCCTATACTCTAGGAGCAGTGAGCAGTGGCACTGACAGGAGTAAACCAGAGCAACCAGCAGAAACCCACACTAACACTGGGGAAACATCTAAACTCATCACAGAGACGACCGGAGACAACAAGGGTTCAAACCCAGGACCTTCTAGCTGTGAGGCAACAGTGCCAAACACTGAGACACCTCACTGCTCACACAGTAAGTATTTGAATAGTTATGCTTTTTTCAGCAGGCTCATATTAAACTTAGATAAAATAACTGATTCAACATTAAGGTCTCAGCTTTAATTTGAGTAAGTTTACATCATGATACAAAGAACTGTGATGAAATCAGACTAAATGATTGTATAAATATGTGAATGTATGCCCACATTAAGTCTGGTGATATCTCCACTGATTGATCTCCACCATTGGATTATAAAAAGATTTTAGATGCAACGGTGGGAAAACATGAATGAACTCTTGTAATTCTGACAGCTGGTCCTACAAAGTAGTGTTATTGGTTACTGTAATCAGGGTTATAGTTACAGAGACATTTCTATGTATTATTTTATTATTATATTATTTCCCAGGTAGATTTCTCCTGGAGAACGTTGATTTCTCTGCCATGTAAACACGTAACATGAACCAAAGACTGTAGAGCAGCTCAGAGTGACAGCAGCTGAATGAAAGTAGAGATCATTACTCAGAGTGATTCATCCTTAAATTTAAAGTCCAACTAAAACTTAAACTAACACAAATGATCCTCTAGAAGTCTAAATAATTTAGTTTCCACCTCTTAACATTTGACTCTTTGTTGAATTCAGACACATTCAGGCTGTGAGGAAAAGTTGTGACTCAGACACACAGAGCAAAACAGAGAAAAAGTCAGGACTGATAAACATCTTCTGTTACTAATACTGATAAAATAAGAAAGACATGCTTTGAGGATAAAGTCAGTGTAGAGGAGAAATCTGATCACTGATTTGTTGCTTGTACAGATTGACAGTAACCAGTACTGTGCATGTTAACATGTTCCCTGATTATCCAGCTAACCTTTCTCTGAGGAACCTGCTTACATAAATACATGTAAACACACTGAGAGATGTTCACATCTAGATTTTTCTTCTCTTTCAGCACAAAGTGGAAAGCAGGAGGGTTTAGATGAACATCACATAATTCTGATAACTAGATGTGAACATCTGACTGACGAAACTGATGAAGCAGGAAGGAAAATCCCCTTCAACAGCTCCTACACTGAGGTCTACATCACAGACGGATGGAGTAACGAGGTTAATACCGGACATGAGGTGAGGCAGCTTGAAACAGCTTCCAAGAAGAAGTTCCTCCATGACGCTCCAATCAAGTGTCAGGACATCTTTAAAGTCTTACCTGACCAACAGAAACGCATCATCAGAGTGGTTCTGATGAACGGCGTCGCTGGGGTTGGAAAAACCTTCACAGTGCAGAAGTTCACTCTGGACTGGGCACAGCGCTCCGAAAACCAAGATATCTGTCTGCTGATTCCACTTCCATTCAGAGAGCTGAACGTGATCAAAGATAAGCAGTACAGTCTGATCACACTGATCTGTCATTTCTATCCAACATTACAGAAGCTCACAGCAGAGAAGCTCGCTGGCTGTAAAGTTCTGTTCATCTTTGACGGCCTGGATGAAAGCAGACTTTCACTGGATTTCAACAACAGTGAGGCCGTGTCTGATGTCACACAGAAGTCATCAGTCAGCGCGCTGCTGACAAACCTCATCCAGGGGAAGCTGCTTCCCCGGGCTCTCATCTGGATAACTTCCCGACCTGCAGCAGCCATTCAGATCCCTCTGATATTTGTTAACAGAGTAACAGAAGTACGAGGCTTCACTGACCCCCAGAAGGAGGAGTACTTCAGGAGGAGATTCAGTGATGAAGAGCAGTCCAGCACAATCATCTCACACATCAAGACATCCAGGAGCCTCCACATCATGTGTCACATCCCAGTCTTCTGCTGGATCGTTGCTGGAGTTCTGGAGGACACGTTGACTCCAGACCAGAGAGGAGAGCTGCCCAAGACCCTGACTGACATGTACTCACACTTCCTGCTGGTTCAGACAAAGATGAAGAAGAACAAGTATGATGAGGGACATGAGACGAGTCCACAGAAGCTGACGAAGGCTGACAGGAACCTTCTTCTGAAGCTGGGGAGGCTGGCCTTTGAACATCTGCAGAAAGGAAACATCATGTTCTACCAAGAAGACCTGAAGCAGTGTGGTCTTGATGTCACAGAAGCAGCGGTGTTATCAGGAGTTTGTACAGAGATCTTCAAAAGAGAGAGACGCCAGAAGACAGCAGTCTACAGCTTTGTTCATCTGAGCGTTCAGGAGTTTCTGGCTGCAGTCTACATGTACCACTGTTACACCAGCAGGAAGACAAAGGTACTGGAGGACTTCCTGGGTTACAGTTATTCATCTCTGGATGACTTCCTGAAGAGAGTCATGGAGAAATCTCTTCTCAGTGAAAATGGCCACCTGGACCTGTTTGTCCGCTTCCTTCATGGCCTCTCTCTGGAGTCCAACCAGAGTCTCTTAGGAGGCCTGCTGGGTCAGACAGACAACAGTCCAGAAACCATCCAGAGAGTCACCAACAACCTGAAGGAGATGAACAGTGGTGATATCTCTCCTGACAGAAGCATCAACATCTTCCACTGTCTGATGGAGATGAACGACCGCTCAGTACATCAGGAGATCCAAGAGTTCCTGAAGTCAGAGAACAGATCAAAGAAGAGACTCTCTGAGATCCAGTGCTCAGCTCTGGCCTACATGCTGCAGATGTCAGAGGAGGTTCTGGATGAGTTGGACTTGAAGAAGTACAACGCATCAGAGGAGGGACGATGGAGACTGATCCCAGCTGTGAGGAACTGCAGAAAGGCTCTGTAAGTCCAGATGTGATTAACATTATAAATCAGTGTAGATTAGTAGTTTAGTTCTTCAAATATAAATAATATAAATGTTTTATTATAGTTAAAATAGTGCTCTACTTGTTTATAGCTGAAATAACATGTCAGTTATATTTAGTCTCAGATGTGTAAAGTCACCCCAAAAAGATGTTGGGTACCCTATGTATGGGGCACCCTAAAAATGGAAGAGTGGAAGAGAGTTTGGTTAATAATGGCTAATAATTATCATAAATAATTATTAATTAGAAATAAAACAATTAGCAATTCTAGTTATTAATTTGGGGCACCACTGGGAAAACCGGGAACAATAACCAAACAGTTAAATTAGCCTTAATCAATAGAGAAACAATTAGAAAGATAAAGGAGTGACTCTGAGCTCTGACTACACATACATAATAATCACAAAAAACACTTCTCTTAAACAAGCCATAAACAATTTATTAACAAACTCTCAATTAAAAAGTTGATCAATGTATTTTTATAAATTATTCTACCACTATACTAAACAACAAACATTACACAGCTGTGTATAAACAAGTCTATACAAGTAAACAGGCTGTATGAGAGTGCATGTGTGCAGGGGTTGTGTGTGTGTGTGTGTGTGTGTAGAAGAGGGGGGGCGGGGGTGTTCGAGAGTGAGGGGCTCTCAAAATAGTGAACTCCATGGTCTCCAATACAGGGCGTGTTTATGCTGGACAAAAATTAAGCAATGGCTCAATAGCAAAACATGTGGCTTTCCTTTGTTAACTCATCAACATGTATAATGCGGGATGTACATATGATGTGTACAGTAGGTGTGTACATGTGTATGTGTGTGGCACATGTTTTCTGTGCTGGCTAAACAAAGCAACTCACACGTACACAATGGGGATCTGTGCGTGCCTCAGCATGCTATCCTTAAACGAGCAGTATCCTGATTCTTGGCTGATTCTGTGCTGTTTTGGCGGGGTGAAGCAGAAACTCTCAGGCTGTCCTTTCCTCCTCCTCTTGATTCCTTTTATGTGATGTGAAATTTTCATCTTTGCAGACAAGTTGAAGTTTCTAAAAAGAAAAAAAAAAGAGAGGGAAAGGGGAAGCACACATGCGTCTCCGTCTTCTCTCGGCCATTGGCAGTGCAGAGGGACAGCTTATGCTCCTCCTGCACGTGACCTGAGTGAAGAAACTTTTGCAGGACTCTTTTAAAGCTCCAGTGACGTCATCAGCTTGAAGTGACATCAGGTGTCTCTCAGCCAATGAGGGACGAAAATCCAAGGGGGTTACCTGGGTTTGGAGTTTCAGAGCCTGAAAAGGTTAAATTTGAGCTTGGGATGATTTTCCTCTGGCCTGGAGAAACAACAGTAAAGTCCAGGCCCAAATGAAGCAACGCGTTAGTTAAAACCTCATTTAAATATGACTCCCACCTACACTAATATCCCTTCACCATTGCTCTCTGGTTCAGGATCCCATCATGGCTTTAGGGTCAATATGGAATTCATGTCTTCTCTGCTGGGGGGGGGGGGGGGGGGGGGTGCATTGTGCTCCCTGTTTTGGCTCATGATGAGAGACTGAACATAAGTTAATGAACATTATTTCTAGTTTCTGGATTTGACAGTTTTTACTTCTCTTTCTCTTCCTTTGTGTGTTGGAGGATTCATTCAAACCTGGTGAAACACATGAAGGACTTTAGAGGTTGTGGTTGAGGTGACAATCGCAGATTGGCAGATTGGTGGTCCCTCTTTTTAAGAAGGGGGACGGGAGGGTGTGTTCCAACTACTGGGGGATCACACTCCTCAGCCTCCCTGGTAAGGTCTATTCGGGGGTGCTGGAGAGGAGTGTCCGTCGGATAGTTGAACCTCAGATTCAGAAGCAGCAATGTGGATTTTGTCGTGGAACTGTGGACCAGCTCTACACCCTTGAGGGTGCATGGGAGCCCAACCAGTCCACATTTGTTTTGTGGACTTGGAGAAGGCATTTGACCATGTCCCTCGGGGAGTCCTGTGGGGGGTTCTCCAAAGTACGGGGTACCGGACCCCCTGATAAGGGCCATCCGTTCCCTGTATGACCGGTGTCAGAGCTTGGTCCACATTGCCGGAAATAAGTCGGACTTGTTTCCAGTGAGGGTTGGACTCCGCCAGGGCTGCCCTTTGTCACCGATCCTGTTCATAATTTTTATGGACAGGATTTCTAGGTGCAGCCAGGGTGTGGAGGCGGTCCAGTTTGGTGACCTTAGGATTGGCTTCATCAGACGGTGACCTCCAACTCTCACTGAATCGGTTCGCCGCCGAGTGTGAAGCGGCCGGGATGAGAATCAGCACCTCCAAATCCAAGTCCATGGTCCTCAGCCGGAAAAGGGTGGAGTGCACTCTCCGGATCGGGGATGAGATCCTGCCCCAAGTGGAGGAGTTCAAGTACCTCGGGGTCTTGTTCACGAGTGAGGGAAGGATGGAGCGTGAGATGAGGTGAAGAGAGAGCTGAGCAGAAAGGCTGCCATTAAAGAACAGACTTCAAAAATACAAGCTGTCGCCACACGCATGGAAGAAGCTGAAAAGCGAATAGTTGATGTGGAGGAAACAGCTCTAGCCTCCGAGGCTAGGATAGCATCACTTGAAAAGCAAGTTCATGACATGCTTGAACACATAGATGACCTGGACAATCGGGGTCGTAGATGTAATGTGCGTATTGTTGGCTTACCTGAGGACTCAGAAGGGAAGGATCCTGTGAAATTCTTAGAAAGATGGATTCCTGAACACCTCCAAATGACGGTGAAAGACGACCGGGTGAAGCTTGACCGGGCTCACAGATCCATGGCACCAAAACCCAGCCCGAATCAGCGTCCAAGGCCTTTGATAATTAAGTTCCATAACTTTCGAGATAAACAGCGAGTGATGGAAGCGGCGAGGTGACTGGGTTCCCGTGAGCAAGACGTCTCTACATCCAAAGAGTCCAAAATATCCTTTTTCAATGACTTCTCAGCCGAGGTGGTTTGGAGACGCAAGGCATTTGACGATACAAAGGCACGGCTAAAGAAACTTAAGGTGACATATGCCTTGCTGTACCCGGCTACTTTAAGGGTGACAGTGGATGGAAAACAGAGAAGATTCGACTCTCCAACTGATGCCGTGCTACTTGCGCATTCGCTGGAAGAAGGAAGCAGAGGTAGGCTGAGCCAGATCGATGGACCGGAGAACGATAGATTGGACACTGATTAGCCTAGCAGTTAGGCCTATGCAGACCTATGTCTATAATGTTGAGTCGATCTTATTCTGTGTTTACCGTTGAATTCAACCAAAATCCTTTGTACATTCTATTTACATTTATTTAGCCACTGTGAGTGTGCTGCAGTAGGAATTTTCTTTTTTGTTTTGTTTGTAGTAGTGTTACTACTATGGTGAGGGATAAGGATTGGATAGCAAGCATTTTAAGCTTGCTGTGGAGGTCGTTTAGTGTTCCCTGCAGGTTAGGTAGCAGGGATATCCCCCTTGAACTTTTAAGTTGGTCTTGTATTTCTGTGTATAATAGTTCCTGGTTGTATTACCAGTGTTGTTTTTCTCTTGGCTCAGTGAAATCATACCATGTTATAGACTTTTATTTTACTTTATTTTTTATGACATACTCAGTATGGGCTATTTTCTCTCTCTCTTTGTGTTTACATATGGTTAAAGTGAGGCAATATGACGAGGGATAAATTACGCATTTGTACGTGGAATATAAAAGGGGTTCATAATCCTGTTAAAAGAAGAAAGATTTTGACCTTTTTGAAAAGAAGTGACATTGATATTGCTCTCTTGCAAGAAACACATTTGAATAACGAAGAACATCTCAAACTGCAACAGGGGGGTTTTGCTCAGGTTTTCTTCTCTTCATTTACTTCAAGGAGTAGAGGGGTGGCTGTATTGGTGAAAAAGAATCTACATTTTTCAGTACAGGACTGTGTTAAAGACCAAAGTGGCCGATATGTTATTGTAAAGGGGGTCTTACAAGGTGTAACAATTTCTATATTGAATGTATACTAGCCACCCGCTCACCCTTCTGACTTCATAACTAAAGTGTTTTTGGATTTCTCTGCTATTCAGTCAGACATTGCCATTGTGGGTGGGGATTTTAATTGCTTATTAAATCCAGTTAAAGATAGGCTCCCTTCTAAGGCTATGCCTCTTTCACCACAGGCTAAAGCGCTTGGTTTGATTTGTGAGGAATTAGGATATGTAGATGTTTGGAGAGCACTTCATACTGCTGATAAAGCATACACTTTTTTTCCTGCTCCCCATTGACTATTTCTTTTTGTCAGGGCTCTCTCTGCATAGGGCTCTGTCCTGCTCTATTGGCAGTATTTTGATTTCTGATCATGCTGAGGTGGTTTTGGAACTATCCATTAAGGGATTGAATAGTGGAGTGAGGTACTGGAGACTGAACACATCTGTCTTGAAAGATCAAACATTTATTACTCACTTCACTACTGAATTTGGATATTTTCTCACCACTAATAAGCAGTCCACAGATAACTCTGCTTTACTTTGGGAAACTGCTAAGGCGTTTGCTAGAGGGTTGATAATATCCTTTTCAGCCAGTAAGAAAAGACAAAAAAGTGAGAAGCAAACCAAGCTAATGGCTGAGGTTAAGGCTAAAGAAGAGGCCTATTTGCCAGCTCCATCCCCCACTATAAGGGCAGAAATTAATGCAATCAAAACAACTTTAGATAACCTTCTAACACAAAACGAGGAGGTCAAACTTAGATTTGTTAGACAAAAGATGTATGAACATGGGGACAAGCCTGGAAAATACCTGGCTTATCTCACCAAAAAGAGAGCGGAGTCACAGAGTATTGCAGCCCTTTGCGATGCACAAGGCAATCGCATGTATGATAATAAGCTTATTAATAACACTTTCTTTTTTTTTTTAACATTCTTTTTATTTCTGTTCAGTTTGGACATTACAATTTGAACATATCTGAGACATTTTTTACCTTAAATGTAGTAATCGACATACAATTACAAAACACCACAACAAAAAATACAATAGACACAAAGAAACAGCGTAAAGTATAATGAAACAGTCTGACAAATAGACAATTTGAGACAAAACAATAACAATGAACCCAATAAAAACAATAATAATACCAAATAATAATAATAATAATAATAATATTAAAAAATAAATATATAAAAAAAAGAGGTATCACATTTAAGGGAGAGGGTAACCACTTATTAAAAGCTGTTATTATTATGACTAAATGCAACCTTATGCTGTGGAATATACTTATTCTCTACTTATTCTAAGGTGAGAATGGTGTGTGTCTTGACATAGTCCAGAAAAGGTCCCCATGTTTTATTGTAGTTTTTTTTTGCTGTTCCTTTCAAAGAATATCTTATTTTTTCAAGTTTGAGGAAGTAAAGAACATCCTTGATCCAATGTGTAAATGTTGGGGGTTTACAATCTTTCCATTTGATCAAAATCAGCCGCCTGGCCAGGAGCGCTAAGAAAGCAACACTATTCGATTGTGCCCTAGTTAGACCCAAGTGATCAGGTACCACCCCAAATAACCCAACCAAAGGACATGGTGAGATTGGTCGTCCTAGGAAGTCTGAAATTATCTCAAAGATGGATGCCCAATACTGAGCTAGCTTTGTACAAGACCAGAACATGTGGGTATGTGATGCTGGATTGCACTTACAACGATCACATGATGGGTCTACATCAGGAAACCTTCTAGAAAGTCTGAGTTTGGTCCAATGGATGCGGTGCAAAACCTTGAATTGTAAGAACCCATGTCTGGCACAGATTGATGAACTATGAACTCTGCCCAGGGCAGTCTCCCATGATTCTTCAGAAATTGGTTCCCCAAGTTCACCTTCCCACTGAGATTTTAAGTCAGAAATGTTGGAGGGTGAAAGTGCCATCAGCATACCATAAGAGGCTGATATAATACCTTTGAATGACAAAGGCCTATATAATATATGGTCATAAGAGGTACTAGAAGGTTGTCTCGGAAATATTGGAGAGATATTCCTAATGAAGTTACGGATTTGAAGAAAGCGAAAGAAATGAGTTCTAGGGATATCAAAGGTATCACAAAGATATTGGAAAGAGACAAAAGTGCCGTTGACATATAAATCTTGAAATTGCCTAATGCCTGCATTATGCCATATAAGGAAAGCTTTATCCATAACAGATGGTTTAAAATAATGATTGCCATAAATGGGGGACTTAAATGAAATGGACTGCCAACCAAAATGTCTCCTTATCTGAGTCCATATTTTCAGAGACGTATTCACTAGCAAATTTGTTGTGTGAGCTGCGTACGGTAATGAGAGAGGTGCATATACAAGAGCTGCCAATGAGGATTGTTTACATGACTTCAACTCAATAGACTGCCAAGAAAGTGCATCAGCACCAGGATCCTCATATAGCCAATGCAACATGGGACGGATGTTACATGCCCAGTAGTAGGATTGGAAATCTGGAAGAGCCATGCCACCAGAACACTTCGGCTGTGTCAAAAGACTTTTTCTAGCTCTGGCAGGTTTATGATTCCAAATGAATGATGAGAAAATACTGTCTAGATTATGAAAAAAAGACTTTGGAATAAAAACAGGAATATTTTGAAACAAATATGTAAATTTTGGGAGTACAGACATTTTTATCGAATTAATTCGTCCTGCTACTGACAGAGGAAGTTGGGTCCAACGTGTTAAGAGCTGTTCAACTCTTGTTATAAGAGAAGGAAAGTTCTCTTTAAAAAGTTTTGAAAATTTGTCTGGCACATTGATTCCAAGGTAAGTAAATTTAGAAGTGACTTTGAAAGGGAGGGTGTTGAATGATAATGAACGCGCTGCATCATTTACTGGGAAAAGCTCGCTCTTGGACAGATTAATTTTATACCCTGAGAGCTTACCAAATGTGTCCAATATATGTAAGGCAGATGGTAGGGAATGGGAGGAGTCAGAGAGATATAACAGGAGGTCGTCCACATATAGGGAGACCCTATGTTCCTGACCCTCTCTAAAAATCCCTGTCAGTTGTGTTGTCTGGCGCAAAGACAATGCTAATGGCTCAATTGCAATAGCAAACAACAGGGGTGACAGAGGACGTCCCTGTCGTGTGCTACGGGAGACTGAGAAGAGCTCAGACGAAACATTGTTTGTCCTCACTGAAGACACAGGGGCTACATACAACAGCTTGACCCATGATATGAAGTTTTGTCCAAAGCCAAACTTTTCTAATGTATAAAACAAATACCTCCACTCCACCCTGTCAAACGCCTTTTCGGCATCTAATGAAACTACCACTTCAGATGTAGCAGACTGTGAGGGATGGTAGATTATGTTGAAAAGTCGACGTATGTTAAAAAAGGAGAATCTGTTTTTAACAAATCCAGTTTGGTCTGGAGAAATTATATGTGGAAGTATGGATTCCAGACGTGTGGCCAGGACCTTAGCTAAAATCTTAAAATCTACTGGCAGAAGAGACACAGGGCGGTACGAGCCACAGGATTGGGGGTCTTTGTTTTTCTTCAATAGCAATGTGATAGAAGCCTCACATAATGTCTTAGGCAGACTTCCTGATTTAAATGACTCATTGTACATATCTAGTAAAAGTGGTACCAACTCAGCAGAAAATGCTTTATAAAATTCCACTGGGAACCCATCGGGGCCAGGGCTTTTGTTGGTTTGTAAAGCAGATATAGCTGTTGCAACCTCTTCACAAGATAGTGGACGATCTAGAGATTCCATGGTGGCTTGGTCAATCTGGGGGAGAACTGCTCCATCTCGAGGAGGGTGCAGTTTTGCTCAGAAGTATATAATGATATATAGTAGTCTCTAAAAGCACTGTTTATTTCTAAATAGTCCCGGGTAACCCCATATTGTGTTTTAATTTCCGAAATTACATTAGAAGCAGAGGACTGTCTGAGTTGGTGAGCAAGAAGCCGATGCGCTTTCTCACCAAACTCATAGTATGAATGCCTGGACTTAAGTAGCATTTTTTCAATATCCGTTGATGTAAATGTGTCAAATTCTGCCTGTAGAAGAAGACGGTCCTTAAGAAGATTAGGTGATGGGCCATTGGCTATCTGACTATCAATCTGACGAATTTGATCAGTTAGGCGGTTTATTGTCTGTGTGCGCTGTTTTTTTTCAAATGATGACATAGATATTAATAGACCCCTCATGAAGGCTTTAAGAGCTTCCCAGACTGTGCTATGGGACACATCTGAAGTAGAGTTTGTTTGTATGTAGACTGCAATGTTAGTGGCCATGACATGAACCATATCTTCATCTAAAAGCATACTTGTATCAAATCTCCAGCGTGGATGAGTTATAGGTATATCGTCGAATTTCAATTTAAGGGAGAGTGGTGAGTGATCTGAAATGACAATTGCTTCATATGTGCAAGCCCTGACTGATGGGAGAAGTTTCTTGTCTAAAAGAAAATAATCAATACGAGAGAAGGTTTGATGAACATTAGAAAAAAAAGAATAAGCCCTGGTAGTTGAGTTAAGAGAACGCCACACATCTGTCACTGCATAATCATTGAGAAAACTGTTTATCGTCTTTGCCGACCTAGATATAGTTATTTGTCTCTTGGATGATCTATCCAGCATTGGATCTAAGCATGTGTTGAAGTCGCCACCAATTATCAGGTGGTGAGAGTCAAGGTTTGGGATGGATGACAGAAATCTAGCAACAAAGCCCTCATCATCATAATTAGGCGCATACACATTGGCCAGGACTACAGGATTATTGAATAAAGTTCCAGTCACAATAACATATCTCCCATTTCTATCAGCAATGACATCTGAAGCAGTAAATGTAACATTTCTGTGTATTATAATTGCAACCCCCCTAGCCCTACTATTGAAAAGAGAGTGAAAACTCTGGGAAACCCACCTTCTTCTCGATTTCACATGATCAGAGGGAGACAAATGTGTTTCTTGAAGAAATGCAATCTGTATATGCAGGCTATCTAAATGAGCCAACACCTTATTGAGTTTACTAGGCCGACCTAGTCCTTTAACATTCCAGCTAGCAAAATTAATGCAAGCCATGTTATCAGAGAAAACATACTGTTAGACTCTGTTCCACAGCAAAGGTGAAGCAATATAGATATTGTGGCCACAACAAAACATTAAGTGGGTTATTTAATAACACTTTCAAGGCATTTTACCACAATCTCTATACGTCAGAACTGCCAAATGAGGCGTCTGTTTTGATGGATCTTTTTTTGCCCCATTAAGATTGCCCACTGTAGCACCAGAGGATAAGCTTATTCTAAACTCCCCCATTTCTAGGGAAGAGGTGATAAAAGCTATAAAGATACTGCAGAACGGAAAAGCCCCAGGACCTGATGGATTCTGTTCTGAATTCTATAAAGAATTTCTAGGCCTACTGGTGGATCCCTTGGTCAGCATGTTTAACAATGCATTTTCAAATAACCAATTGCCCCAGACACTAAGAGAGGCAAATATCTCTCTCATCCTTAAAAAAGGGAAATGCCCAGAGTCGTGTGGATCCTATAGGCCCATATCCCTTTTAAATGTTGACCGAAAGATTTTGGCAAAAATTTTGGCCACACTCCTGGAGGGTCTACTACCGAAAATCATAAAGGCAGATCAAACTGGGTTTATAAAGGGGAGAAATGCTTCTAATAACGTCAGGCGTCTTCTGAACATCATTCAAGTTTTTAAAAGGAGACAAGTTGATGGTTTGGTGCTTTCTCTGGATGCAGAGAAAGCCTTTGACCGAGTTGAATGGTCCTATTTATTTTATTGTTTAGACAAATTTGGTTTGGGAGATAATTTTATTAGATGGATCAAGGTCTTATATAATAACCCCCAAGCAGCTATACTAGCTAATGGTATCAGGTCTGATAACTTTCCTGTGTACAGAGGAACCAGACAGGGGTGCCCCCTATCTCCTCTCCTTTTTGCCTTGGTTATAGAACCATTGGCAGAGGCCGTAAGGACAACACCTTCTATTTCTGGCTTACAAATAGACAAGATAGACCATAAGATATGTCTTTATGCAGACGATGTTTTGATCTATATTGCGAGACCAGAAACCTCAATACCTGTGTTACTTAAAGTCATTGATTCATTTAGTAAATTTTCTGGATATAAAATTAATTTCACAAAGTCAGAAGCTATGCCACTTGGGAGCCTAAACTCAGTTCCTAATTTACTGCCTTCTTTCCCCTTTGAGTGGTCGCCAGAAGGTTTTACATACCTAGGCATATATATAACCCCTATATTTCAGCAATTGTATAAAGCCAACTTTGTCCCACTGTTTGATAAGGTGAGACAAGATTTGGAGCGCTGGAGTTCATTACCAATTTCTTGGCTAGGACGTATTGCTATGATCAAGATGAATGTTTTGCCTAGATTGCTGTACCCAATCCAAATGATCCCCATCTTATTCTCGAATGGAGTTGTAAAGAAGCTAAATGGCTGGCTGAGTGCATTCATCTGGAGCAAACGTAAACCCAAATTGAAGATGGCTACTTTACAGATGACAAGCTCTGAAGGTGGTTTAGATCTGCTGAATTTTAGAAAATACCAAATATGTGCTCATATGCGATATATTTATGACTAGTTCTTCAGTAATAGCACGTCTGTCTGGTTGGATGTGGAGACATCCTTGTCTAAATATCCACTAAAGGATTTAGTGTTTATTAAAAGCTTCAAAATAATTAGATCATGCTGTGATCATGTTATTACTCTTAATACAATTAAGGCAAAACTAACATCAATCTACACTCCCATCCTGAGCAATCCTGATTTTCAACCAGGGTTGCTGGATGCTGGCTTTAAGCTTTGGCATAACTTTGACATTTACACGCTGGGAGATTTGTTTTTAAATAAGGCATTAATGTCATTTAGTCAATTGGTTGAGAAGTATAACATTCCCAGACAGCATTTCTTCCGTTATCTACAAATAAGACATTACATATTGCAAAGCACAACTCTCACTGATAACTCTGAACCATCTCCCTTGGAGAAGGTTTTGTTTGGAACATTTGGGAGGATGTCTATTAGACTACTTTATAGGACCTTACGTGTACTACCAGCTATAGCTTTACAGGATCTTAGAGGAAAATGGGAGACTGAACTTTCTATTGCAATAAAGGATAATGAATGGTGTGATATATGGACCTATGCTAACTCAATTTCCGTTTGTAACCGTGCTAAATCAATACAGTTCAAGATTTTACATAGAATGCACATATCTCCCAAATCGTAGACATCTGTTTTATTGCACTTTGTCGCCTATGTGTCTGAAATGTAAAACAGAAGTTGGTACTCTGACTCACTGCTTGTGGTCATGTTATAAACTGCAGAGATATTGGTCTGATATTGTAACAGAAATGGAAAAGATATTGAGTGTGAAGCTGGAAATGGATCCTATGTCTCTTATTCTACCAGCCAGATTTGTGATGTTAAAAAATCAGAGACTTTATTGTATCCTAACATATGCAGCTAGGAAAAATATTCTGTTGTGATGGATCAATGATAAAGTACCATCTATTAAGGGTTGGCATGAGGTATTATTTGACATGGTACCTTTAGAATATATGACATGTGTAACTGTCACAACTTTGTGTAACTGTCATTATTTTATTTTTTGTAATGATTATTGTAATGATGTGTTTGAAACTGAGCCATTGTTGTTGTTGTTGAGTGTTATGTTTAGGGTGTGTGTTTTTGTTGATTGTCCCTAATTCTTTCCCTGTGTAGGGGATTTGTAGTAGTTATCCCTTTTTGTGTTGTCAAAAAGTGAAAATCAATAAAACATATTTAAAAAAAACAAAAACGCAATTAACCCCCCCCCCCCATAATAAAAACAAAGTACAGAAAAATAGAAAGACAGAAATAAAATACTAGGATAGAGCATTAAATATAAGATTGTGGCATAAAATAATAAATTAGCTTTAAAAGCATTAAAAGGGCATAGAGTGCAAATGAAAGATTAAAATGTAAAGTGCTTTAAAAGAGCTCAATCATAAGCTCAGGAGAAGAGAAGAGTTTTTAACCTGGATTTAAAAATGTTCACAGTTGGGGCTGATTTCAGTTCTGCTGGTAGTTTGTTCCAGTTGTGTGCAGCATAACAGCTAAAAGCTGCTTCACCATGTTTAGTTTGAACTCTGGGCTCAACTATCTGACCTGAGTCAGTAGATCTCAGAGCTCTGGGCTCAGCTATCTGACCTGAGTCAGTAGATCTCAGAGCTCTGGGCTCAACTATCTGACCTGAGTCAGTAGATCTCAGAGCTCTGGGCTCAACTATCTGACCTGAGTCAGTAGATCTCAGAGCTCTACTGGGTTTATATTCTAACATGTCATTCATGTATTCTGGACCTAAACCATTCAGTGATTTGTAGACCAGTAGCAGAACTTTAAAATCTATTCTCTAGCTGACTGGGAGCCAGTGTAAAGACTTTAGAACTGACTGGGAGCCAGTGTAAAGACTTTAGAGCTGACTGGGAGCCAGTGTAAAGACTTTAGAACTGACTGGGAGCCAGTGTAAAGACTTTAGAACTGACTGGGAGCCAGTGTAAAGACTTTAGAACTGGAGTAATGTGCTCTGATCTCTTTGTTCTGGTTAAAACTCGAGCTGCAGCATTCTGAATGAGCTGCAGCTGTTTAATGCTTTTTTGTGGGAGTCCAGTCAGAAGACCGTTACAGTAGTCGAGTCTACTTGAGATGAAAGCATGAATCAACTTCTCCTGGTCTGTTTGAGACATAAAACCCTTCACTCTGGATATGTTCTTAAGCTGATAGAAGTTGTTTTGGTGACTGATTTGATGTGACTGCTGAAAGTCAGATCTGAGTCTATCAGCACGCCAAGGTTTCGGACTTGGTCCGTAGTTTTTAGAGAGAGTGACTCGAGATGTTTACTGACAGCAATCCTCTTCTCTTTATTGCCAAAAACAATGACCTCAGCAGTGTTGGGAAAGTTCACGTTCTACATGAACTAGTTCAGTTCATAGTTCACACATTTTAAAATGAACTAGTTCAGTTCATAGTTCATAATTCCAAATTATGAACTAAGTTCACAGCTCCAAAAAATGAACTAGTTCAGTTCTTTTTTTCAATACGTTGCGAACTATACTCTTAAAATTGTTGCCACAGCCAGCAATTATTTCATTAGTTTAACACTGAAACTATGTGTCAGATTTCATCCGTTAGATTGTTCCCTTCCTTGTCGATTTTCTCATAAAAATCGCTAAGATAATTATATGATACCTCCTTATGTCCACATGCTGCTGTCGCCTCCATGCTGTTTTTTGTTTTGTTTTGATGACGGCAGTGCGACACTGGCTGCCGTTGCCTTTGGTTGCCAGATCCACTTATTATAATGTCTCTGGCTCTACTCAACTGTGGAGCTCTCGCACTTGTTAGAATCTGGCACAGACAAAGAAGCACACGCAACGGTTGGGCAACACTTTAGTGCGGTGTGTTTTTTGCCTGAACCTTATTGAACGAAATTAAAAAAGAGTGAACGTGACGTTCACAGACACCAGAATGAACGCGTTCATAGTATCGTTCACAGGCAGAAATACCGTTCGTTCGTTCAAGTTCACCAAAATTATGAACGAGTTCATGAACTTTCGTTCAACGAACGCGTTCATGCACAACACTGGACCTCAGTTTTGTCCTGATTTAATTGAAGGACATTTTGGTTCATCCAATTAGTGACTTGCTCTAAACAGTGACACAATGACTGTATTGGACTGTAGTCATCTGGAGACAGTAAAGTAAGGAATAAGAGGTAAAGTGAGCAGTGCAGTGCAGAAAAAAAGCCAGCCTTATGGAAGTCCACAATCATCTATTTTGTTTTGTTACCCTAACATTTACGATGAAGTTGTTAGTTTTGCACCATTTCTCCAGTTCATCCACTTCAAGACTCGCGGTCCAGACAACATATGTGGACGTGTACTTAAATCTTGTGCCAGAGAGCCCTGTTTTTCACTTCATTTTTAACAAATCCTTACAGTCTCAACATGTCCCTGCAATCTGGAAGGATACAGTAGTAGTCCCTGTCCCAAAGGTCAGCTGCCCCAAGGTCCTAAATGATCTAAGACCGGTGGCTGTCTCATCAGTGGTCATGAAATCTTTTGAGAGACTTGTCAAGACCAAGATCCTGGAAGTAGCAGGGCAGGCATTAGATCCAATGCAGTTTGCATACAGACCAAATAGAGGGGTAGAGGATGCTACAGTTACCATGATCAACCAGATTGTCAAACATGTTGAGCAAGTCGGGTCACACGCCAGACTTTTATTTATTGATTTTTCATCGGTTTTTAACACAATGCAGCCCCACATCTTAGCAAAGAGGCTCCTAGAACAGTTTGGCCTGAGTAAGAATATTGTGGGTTGGTCCCTTGACTTCCTGACTAATAGAACACAGAAAGTGAGGGTTAATGGATCCTTATCTGACCAGGTCTGCTCCTCCACAGGTTCCCCACAGGGTTGTGTTTTGTCCCCTGTATTTTGTATTTTGTACACTAACATGTGTCAGAGTGGGTTCGATAGGAGAACCATTATGAAATATGCAGACGACACAGTCATCATCAGCCTGTTACAGGCAGGAGAGACAGGTCATGGTCCGGTTGTCAACCATTTTATAGAGTGGTGTGAGGAGTCCTATTTAGAGATAGACACCAAAAAGACCAAGGATATGAAAATCGATTTTAGGAAGCAAGCCCCTCCACATGAAGTCACATACATCAATGGTCAGACAGTAGAACTTGTACAATCTTACAAGTATCTGGGTACTGTCACAAACTGGCTCAACATATGTGACACGGAGGGGAGACAAGTCAGGGTTTGAAGTGCCAAAAGAAAATGTTTTATTATAACTAAAACAACATGTATACAAAAAGCATGAGGTGTGGAGTGTAGTGGTGTTAGTGGTGAATGTAATGTGTGGATGAGTGAGATATTTGTGTGTGGCTGTTGAGTGTAAAAGGAAAACGCCAAAACGAACCCAGAACCTGTAGCGGCGTGGAGCCTAGGAGAGAGAGAGAGAGAGACCAGGCTGGCATTTATCACCTTGCTAGAGGCCTAGCCAGGTGTCAGCACCTTGCCTTAACGACCCTCCCTGACTACCAACTCTTGCAGGAAGTAATCAACTGCATGATGGCGAGCAGAAAGGGAGGGGTCGTAACAGTACAATCATAGACACTAAACTTACCTTTGATGAAAATTGTGAAGCTGTGTGTAAGAAGGGACACGAGCGTCTTTTCTGTTTAAGGAAACTGTCTCACTTTCACGTTGACAGATCACTGATGAAACTGTTCTACCGTGCTTTTATTGAGTCTGTTGTTTCTTTTTGTATGGTGGCATGGTTTGGCAACCTGTCTTTAAAGAGCAGGAACTCACTGAGCAAGGTCGTCAAATGGGCAAGCAGGACGATCGGTGAGACACAGCTTACTGTGGATTTCCACTGGGTCCGTCAGCGGCGCGGAACGGCTGTGCTACGGTTTAGCTCCGTCCTCTGCCCGGCGTCAACTCACACCGGGAGCGTTACAGCAGCGGACCGGAGCATGCTCTGGTAGAGAAAGCTGCCTTTTAAAATGAAGTTGCACTGTTAATACAGTAATTACGGCAGCCCAATCAAACCCGAACGAGTGCCTTTAGTCTACAGTAATTACTGTAGTAGCTAGTCTACCGTAATTACTGTAGTAGCTAGTCTACAGTAATTACGGTAGTAGCTAGTCTACCATATTTACTGTAGTAGCAGCACAACTAAATGGCCCGGTTTTGTTAACTTGCTCAATTTTGGTTGATTTGGTAATTTTCTTTGATTTATGTGCCTAACCCATCTGTCAGTAGGCTACATAGCTAGATGGAGTCTTTATCTGTCTGTTTTATTCATGTTTGTTGCTGAAATACGATCGGGAGGCTGCACGGGTTGTTTTATTTTGAAAAACGGAAGTTTTATTATGCCAATTCAGTGTCGGACTTCCTGTCTGGTGCAATCAGCTCTGTTGAGCTTGTTGCGAGTTGGCAACGGCTCCGTCAAAAATAGAAATGCTACCTATTGATAGCGCTGCGGCGCGGGAGCCGCTGCAGAGACGTTGCTGACACGCTGCTGAAACGTTCCCGGTGGAGATACTCTCATTGATTATAGTGTTACCTATCAGCTCCGGTGACCGCGGCGCAGCTGTAACGCGCCGCTGCCGGACTCAGTGGAAATTGGGCTTCAGTCCAGAAGCCCTGTATATAAGACAGCTGCAGCGGCTCACTGGTTCCATCCTAGAGGACAGGTCTCACTCCTTGTACAGTGACTTCCTGCTCCTCCCATCTGGCCGCAGGTACACCGTACCTAGGACCAAAACTAAAAGGCACAGGTCTAGCTTCGTCCCTGAAGCTATCATACATCTCAACAAGAACTTGTGATCCCTTGATGATGGTTGGGGAGTTGATGATGATGATGATGTTGATGTTGACAATGATTGTGTTGATGATGATGAGTGCACTTATGCACTTACACACTTTATGCCATGCACTTTTAGGGTAGCCACCCTACATATATAATGCACTTTATGACGCAGCATGGAATGATGATGGGGATAATGATGAATTGTGTAGCTATTTTACTGTTTTCATTTTTCTGTATTGTATGAATGTCTCTCACTGCGAGCCAAATTTACCTGCGGGTACAAATAAAGAAATCTAATCTAATCTAATCTAATCTTCCTACCTGTACACTGACACATACCCCTTTTCCACAAAAGCAGTTCCAGTGCTGGTTCTGACAGTCTGGGGCCAGTTTTTTAAGATGTTAAGAAGAAATAATGAGCATCAAACTGTTTCATCATCAAATGCATGAAGTAAATATAAAGTGTCCTCTTTCATGATAACATATGTTGGAATATTTGTGTCATTACAGACTTATTCGCTGTAAACTCTCAGAGACTCACTGTGAAGTTGTGACCTCAGCTGTGAAGTGCAACCCCTCCCATCTGACACATCTGGACCTGAGCTTCAACAAACTGTCTGATTCATCAGCGAAGCTGCTGTCTGCTGGACTGGAGAGTCCAAACTGTAGACTGAAGACTCTGATGTGAGTTCACTGACTGTAGCTTTGGTAGATTTATTTCTTTTTATTAAATTCAAATTCTTCATTGAAGTTTCAAATGTTTGGTTCATAATTTCCAGGATTTGCTGAACACAAATGTGTAGAATGTAAATGTTTTCAGGAATTTAAAATCCACAGTCTTGTTGTGAGTAAAAATGACTTCCAGAGTCTAAACTAATATGAGGCTTCAGCAGTCTGAGTTCCACATATCAAGTAAGTATGTTTGTGTTTCTTCAGTGTTTCCTTGCTGAGCTGCAGTGGAGGGATCCAAACTCAAAGAGGGAATTTAGTTCTAAATATTCTGAAACTTTGAGTCACACATATCAAGTGTGAGTCTACCAGACTGTCAAAGCGTCATATTAGCTTCAATTGTACTTTAAAGGTAATTTCCTGCAGTGTAGCTGTGTTAGCAAGAGACCACTTCACAGTCAGTATGGACAGGAGGAATGATTACTGCCACCAATAATGTTTTAATCACACAAACCTACTAAACTACCAAATACAGGAAGAAGAACTCATGTAATAAATAATGAATAATGTTTAATGTTTTCATATTGATCCTCTAATTACAGACTTGACTGAGGTCAGCAGCATTTAATGACCCAGTGTTGACATGAATATGTGTCTGAATGTTGTGGTGACATTTGAATGATGTCTGTAGAAGGCTGACATTATGATGATCCACAATAACACAATGACAAAGTCACTCTGCTCATTTTAGAGAAAAACTCATTGATGAGGACATAGTAATGTTGAACTACACATTTAAAACCTGAACACATCTGATTGGATTATAAATGGATTTTAACTCTTACATACTGTTCATATTCTGACTCATAATTAGTCTCCACACCAATTCACATTCATAAATTATCCATCAGTCATTAATAAATGTTTGATTAATCCTTTTGTTTTATTAATATTATGAAAGAACGACATTCACAATCACTATTTTATGGTCCAGGAGAACATTTTATAGAATATGATGAATACAGCAACATGTTTGAATGCTGATTTTAGATTATTTGTTTAACTTGTACATTTGCACAAATAAAAATGCTTCACGAAAATAAAAAAAATATGCATTTTATTTCTATTATTGTAAACTGTGGGTCATATTAGGACAAATGTGACTAAAATAAATGTGTATAAGATGTGTTTTTACAACTGTCAAATGAATAAAGTGTCCTGAACAGTATGTAAGGGTTAATCTACATCATTTATTCTTTATTCAGATTGTTGGGCTGCAGGATGTCAGAGATCTGTGCTTCTCTGGTCTCAGCTCTGATGTACAACTCCTCCCATCTGACAGAGCTGGATCTGGGCTACAACAACCTGAAGGATTCAGGACTGGAGCTGCTGTGTGATTTTCTGAAAAGTCCAAACTGGAGACTAGAGACTCTGGGGTTAGAGACCACTTTTTACTCCTGTTCTGAGATTAATATGATAGTTGTGGTGACATTCTGATCCACACTATGTATCTTAATGGGAAAGCTAATTTTCCCCTTCAGTGAAACTCTGTTTTTTGTCTTTTAAAGTTAACAGTTTTATCCCGAAGCATGGGTATAGCTGTTTGGAGTTTCTATTTTCTAATCTACCTTCCAAACTTTCTTCAAATCTGAGCAGATTATGAAACACTGAGGGCTCTATCTCATGTGATGCATGTGTCTTTGTTAGTTTAAGACTGATGCTGTTGTCATTTTCTTGACCTGCAGACAGTCCTAACAACTGTATGAAAGGTTAACAAGATTAAAAAAACGTTTTTGAACAATATTTAACACATAGGGCCTCATCTTGTGCTCAGTGCACAGTGGATGGCGGGCGTGGCTCACGTGTCTTTGTTAGTTTCCCTCGGCGCAGTTGTCATTTTCTCGTCCTGCTCCCACGTTGTCTAAATAGCAAACGCACTTGCACTGGTCTGTCAAAATGAGGTGAGGAAAAAGCGATTACATCACGGACCAAAAAAAAAAAGTCTGAAGTCCTGGCTCATAATTCACTGTTATTTTAATATTTCACTGTTATTTAAAGGGCGCATTATCAAGATTTTAATAGGCGGATTCACAATGAATATACACTCTGCCTGTTACAAACACAGGGACAGGCAGCAGCACACAAACATACAAACAGAGATAAAAGAATTACATCAGCATATTAAAACATTCATTTCATAATGGTTAGTCATAATATTTATCAGATTTAATTAATTGTAAAAATAACAGATTCATTGAGAAGTGTTTGTTTGTTAGTGGGGGGTTCAGCACCTTGGAGAGCGCTGCAGACAGTCCTAACAACCGTATGAAAGGTTAACGTGAATAAAACCGTTTTTGAACAATATTTAATACATATTCTTGAGATAACACGGATCAGGTTTAGATACTTTAAACAATTAAAACCCTGCATTGTTTACCTGTTACTACATGACTGAACAAATAATTTTAAAGAGAACTAAAACTGTAATGATAAGATACATAAATAAAAAATAAAGCACCATGATGTCTGTGTGGTGCAGCTGTATGCACAGTGACCTGACGGGAGGAGACGTGAAATTATTTAGCACAGAGTGAGTTATTGGTGTTTTTGTGGAGAATTCATTTCAGAACAACGTCTGCTTCTGGAAGAAAGCTGCTCCGCTGCCACTTAGTGATTCTATCATCAAGAAAAGCTTCTGAACATCTGTGGTTAAGATAGGACAGGATAGGATAGACTTTATTGTCCCAGTGGGAAATTTGTCTTGGACTTTACAGTTTCTGCATTGTGGACAATATAAAAAACAACACACAACACATCTGTATTAATCTGTTAATAAATGTGGGTGATTCTTACAGTCTGTTATCAACAGCTGTTTATACTGTAGGACTGATATGTTGATAAGTCTGCAGCCTCTGAGATGCTGCACAGAGCGCAGTGCCATGACACACAGCTGATCACTGTTTATTAAATCAGCTGATGACACCAGGCTGCTGCAGTATAACTACACACACCTCTACAAACATCACACTGGTTATAACTACACACACCTCTACATCCATCAGACTGGTCAGTTGTATCTCCATATTCTTCCTTTTTATGAATTAAATCTGAAGTTAGGAGCTCATCAGCCAACTTTCTTGCTAGCCAAAGAAACTCATGTTATATTATTGAAACATTATTTGGTAAATGTGCCGTTATAATCCATGTGGTTTACCTCTAACCCTAAAGGTACTTACACCAGAATGATTTTGAGCAGGAACTTTGTCTTTGAAAGTGACTTCATTTATTGTTTATTCAGATTGAGTCGCTGCAGTTTATCAGAGATCAGCTGTGATTATCTGGCCTCAGCTCTGAAGTCCAACCCCTCCCATCTGAGAGAGCTGAATCTGAGTCTCAACAACCTGGATGATTCAGACATGAAGCAGCTGATTGATCTTCAGCAGAGTCCAGACTGCAGACTGGAGACTCTGAGGTCAGTAGAGAGTTGGAGTCAGTCTGTGCTGGTTTCAGCAGTTTAGTATTAAACACAGTCAGTATCAAAGCAAAGATCCAGTATTTCCTGGTGAAGCTCCAACCTTCTCAGTGCTGCTTTCCTCAGTGAAGCTGTGAGAGGAGAATGGTGACAGGCTTCAGGATTGGACAGAAAGACAGAGAGAGAGAGAACAGTCAGCCAATCAGATGAGCCAGAAGCTTGTTGTGATCATGTGTTTGAGTTGATGTGAAGACGACTGTTGTTGTTGTGTTGATGTCTGCAGGAAATAAAGCTGGATTACAGCTGACGGCCTTACAAGATGTATAGAGACAGTGATCCTCATCATCAAATCTGATCTCAAAGTGTTTGTTCTCTCATTTCAACACTAAACTATTGATCAGTTCATCTTTGTCAGAGCTCTAAGATCAGTCTGACTGCAGCCTGCAAATCACTGGCTCTGATTTCACACAAGCATCATTACGTTTAGGCAAGGCAAGGCAAGGCAGTTTTATTTATATAGCGCATTTCATACACAATGGCAATTCAATGTGCTTTACATAAAACAGAAAAACATGTTTAGTAACCATGTGGTCTTTATACAGACCAGAACCTCTGCTGAAGTCCAGGAATCACAGCAGCTGTTTAGCTGAGAGCTCTGACTGATTGTCATGTGATGATTTAACAGCAGGAAACATCTTCAAATCCCACAGAGACTCTGTAGCTTTAAACTTTGATAAGAGTTGACATGTATCAGCAGTAAATCCATCAGTAAACTGATGAGTGAATGTCTCTGTTTCTGCAGTAATGATGTGTTCATGACTCTCAGCACTTTATTTCCTCTGTGTACTTGAGTGAAATCTGCAGAGGAAACACACTTGATAGTAAAAGTGTGTGCATGTGTGTGAGCTTGGAGCTCAGTGTGTTCACTCCAACACGTTAACATGAGAGCTGAAAGGAAGCAAGCTACGCTGCACAGCTGTTCCACTTCTGGTCTGAACAGGACTGAAGTCCCTGCTGCTCTTTATACTGGATGTGCTGCACCACTGACTGACAGCTGATCAAGTGAGTCTCACTAAACACTCATTTATCTCCTCTGTTCTTTCTTCTTCTCTCATCAGATGGAAGTGATCTCTGTCAGAGTGAGAGTGAACATCCAGGAGTGTTGAGAGAGGATCAGCTGGATCCTGATGATCCATCTGGAGTCTGGATCTGGATTTTGTCGTCTTCACTTAAGTCTCTTAACTGACTCCAAACTGAACAGTTATCTCTGGATTTAGCTGAAGTCAGCACTTTACAGATGAGTTCTACATGAGCAGTTTGATGCGGAAAAGATAAAAACAGGTGTTATAAGTCAGACTCTGAGCTGGGCTCATATTTATCAAGCGTCTCAGAATCACACTGAGAGTTAACGAGGACTAAAACTAATGAATGAAGCAGAAGAGAATTGACTGTGACTTTCAGCAGGAGAAGGATTACTGCTGGGAGAGAGTGAGACGTGGCTGTTTTACCACAGTCAGAGCAGCAGAGTAGAGGGTCCGGCCATTTCTGAGCTGCTTTTATGTTTAGATCCAAAGCTGAAAACATGCTGAACAATGTGTTAGAATGATGGAAGCTGCAGTTCAGTCTGCGTCCACACGGAGGAGCCAGAGAGCTGCACACTTCATCATTATGACTGGAAAACACTCTGAGCTCCTTTCATTATGGATTTATATAATGACAGTAAAAAATCATTCATTCTGGACTCAGACCTCAAATCCACTAAAACTTATCAACTTTAGTCCTGTTTTTTAATTCAGGTTGAGTTCATGAAAAAGCTTTTATCTCCCTGCTTATTATTATATTATTGTCATCATTACTATTATTACTGTTATCATTATATTATTATCTCACTGTATTTATTAGATCTCATTTCAATCAACAGTTTTAGATTTTTATTATTGATCACTGATTATTGTTTTCTCAGTTTTTAGTTTTATCTGTAAATAAAATGATGAAAAATGCTTTTAATAAATTTAAAGTGACGTCAAACGTGTCAAAGATCTTCAGTTTACTGTCAGAGGAAAAGAAAGCAGGAAATATTATATTTATATATATTATTTCTTCATGTTTTTATTCAGACTGTAAATGTTGAACTCTTCACTGCACATCCTCCTCTTCATTTGTGATGTGAACTCTGTAAATAAATTCAATCAGATACCAAAACATCTTTTTATTCAGACTTTTTTCTTTTCAAACATCCTGAAACAAACAGCGAGGCTTCAGCTGAGACTCCGTTCAGACTCTTTCTGTCTGAAACATCAAACTAATAAATCACACCAGGAGAAAGTGACATTCATCTCAGATTATTGGTCAAAACTCTGAGCCAAAATAAAACTTCAAGAAAATAACAAGTCAGAATTATGAATAAAGAGAAACCTGGTCACAGCAGATGGAGAGTCATAATTCTATTTAAATGTCATTTCTGAGGATAAACTCAACATTTCATCAAATAAAGTTCACTTTGATTCAATTTAATCAGCTTTACATCTTAAATATACTGGATTCCTAAAGTTAGACTTGAAAGGAGAAAAATGTCTGAATTCAGTTTATAAAGATAAAAGTTAATAAAATAAAAACAAAGCTGGACTTTAGATTAAAGTCGGGATTATTACATTAAGTCAAACTTGTGGTTTTAAATTCATAAGAAAAAAAATCTGGATTCTTTCTCTGGAAAATAAAAATAAACTTTAATTTGGGGTAAAAAAAAAAGAAATTAATTAAATAATGTTGAGATTCTTAAAAGTCTGACTTTTATGAGAAAAACATTTGAAATATTTTAATAAGTCAAATTTAGTCCAAATGTTTTTTTTAAACTTTGAATTTTACAATGATCACTGTTTTTGTTTTGACTTTGTATTGAAATGTTTTCATATTATTACTTTTTACTTTTTATTGATTGTAGATTTTAAAACATTAGAGTCTTAATTAGTAAATGTAGTATTTCAGGTTAAGAGTTGATAATAAGTTGTTTCCTGTTTATTTTTATGAGCATTAATGTTCTTATTTGTAATGATGATGGAGTATACTATGAGAAGTTATAAGTGTAATGCCTATATGTATATCTTTAATGGACTAGGCACAATGTATTTACCTTTAGTTAAAGCTGATGGGTTGTTTTTAATATCTAATGGACTTAAGTTTGGTAAGCATATTTACTCTTTGATGGTTTTAAGATGACTTGATGTGTTTAGTTATTAATATTGACTGTTTTCATTGTTTCTGTAGTTTATGCCTTTATGAAAGTTGATGTTTAGTGATTAAAGAGATAAAAATGGGGTTGGTTTATTATTTTAATATTGTGGAAGTCAGGTTATTGTTTTTTCCTTGTTGTGGTTATTTGGCTGTAATCATATAAACTGATATGTTTGACCAATCACAGATCATTTCTTTGTTCCTTCAGAAACTAGAATAGATTAGATGAGTTGTTTGCTCATGAAGACGAGCTGATGTCACTCTGTGTGTTCTGTCTCCTTATTCAACAATAAAACATTTTAATCTTCAACTCAGCAGTGTTTAGTGTGTTTAATGTTTTCAGACCGTCGCCATGACAACATTACTCCATTTCTACCATCACTTCACTGGTTAGCTGTTTGTTTTAGGACTGATTGTGTTTTCCTTTTAAAGGTTTATTATTGGGAGTGTTTGCCTGTATTTCCCAGTGCAGGGCATAGAGGGCGCCAGAGAGGGAACGAGCTGCAGCAAAGGTCTCTGCTGGAATCGAACTAGCGACGCTGCCTTTACGTGGCACGCTCACTAACCACTCAGCTGTCAAGGTGCTCCCAGGTTTGCTTCATTTTGGTCTTTTTAAATAAACTTCATTTGTTGAACCTGAATTCAGGTCGGTGCTTTTTATGTTGCTGCTTAAAGGTTCAACCTTCTGTTTTTGTGGCTTGATGACTTTTAAAGCTCCAGATGACTTTTCAGAGTCTCCGTGTGTAAATATTAAAGGTATGCAGCTTTAATATGCAGAAATATGATGTTAAAATGAACAGTTTATATCTCATAACGATATTTAACAAGTTATTTACATGAAGCTGTAAGTAAACACTGCTCAGCCAATCAGCTGTCTTTAACAATGCTGAGATCATGTGATCCAGCCCTATCCAATCACATCCTTTCCATCTACTTTTCTACATTAGTGCAGCATCTTGCATGTATTGTACAACAGTGCACACAGCGATAATGATGCAAACGGACACAACTTGTGTTGCGTCCGCTAGGTCACGGGTGAGTAAGTGGGAGTCACAGGTGATTAACGGTGACGTCACACAGGTGAACAAGAGGGAGGTTCGCTGTTCACTTACCTGATTGAAGCGCGGGCCAGTAAACAGGTGAAACGTAGACAAGTAATCCCATAGCGGCGAGTTAGAATCCGGTAATGAACGAGCACGGGCTATAAGCGGGAGCGAGCACGAGCTATAAGCGGGAGCGCGCACTAGTTTTGGCATGTTGTCTCGTCAGGAGAGATGCGCCACCGGTAAGCTGCTGTTTCCATTCATTGAGCTGCGGTTTAAGTTTGTTTGCTTGTGCTGAGCTGTCGCGTGCGTGTATGTGCTGATTTATATGCTTGATAACTTACTTTGGTCACATTGATAAACATTGTCTGCGGTCCGATGTCTAACGTTGCCGGTTTGATGGTATCCGTGGCTAATGTTTGAATTGTAGCGCTTTCACGGTCACATGAGTTTACTTCCTGTTTTGCGGTGCTGGTTGGGTGACGTAGTTACTTGTAATTGGCTGTCTTCCTGCTCGCAATGCAGGATGGGTAATGTAGTCAATCGCTTTACACTTATAATGAATTACTATGCTCAGTTTTACTACTTAAAACTCACTGGTTTGCATTTAGGCCAGCACTTTGGGCTATTAGTTTAATGTGCAATATTAGTGATGCAATGTGGCTTATGTGTTGCAATGTAATGTTTAATGTGTTGTGCTTGTCATTCAATTTAAACATTAATTATATTATGGTATTTATACTGCTTAATAATACTGACTATTGACGTTTCTGGATATATATATATATATATATATATAAATTCATACAGTAGATCTATATTTATATTTGTGTGTCTTTATATGGATATTTATATTTGTGCATTCAGAATTTATGGTATTATGAATATATGGCTGTCAATATTGTTGTTTATATCATAGCCTTTCTATTCTATAGGTTTATAACCTGCAATCTGCTATCAGCTATTTGTGGCTACTAATTGTGGATTAAAGAACTCTATGGAAAATCAATCAAAGCAAATAAAAAAACCACAACGAGTTATAACAACGTGTCCTCTCCTGATGCCCCGTTCGGTGGGGAGAATCTTAAAGAACCGAACAACTTGATTAAAAACATGAAATGTATCTTCTCCACTGTCCAACTCATCTCCAGCTGAACCTCCTGTTGACTTATGTTGACTTATGTGTCCTTACAGCTCTTTGAAATCTATCTGTGCCATCAGCAGTTTAAACACATCAATCATTCAATAAATAAAGCCTCCATTAGTTTTTCTCTAACTTCACACTGAGTGGAGGGAAATGAATTAGATAAATATGGAGCCTGGTCTTTGCTGTCAGTGCTCTGGATCAACCTGTTTGATAAGTCAATCAATCAATCTTTATTTGTATAGCGCCAAATCACAACAGAGTTATCTCAAGGCACTTTCCACATAGAGCAGGTTCTAAACCAAACTCTTCAGGTTTTAACTTTAAAGAGACCCAACATTCCCACATGAGCAACAGTGGCACTCAGAAGTGGGCGGCCATCTGCCTCGACCGGTTGGGGTTGAGAGGAGAGAGAGGATGGAGAGGAGAGAGAGGATGGAGAGGAGAGAGAGGATGGAGAGGAAGGGGAGAGAGGAAGGAAGGAGAGAGAGGAAGGAGAGGAGAGAGAGGAAGGAGAGGAGAGAGAGGAATGAGGGGAGAGAGAGGAAGGAGGGGAGGGAGAGGAATGAGGGGGAGAGAGAGGTAGGAGGGGAGAGAGAGGAAGGAGGGGAGAGAGAGGAAGGAGGGGAGAGAGAGGAAGGAGAGGAGAGAGGAAGGAGGGGAGAGAGAGGAAGGAGAGGAGAGAGAGGAAGGAGGGGAGAGAGAGAGGGAGGAAGGAGAGGAGAGAGAGAGGGAAGAAGGAGAGGAGAGAGAGAGAGGGAGGAAGGAGAGGAGAGAGAGAGGGAGGAAGGAGAGGAGAGAGAGAGGGAGGAAGGAGAGGAGAGAGAGAGGGAGGAAGGAGAGGAGAGAGAGAGGGAGGAAGGAGAGGAGAGAGAGAGGGAGGAAGGAGAGGAGAGAGAGAGGGAGGAAGGAGAGGAGAGAGAGAGGGAGGAAGGAGAGGAGAGAGAGAGGGAGGAAGGAGAGGAGAGAGAGAGGGAGGAAGGAGAGGAGAGAGAGAGGGAGGAAGGAGAGGAGAGAGAGAAAGGAAGGAGAGGAGAGAGAGAAAGGAGGGGAGAGAGAGGAAGGAGAGGAAGGAGAGGAGAGAGAGGAAGGAGAGGAGAGAGAGAGGGAGGAAGGAGAGGAGAGAGAGAGGGAGGAAGGAGAGGAGAGAGAGAGGGAGGAAGGAGAGGAGAGAGAGAGGGAGGAAGGAGAGGAGAGAGAGAGGGAGGAAGGAGAGGAGAGAGAGAGGGAGGAAGGAGAGGAGAGAGAGAAAGGAGGGGAGAGAGAGAGAAAGGAGGGGAGAGAGAGAGAGGAAGGAGAGGAGAGAGAGAGAGGAAGGAGGGGAGAGAGAGAGAGGAAGGAGAGGAGAGAGAGAGAGGAAGGAGAGGAGAGAGGAAGGAGAGGAGAGAGGAGAGAGGAAGGAGAGGAGAGAGGAGAGAGGAAGGAGAGGAGAGAGGAGAGAGGAAGGAGAGGAGAGAGGAGAGAGGAAGGAGAGGAGAGAGGAGAGAGGAAGGAGAGGAGAGAGGAGAGGAGAGAGGAGAGAGGGAGGAGAGAGGAAGGAGAGGAGAGAGGAGAGAGGGAGGAGAGAGGAAGGAGAGGAGAGAGGAGAGAGGAGAGAGAGGAAGGAGGGGAGAGAGAGGAAGGAGAGGAGAGAGAGAGGAAGGAGAGGAGAGAGAGGAAGGAGAGGAGAGAGAGGAAGGAGAGGAGAGAGAGAGAGGAAGGAGAGGAGAGGGAGAGAGGAAGGAGAGGAGAGAGAGAGAGGAAGGAGAGGAGAGGGAGAGAGGAAGGAGAGGAGAGGGAGAGGAGAGAGAGAGAGAGAGAGGAAGGAGAGGAGAGAGGAAGGAGAGGAGAGAGAGGAAGGAGAGGAGAGAGAGGAAGGAGAGGAGAGAGAGGAAGGAGAGGAGAGAGAGGAAGGAGAGGAGAGAGAGGAAGGAGAGAGGAGGGAGAGGAGAGAGAGGAAGGAGAGGAGAGAGAGGAAGGAGAGGAGAGAGAAGCACATTGAAGGTCCAGGACTGGAATCTGTCATCCGGACGTCTCCAGGCCCAGATTACCTGTGAGACCAGAAAGCACAGACAACTCCGGGGAAGAAGTTTAGCTTATTGATGCATTAATAGAACATGAATGTTAATGGAGTCTTTATCTTCCTGTTGCATGTGGTCCTGTAGGGGGCGGTGTTGGTCCTGCTTTCTGCTGTCTGGTCTCTCTGGCTCTACCTGACACTTCATGTTTTTAGGAAGAAGCACCTGAGAGTTATTTACAATCATCTGAGAGGATTTGAGGAGGAGTGGGAGGAATCCTCATTCTCTCTCTCTGGCTGCTGCCTCAAACACTGAACTGGGAACATTTTATTATTTTTTCTTCCCTTTTAACAGCATGTTTTTGAAAAGTAGTTTCAGTCACCAAAGAAACATTTTGGGTGTATCCAAATCCACTTCTGCTATTTTAATGGCGGAAAAACTGTAAAAGCTTTTGCTGTGAAGAAAGTTGGTTGATGAAAAGAAAGAATATGGAGATATAACCAACCAGTGTGTAGAGGTGTGTGTAGTTATAGCCAGTGTGATGTGTGTAGAGGTGTGTGTAGTTACAACCAGTGTGTAGAAGTGTGTGTAGTTATAACCAGTGTGTAGAGGTGTGTGTGTGTGTGTAGTTATAACCAGTGTGTAGAGGTGTGTGTAGTTATAGCCAGTGTGTAGAGGTGTGTGTAGTTATAACCAGTGTGTAGAGGTGTGTGTAGTTATAGCCAGTGTGTAGAGGTGTGTGTAGTTATAACCAGTGTGTAGAGGTGTGTGTGTGTGTAGTTATAACCAGTGTGTAGAGGTGTGTGTGTGTGTGTAGTTATAACCAGTGTGTAGAGGTGTGTGTGTGTAGTTATAGCCAGTGTGTAGAGGTGTGTGTAGTTATAACCAGTGTGTAGAGGTGTGTGTAGTTATAACCAGTGTGTAGAGGTGTGTGTAGTTATAACCAGTGTGTAGAGGTGTGTGTAGTTATAACCAGTGTGATGTGTGTAGAGGTGTGTGTAGTTATAACCAGTGTGTAGAGGTGTGTGTAGTTATAGCCAGTGTGATGTGTGTAGAGGTGTGTGTAGTTACAACCAGTGTGTAGAAGTGTGTGTAGTTATAGCCAGTGTGTAGAGGTGTGTGTAGTTATAGCCAGTGTGTAGAGGTGTGTGTAGTTATAACCAGTGTGTAGAGGTGTGTGTAGTTATAGCCAGTGTGTAGAGGTGTGTGTAGTTATAACCAGTGTGTAGAGGTGTGTGTGTGTGTGTAGTTATAACCAGTGTGTAGAGGTGTGTGTGTGTGTGTAGTTATAACCAGTGTGTAGAGGTGTGTGTGTGTAGTTATAGCCAGTGTGTAGAGGTGTGTGTAGTTATAGCCAGTGTGTAGAGGTGTGTGTGTGTAGTTATAACCAGTGTGTAGAGGTGTGTGTGTAGAGGTGTGTGTAGTTATAGCCAGTGTGTAGAGGTGTGTGTGTGTAGTTATAACCAGTGTGTAGAGGTGTGTGTAGAGGTGTGTGTAGTTATAACCAGTGTGTAGAGGTGTGTGTAGAGGTGTGTGTAGTTATAGCCAGTGTGTAGAGGTGTGTGTAGAGGTGTGTGTAGAGGTGTGTGTAGAGGTGTGTGTAGAGGTGTGTGTAGAGGTGTGTGTAGTTATACCCAGTGTGTAGGGGTGTGTGTAGTTATAGCCAGTGTGTAGAGGTGTGTGTAGTTATACCCAGTGTGTAGGGGTGTGTGTAGTTATACCCAGTGTGTAGGGGTGTGTGTAGTTATAGCCAGTGTGTAGAGGTGTGTGTAGTTATACCCAGTGTGTAGGGGTGTGTGTAGTTATAGCCAGTGTGTAGAGGTGTGTGTGTGTGTAGTTATAACCAGTGTGTAGAGGTGTGTGTAGTTATAACCAGTGTGTAGAGGTGTGTGTAGTTATACCCAGT